>CM033646.1:58773229-58941310 GCA_019512145.1 Engystomops pustulosus
CCCCTCCCCCCCGCCCCGGCACCCCCCCCCCTCCCCCACCGCCCCCCCCCGCGCCCCGCACGCCCCCCTGCCCCCCCCCCCCCCCCCCACCACCCCCCCCCCCCCCCCCCCCCCGCCCCCCCCCCCCCCCCCCTCCCACCCCACCCCCCCCGCCCCCCCCCCCCCCCCCCCCCCCCCCCTCCCCACGCCCACCCCCGCCCACCCCCCCCCCCCCCCCCCCACCCCCCCCCACACCCCCCCCCCCCCCGCCCCCCCCCCCTCCCCCCCCCCCCCCTCCATCCCCCCCCCCCCCCACGCCCCACCCCCCCCCGCCCCCCCCCCCCCCCCACCCCCCCACCACCACCTCACCCCCGCCCGATCCCCCCCCCCACCCCCACCCCCGCCTCCCCCCGACCCCCCCCCCCCCCACCCCCCCCCCCCCCCCCCCCCCCCCCCCACCCCCACCCCCCCCCCCCCCCCCCCCCCCACCCCCCCCCCCCCCCCCCCCCCCCCCCCCCCCCCCCCCACCCCCCCCCCCCCCCCCTCCCCGCCCTCCCCCCCCCCACGCTCGCCCGCGCCCCCCCCCCCTCCACGCACCCCCCCACCCCCCCACCCCCCCACCCCCCCCCCCCCCCCCCCCCACACACCCACCCCCCCCCCCCCCCCACCCCCTTCCCCCCTCCCCCCACCCCCCGCCCCGCCCCACCCCACCCCCCCCCCCACCCCCCCCCCCCCCCCCCCCCCCACCCCCCCCCCCCCCGCCCCCCGCCGCCCCCCCCTCCCCCCCGCCCCCCCTCCACGCCCCCCCCCCGCACCACCCACCCCCCCCCCCCCCCCCCCCCCCCCGCCCCCCACCGCCACCCCCCCCCACCCCCCACCCCCCCCGCCCCCCCCCCCCCCACCCCCCCCCACCCCCCCCCCGCCTCCCCCCCCCCACCCCCCCACGCCCCCCCCCCCCCCAACCCCCCCCCCCCCCCCCCCCCGCGCCCCGCCCCCCCCCCCCCCCCCCCCCCAGCCCCCCCCCCCCCCACCCCCCCCCCCCCCCCCCCCCCTCCCCCCCACCGCCCCCCCCCCCTCCCCCCCCCCCCCCCCCCCACCCCCCCCCCCCCCCCCCCCCCTCCCCCCCACCCCCCCCCTCCACCCCCCCCACCCCCCCCCCCCCCCCCCCACCCCCCACCCCCCCCCCCACCCCCCCCCCCCCCCCCCCCCCCCCCCCCTCCCCCCCCCCCCAACCCCCCCACCCCCCCCCGCCCCCCACCCGCCCCCCCCACCCCCCCCCCCCCCCTCCCCCCCCCCACGCCCCCCCCCCCCACCCGCCCCCGCGCCCCCCCCCCTCCCCCCACACCCCCCCCCCCAACCCCCCCCCCCCCCCCCCCACCCCCCCCCCCACCCCCCCCCCCCCGCCGCTCGATAGACAATTCTTACCGCAGCGGGCAGAGGCTTTCCGTCGAGGGTACGCGTCCAACAGAAACGGCGTTCGCGTGCCGTCTGTGGCACGCTGCCATAGGTTCGCCAGCGTTGGCCTAAACCATTAGATTGGTCACCCAGACTTTTGCATTATTTTTGCACCCAACTATGCAGGATACATTGGGGAGGCCTAAGGGGAAGACACACTGGCTTTTTTTGGGCCGTTTTTACCTATTGCGTTTTTCCAGATCGTAAAAACCTGCGTTTTTGTCCGTTTTTCACATAGCGCAATTTCGAAAAACTGACAAAAACGCTGCGTTTTTTACGCATGCGTTTTCACGATCTAAACCACCTTATAAAAAACGGCCCAAAAACGCCACGTGTGTCTTCACCCTAAGCCCTTGTGTTGTCGGCAGACGCAGGGACATGGCTTCCCGCATACAACTGATCACTCTCTAGTACCAATTCTATGGTGTATTTTTATCAAAGGTCCTCTGCTACCGCGGATTAACCGGGTTCTGGATGCTGAAGATAATATGGCACAGCATAAGACTCGGGAGTCACCTGTCTTAAGCTGTCTACTTTGTTGCACCACAAAAAATATGTTTTTTTGGGCAAGCACTATGGACGTTTACTATGCATCATAGTGTCTTTTTGTTGCTCAATTTGTGGCAAGCTTTTTGATCCTGACACATCTCCTGCAATTTGAGTTAATTTGACACTTGGCTTCAATTTTGGCCAAATAAGACCGATATCGAAATTTACCAACTTTAAACCCCTTCATGATGTTTTTGGTAATTTCTGACCTAATGGTAAGACACACATGGCTTTTTTGGGCGTTTTTACTAAGTGCGTTTTCATCAGAATCGGTAAAAACGCATTGCGTTAAAAACCGCATCCTTTTTTTTAAAAAACGATGCGTTTTTTGAAACGCAAGCGTTTGTTCCGTTTTTCTTTCTTTTTTTCCGAAATTGCGCACGAAAACGGACAAACACATGCTTTTCAAAAAACGCATGCCGTTTTAAAAAACGCATGCGTTTTTAACTCATGCGTTTTTTAACGATCTAAAAGCACTTAGTAAAAACGCCCAAAACGCCCAAAAAAACGCCATGTGTGTCTTCACCCTAGGCTGTAGCACATTAACGCTTGCTGCGTTTGCAAACGCAAACAAGCCGCCCCCCCGGGTACCCCGGCGCCCAAATCCATCCGCGTTTCTATGGAACGCCTTCGATCGGGAACGAGCGTCGGGTTTTCGCGTTATTTAATGGGTGCAGCTTTGTTGCGTTTGCAATAGCAGAAAAGTGTACGTTGTGGCACAGCTTTGCTTTGTTTGGTTCTTACGTGTTACCACACGCACGGCTAGCACGCGTTTGTTAATCCATGAAAAGCAAACATTTGGCTACTGATCGCTGCGCTGCAGGAAACTCATATTCCATAGGCCCATGCACACCCCCGTGCGCTAGACTGATTATGTATGCAGCGCCAGCATGCGTATACACAACAACGAGTGCACACATATTACCCCAATAAATCAAGTGCTAAACACAACACATAGCACCAAAATACTATTGCCCACACTATCTTTTGATTCATTGGAAAAGTCCATTCCCCTTTTTTTCCAAGTCAGCAAAGGCCTAAAGGTCTAACTCCAAATAAATGTGGCAAAGAATTTTAGACTGGCGACTGATGATGTGTTATCGCGTTAAATTAACGCAACAAAACCGCGGCTCTTCCGATCGCAGCGTTACCATAGAATCACCACCGCTTATCGCGATCGAGCCAGGCCCGCCCTACCCGTGTGTCCGCGACTTTGTCGCGTTTGCAATCGCAGACAAGCGCCCTGTGTGCAGCCGCCCTAAGGGTGAAGACACACATGTCGTGTTTAGGCCGTTTTTGGTGCGTTTTTAGGTGTGCGTTTTCAGATCGTTAAAACGCAGGCGTTAAAAAACGCATCCGTTTTTTTTTAAAACACGCATGCCGTTTTTTAAACGCAAGCGTTTTTGTCCGTTTTTCCGAAATTGCGCAACGAAAACGGACAAAAAACCATGCGTTTTCAAAACTCATGCGTTTTTAAAACCAATGGCGTTATTTACGCATGCGTTTTTAAACGATCTGAAAACCACTTAGTAAAACGGCCCAAAAACGCATGGTGTGCTTCACCCTACGGCTGGTAGCACATGTACGCTTTGTCTTCGTTGCAACGAAAACAAGCCGCACCCACCGGGGTTGGACCCGGCGCCCGTCCCATCAGCGTTTCTTATGCAAACGCCTTCTCTCGGGACGATCCGTCGGTGTTCGCGTTAATTTGATGTGGGTGCAGCTTTGTCTGCGTTTGCATACGCAGAGAAAGTGTTACGTGTGGCACCAGCTTTGCTTGTTTTTCTTACAGTGTACCACACGCACTGCTAGCACTGCGTTTGTTAATCCAGTGAAACGCAAACAATTTGCTACTGATCGCATGCGCTTCACTGGAAACTCATATTCCAATAGGCCCAGGCACACCCCCGTGCGCTAGGACTGCATTATGTAAATGCAGCGCCAGCAGTGCGTATGACCACAACCAACGATGTGCACCACAGTATTACACACCACAATAATTCAGTGCTAAAATCCACACATAGCCCAAAATAATAATTGCCCCACACTATCTCTCTTTGAAGTCATTGAATCCATTCCCTTTTTTCCCATTCCGCAAAAGTGCCTAAATGGTCTAAAATCCTATAATAAATGTGGCAAAGGGATTTTAGACTGGCGACTAATATAAATGGTGTTATCGGCTTTAACTTAACGCAAAACACCACCGGCGGCTCGTTTCCGGGATCGCAGCGTTACCATAGAAACGCTGATGCGTCGAGCCGAGGCCCGCCCGGTGGGTCGCGACTTTTTCTGCCGTTTTGCAACGCAGACAAGCGCCCTGTGTGCGCCGGCCTAAGGGTGAAGACACACATGGCGTGTTTAGCCGTTGTTTTTGGCCGTTTTTAGTTTTAGTGCGTTTTCAGATCGTTCAAAACGCATGCGTTTTTTTGACATGTTTTTAACCAATATCTTAATTCCAACCTGGTTCAAAAACGCATGCGTTTTTTCAAAAACCATGCGTTTTTTAACGATCGGAAAACGCACTAACCAAAAAGACGACCCAAAACCGGCCTAAAAAACGCCATGTGTGTCTTCACCCTAAGCGCATTCGTTAAAAAACTTATCTTTTTTTTAACAACGCATGTGTTTTTTGGTGAAAACGTGTGCATTTTTGACCGTTTTTTAATTGCGCAATTTGGAAAACCGGATAAAAACGCATGCGTGTTTAAAAATGATGCTTTTTAACGATCTGAAAAACGAAAAACGGTCCCAAAAGCCTAAAACGCCACTGGGTCTTCACCCTAACACTACAAAATTATACTAAACATTTGTACCTATACCTTTCTCCTATACAAAATGCTCCTAAAACCATGTATACTTATATAGCATGTTTCCTACCGTACACAGCCCTAAATAACTACCCAATTACATTGGGACATCAGATTTTACAAGGCCCTACATACTGTCTATCATGTTTATCCCTATACAACTCCTCATATTAACTTTTTGCTCTTTCCCTTATCCCCATGTTACCGTACATCATAATAATAATGATCACTGTCTCTAATAACACATACCCATGTCACACCTGTACATCATAATAACCTGATCACCCGCTCTATACACACCCCATGTACACCTGTACATCATAATATACTGATCACCGCTCTATACACATACCCCATGTATACCTGTCACCTCATGATATAATGATCACTGTATAACACTACCCCATGTACACCTGTACATCATACTAACTGATCACCCGCTCTATACACAGATACCCCATGTATATACCTTACAACATATATACTGATCACTACTGTATACACATACCTGTACACCTGTAACATCATAAATACTGATCACTGCCTAACACATCCCTGTACACCTGTACAGCATAATTACTGATCACCGCTCTATCACAGACCCATGTACCCCGTACATCATAATATACTGATCACCGCTCTATACACCTACCCCATGTAATACCTGTACATCATAATATACTGATCACCGCTCTATACACATACCCATGTATACCTGTACATCATACTAACTGATCACTATGTATACCATACCCATGTATAACTGTCATCAAAATAATATACTGATCACTGCGTATAACACTACCCCATGTACACTGTAACATCAATAATATAACTGATCACTGCTCTATAACACCATACCCCATGACCCCTTACATCATAATATACTGATCACCGCCTTATACACATACCCCATGACACCTGTACTCAGAATATACTGAGCACCGCTCTATACAAATACCCCCCATGATACCTGTACATCATATATACATGATCACTGCTCTATACACCTACCCCATGTACCCTGTACATCAACTATACGGAGCACTGCTCTATACCATACCCCATGTACACCTGTACATCAGAATATACTTGGCACTGCTCTATAAACATACCCCATGTTACCGTACAGCATAAATCTACTGATCACTGCTCTATACACAGATCCATTACATCTGTACACATAATACACTGATCACTGCTCTAGACACATAACCCCAGTATACCTGAATCATAATTCTGAATCACTGCTCTATACACATATCCCATGTACACTGAACATCATAATACACTGATCACTGCTCTATACACATACCCCATGTATACCTTTACATCATAATATACGGATCACTGCTGTATACACATACCCCTGTTACCTGTACATCATAATATACTGAATCACTACTGTATACAACCTACCCCTGGACACCTGTAGCATCATAATAACTACGGATCACCCCTCGATAACACATACCCCATGTACACCTGTACATCATAATATACTGTCACCGCTCTATACACTACCCAGGTACAACCTGTACATCATAATATACTGATCCCTACTGTATACACAGTACCCCATGGATACCGGTACATCATAAATACTAGATCACTGCTCTAACACATACCCCATGTACACCTGTACCATCATAATATACTGATCACTGCTCTACACACATACCCTCATGTACACCTGTACATCATAATATACGGATCATCGCCCATACACATACCCCATGTCCACCTGTACATCATAATATATCTGATCACTAACTGTATACACATACCCTATTTATACCTGTACCATCATAATCGACTGATCACTGCCCAACCTACCCCCTGTACCGGACTCTGTCATCAAATAAAATATACTTACACTCACTGCCTACACACAATACCCCATGTACACCTGTACATAAATATACTGATCACCACACACCGCTGTATACACACATACCCCATGGCCCTGTAAATCATAATATCGATCACCCAGCTCTATACAACAATACCCCATGTCCACCTGTACATCATATATACTGTGTCACCGCTCCATACACTATCCCATGTACGTACACCTTTCATCATAAGATACTGATCACCACCGCTCTATACACATAACCACCCCATGTACAACCTGTACATCATACATCCACGAGCACTGTCTTACACATACCCAGTACACCTGTACATCTAAATACACTGATCCTGGCTTGCTATACACATACCCCATGTACACCTGTAACATCATAAGTACTGACACTACTGTGATACACTACCCCATGTATACCTGTACATCATAATATACTGAGCACTGCGCTATACACATACCCCATGTACCACCTGTACATCATAATATACTGATAACTATGCTCTACACACATACCCCTGTTACACCGGTACCATACTATACTGATCACCGCTCTATCACACAACCCCATGTATACATGTACATCATAATATAACTGATCACTACTGTATCACATACCCACATGTATACCTTAGTAACTCATTATACTGATCACGACTGGTATACACATACCCATGTACAACCTGTACATCATAGATACTTCACTACTGTAGACACATCCCACTTTCAGACCTTATACATCATAATATACCGATCACTGCCTCTAAACACCTACCGACCCTGTACACCTGTACATCATAATATCTGATCACTGCTCTAACACATACCCCCCCTGTACACCTGGTACATCATATATGCTGATCAACCCGCTGTATACACATACCCCATGTCACCTGTACAATCATAATATACTGATCCCCATCCGCTCATACCTACCCCATGTACACGTGTACATCATAAATATCTGATCAGCGGCTCTCCACACATACCCATGTATACCTGTACACTATGATACTGACACTACTGTATACACATACCCCATGTATACCTGTACATCATACTTGACTGATACTGCTCTATACACAGAACCCCAGGGACACCTGTACATCATAATATCTGATCACACTGCGCTACACCATACCCCATGTCACCTTACAGTCATAATGACTGATTCACTGCTGTATACACTACCCATGTATACCTGTACATCATAATATACTGACACTGCTCTATACACATACCCCATTACACCCTGTACATCATAATAACTGATCACTGCTGTATACCATACCCCATTTATACCTGTACATCATAACTCTGAGCAACTGCTCTATACAACATACCCCATGTGCAGCCTGTACATCAGAATATACTGATCACTGCCTTCTAGAAGCTCTAACACACATACCACATGTTACCTTAACATCATAATATACTGATCACTACTCTATACAAACATACCCATGTACACCTTGTTACAGATCATAATATACTGGATCACCCACCGCTGTAACACTAACCCATGTACACCTGTACTCATTATATACGGTCCTGCTCTATACCCCTACCCCATGTACACCTGTACATCATAATATACGGATCACTGCTTTATACACATACCCCTTTACAAAAAACCTGTACATCATAATCCACTGACACTGCTGTATACACATACCCATGTATACTGTACAATCAAATATACTGATCACTGCTCTACACACATACCCCATGTAAACCTGTCCATCACTAAATATACGATGTAATCTGTACACATATATCATCACATTAGTACCATCCACTGCCTTGTATCTATCAATCGCTTATGTATACCCATCCGATACTAAAGTATAGTCCCATTTGCACACACATATATATCTTCCGCTGTCTGTGATCAGTAATATCTCATTATTATCCTTATAACACGCAGTCATGTACTATGATTTCTCCATACAAACACAAACTCTTGTGGTCCCCATCAGTCCAGGGTCACACTCCCGTCCATACCTCGCCCCTCTCCGGGCTGTAGTTCCCCTCTCCCTGCATCTCCTTCCCTCTCACCGATCCGAGCTCGAAGGTCAGTGAACAAATCGTCGGTCCGGGTCATGAACGCCGGGTGCTTGGGCTTCCTCCCTCGCCTCCAGCAGCAGACACAGCCCCATGGAGGAGAGGGAGTGACAATGGTGGAGGGTGTACACCGCCGTTTCACTATTAACAGCCAGCTTCCTGCTGAATTATCCTCACAGATGTTCCTGCTGAGCTCATGAGATGTTCTGCAGCTTACGGAGATGGCAGGTCTTTAACGAGATGCTCTTCAGCCCCCAATTTTGTTCTGTCCACATGTGACGCTCTGCCAGCTTACAACTGAGGTCTATTCACGTGAGATGTCTGCAGCTTACACTGATGTCCTTTCCCACAATTAGATGCTCTGCAGCTTACCTGATTTCCTATCCCCAATGAGATGCTCTGCAGCTTACTCTGATGTCCCTATACACATGAGATGCTCTGCAGCTTAATTTGATATCCATATCCACATAAGAATGCTCTTGCAGCTTACAACTGATTGACCTCCACATGAGATGCTCTAGCAGCTACACTGATACCTATCCCCATTAAGATTGCTCTGCAGCTGAAAAACAAACGATGTCCTAACCACATGAGATGCTCTGCCGCTTTACACTGATGTCCTATACACATGAGATCGCTGCAGCCTTATTGATATCCTATCCACAGAAGATGCTCTGCAGCTTACACACTGATTTCCTTTCCCATGCGATGCCTGCAGCTTACACTGATGCCTTTCCACATAAGAGCTCGGCATGCTTTGCTGCGGCGTGATTGAACCTATCTACATGAGATTGCTCTGGCTTACAAACTGCTTCCTTAATCCACATGAAAATGCTCTGCAGCTACACTGATGCCCCTATCCACATGAACTGCTCTGCCCTTACACTGATTTCCATCCACATGAGATGGCTCTGCAGACGACCGGATTTTCCTATCCACCTCGGACCTCTGCCAGCTTACAATGTTGCCTAGCCACAGGAGATGCGCTTAGCTTACACTGATGTCCTATCCACATGAGAATGCTCTGCATACTACACTGATGTCCTATCCACATGTGACACTGCAGCGTACACTGATGTCCCTTTCCACATGAGAATACCTGCAGCTTACACTGATGTTCCGTCCACATGGAGATGCTCTGCCTCCAGATGGTACCATGCCACTTCTATATACGTTGCCTTGTTGTCCTGCATCATGATAGCTCTGCTGATTACTTGGATATCCTGCTCATCAGTGTCCTGTCTCAGGAGATGCCTCTTACAGACACTTATGTTCCTGAATGCTTTTCTGTTCCCATAGGCATGGACTGCTTTATCTAGGGCAATGCTCTGCTGTCATATCCTCAGGATCACTCTGGGGTCACATACTTTGTTGTCTCAATCCAATAGAGCATCTTTGGGATGTGGTGGAACGGGAGATTCGCATCATGGATGTGCAGCCGACAAATCTGCGGCAACTGTGTGATGCCATCATGTCAACATGGACCAAAATCTCTGAGGAATGCTTCCAGCACCTTGTTGAATCTATGCCACGAAGAATTGAGGCAGTTCTGAAGGCAAAAGGGGGTCCAACCCGTTACTAGCATGGTGTACCTAATAAAGTGGCCAGTGAGTGTATAAAGCAAGCACATTGATATGTGTAGGTTCCCTTTAAGAGCTCTTTTTGGCGAGATTGAAGCACATCTTGTCATGAGCACATTTGTAGCATGGCAGGTGAGATTGAAGCACATCTTGTCATGAGCACATTTGTAGCATGGCAGGTGTGATGGGGAGTGTGATGTGCTCCAGCAGTAAGTGCTAATTCCTTGGGAGGAGGAGGGGCCGTTTCTAAGCAGAGATGTATAATCAGCCAGGGAATTGATGATGAGGTGTGAGCCGTGATAAAGTCACAATAAAGGCTAGATGCTGGGTGTTCAGCAGCAGTGTGGCAAATGAACCTCTTTAGGGAATAGATGTTCACTATCTTTTCTTGATGGTATCTATTTGTTTTGCATAGCTTATAGAGAATGGCTTTGAATCTAACCAAGAAGGCTGGTTAAAGGTACAGTCTGATAGTAAGTCTTATATTATGTCCTTGTGTTTCTAGGAAGCTATTACAACAAGAAAACAGTTCAGAAGAGATATGCCAGACCAGAAAGCCGAGAGCTGCGTGGAATACCAGTAAGATCATTTAAAGGGGCATATAAAATGCATGTTTACCATGCGTTTGGCTGGTTTGAATCTGTTTTTCTTCATTAATGGAAGTTTAAGAAGCTGTGAAAATGTTAATAAAGGACTCAAACCAACCAAACGCATGGTAAACATGCAAAACGCATGCGTTTTCAGTGCGTTTAAAAACGGACCAAAAACTGTGCACAGCACTCTAAGCCTTTCAAACTGGACTAACTTGAGTTACAAAGCTGGGAAATGTTACCAAGGATAGCATTGCATTAACATATGGATACTGCTGGCCCTGGACATAGGTTATTGATCCAGAGGAAGGCAGAAAAAACCCTACAAGGCTGATGCCAGTTGGCCCAAATTTGGGAAAAATTAATTCCTAACCCCAATATGGCATTCAGAATAACTCCCTAGATCAACCTCAAATTAACAAATTGTTTTGTTTCATTAACTTGTGATATTTTTGTTCTCGACCCTTTTGGTTTTTCTCCTGATTCTTTTAGTTGGCAGATGTTGGTTGCATCTACCACCAGGAAAATAGGATTGTAAACCAAACACACTTACATATGCTGGTGTGCGCAGGATCTGCTTTTCTTGTAGCTCTTTAGGCCCTCTGTTATAAAGGTTTTACAAATGATGTAAATGAGCCTGGGGATGGGGGGGAGGCGCTCCAATGGAGCCCAGAGGCACTCAGGTTCATTTACATAATTTGTAAAACTTTTTTTTTGTAAAAACAAAGTCCTAAGCAGCTCAAAGAAGAGCAGAGCCTGCCAGATGGGGCACACCCCAGCATATGTAAGTGTGTTTGGTTACAATCCTTCATTCTGGTGGTAGACTTCATTTTAAACGAGGAACAATTTTTATGTTTCCATATTTTTTAACCTTTTATTATCAGCCCTCCCTGATCAGTGAGTGGAAAGAAATGTTTAAGACCCTGTCACGGGTGAGATGTCCAAGCTCAGGCTGCTGGGTGGAGTTTCCCAACGTGTATGGACTGAAACAACATTATCAGCGATGCCAAGGGGTAAGAACAAGAGCGTCTGTGGTGGGTGAGGAGCCAAGAACTCCATGATATGCAATTATTTGGACCAAAAATTGGGAAACCCATACTTATATATTAGGGTATTGTTGTATTATCAGATTATTTGTAAAGCAAAGAACTCACTTCATGTCAGCCTTTGACTGCTTAAAGTTAATCTGCCATCAAAATCATGATAAACCAAGCATGGTTTAGCATGCTGAATTTTGAGTGTATTTCTGATGGTAGACTGCCGAAACCTACTTGTCCATTGCGTTTAGTCATCGTGAGATATGTGTAGAGCAGTGGATCAGCAGATGGGACCAGGCTCAACTTCAGAGAGTGGGGGCTCATTAGCATATTTTTATAAAGTCTTATTCAGATGGATGCTGATGTTCCTGAAGTTTAAGAAAATCTGTTCCACATACTAGAAAACACAACAGACAAGTAAGTTTAGGCAGTCTACCATCAGAAATTCTGATGGACATGTCCTTTAAAGGGGTTTTCCTGTTACAGATACTTATCCCCTTATAGAGGACGAATATGTAATCAGAGCAATTGCGACTACTGGAACTGCACCAGTCTCTACTATAAAGGTCTGGAGTGCCCCGTATTAATGGCGAAGCATGTTAGGCACTCTATGCCACTGTTTCTTTATATGGGAACCAGGAGAGCTGAGAGCTATTATTAGGCACTTCAATGTATGGAACTGTGCATGCATGATATGCCATTCCATTCATACTGGGCACTAGCGACCCATTTTCATAATTCATGGGGGTTCTGGAAAAATCAGACACTTCTATGTTATCCCTTGTATAGAGAATGGATCTGTAGTGGGCCAACCCCTTTAATAATAGAGCGGTATACAGACAGAGATTATAACTATAGGGGGTTACTACAAACAGTATATACAGTTCAAGTATGTAATGAAACTGTATATTGTAAGTTCCTAGGCTCTGCAATGTCTATAGAGGAACTACTGAACTCTGCGGCAGATAAAAAGTACTCAAATAAGAAATGTTTTTTCAGCTCTGGCCTTAGAATATACTATATATTTTTGTCTGTTCCCATAAACTTAAAATGGATTGAGATGCCTCAGGAGAATTGCCGTCCTGTCATTCAGCTGATTTGCTTAGATGTTATGGCAATGGACTATTCTATGAATATATATTCTATTTCATGGTCCACATAAACCCCCATACCCCCCAACAGGTCTTTACTGGATATAGCATTGCTGTGCTTCTAGTGTTTGATATATTCCAAAACAGAGTTCCCCTCTGTAGTACTTGCTTTTTTACACCTCCCTTCCTGTCCTTCCCTATCTAGGCTCCCCCCTTGTCCCGGATAGTGCTCTCCTGCACACACTGTGAAGCCGTCTTTGCCTCCAGGCCGCAGCTGCAAAAACACTTGATGTGGAACCATTCAGAGAAGGAGGAAAGCAGAGAAAACAGACCAAGCCCACATGTAGTCTCAAATGGGGCAAAAGAGAAGTGCAAGGGGTACTCAAAACTTGCAATTGCAAAACCCAAATATGGCACTATAACACTTTTTAGGCAGTTAAATCAGTGCTATACTATTATACTGGGATGGACGAATAAAAGTCCTGTGTGATATTTGTGGCTAGCAGTGGCCTCCAGCCTCACATCTCCACAATTTCTATATTCTTGTTTGAAACTGCTTCAACCTATTTAACAGCCATAAATATTGTTCTGAACCATCATTTACCCTCATTTTTTCAGTGAATGTCAAGAATTTGGTGACTCTTAGGCCCACTTTTACACTTGCCGTGTGAGGACACATATATGTGTGTTCCCATAGACAGCTATGACGCCGGGCAGTGGTATCCTGACCACACGTGTGTCAATGTACCATGCACGGGAAAAAGATAGAACATGCTCTATCTTTTCCTGTACATTCGGATGTACATGGCTGCCGTATTCATCACTGCCACACGTAGCCTGGGCGAATACATGGCAGTGTGAAAGTAGCCTTATCCCCATGTTGAAAGCTACTAGGCTCCAATCCCAGTCTCAATAGTCACTGCCCACCTCAGTAGTGAAGTAACTGTTCCTAAGCTAGCAAAAGATTCATCTTCTTTTAAAGTCTTGCATGTAAACTTGTTCTTTATACATTGCCCTCAGAGTGATGAAAAAAGGATCCACAACCAACAAAGTTTCCAAGTCGGTTACAGTGAAGACCCCAGGGGAAAATGGAGACATCACTTATGCCAAGGACAATGGGAAACAAGCTGATATATGTCTGTCTGATGAGGACCCAGAGAGAATGAGGCACAGTAAGGGGAGGATTGGTGGTCCCCTTTCCTAATGGGGTCTAGTTGCTCTCTTACAGTCCGAAATAATTTCAATATATTTTATCTATTTCTGCGTTTTCTTGAGATAGGAAGGAAACAGAAGACTCCAAAAAAGTTCACAGGAGAGCAACCTTCTATTACCACCACTTTTGGCTTAAAAGGTAATCTTACAGCGTTGTGATTGCATGGTGGTAACAATATTCTTCCCTTGTGTTCTAGAAAGATAATCCCATATTGCAGGTTCTGTCCCTTCTGGCTTTGGGGGTTGAGAAATTTTAGTCAAACAACTCTGCCAATGCATAGGATAGGTAGTTGTTGTGAATAGCGCCCTCTCCATGTTAGGAGCTTCCCAGGGAGACTGATCACCTCGCTAAGAGGTCTCTAACAGTGGGGAACTTCGTAATTGCAGCTGGAACTGCCTAGGAGGAAAAGAGTTAACATATCCATTGTCTGTAACCAATGATATGTTCTCATTGTAAAGCAAGCTGAAAGCTGATTGAAGAGTGCTGCCACCTCACTAGGGGAGTATAAAAACCTATTATGGGTGGGATCACATGGTCTGAGTCAGTCAGACTCAGTAGGTCAATCCTGCAGAATCAGTTTGCCTGTTGTGCACAAGCCATTGTCACACTACCAGGAAGCAGAAGTTTCTCAGGCCAGCTGTCTGACACCTTGGGCAAGGTGGGCACCTCAGGAGGCTAAGCCCCAGAGCAGAGGTCCACTGTCCGGACTCGGCTCCATCTTACCCAGCCCAACCTGAAGTTACAAGCAGTCTGTGAGCAACCCTTATTGTGGACCGCTATCTCCTATCAGCTTTCCAGCTCTGCTAAACCTGCTGTTGATGTTAGGCTGTTGCCTGCTGTTGATTTTGAGTGAGTTGATTTGCACAATGTTGCCTCTGTGTATTCCCTGGATCAGGCTGCTGAACCACCATGGGCTCCCCACCCTTCATCACCCAGGGATTCCTCAGGGTTTACCCCAGGGAGAAACCTCTTTCATCAGCCTCTCCCTCCACTATTCTTGCACACACCACCTGGTGGAGACCTGCTAGACTGAAAATAAAACCGGAGATAATTCGCAAATGACCTCCTCAGAACCATTTCTTTTTAACGGGTAGATTACACCAAATCAAAGAGGCAATGATAATATTCCTTAGCATTGGTGCAACTTGTGACAACTTTAGTGTAACCTCCTGGATGGGTCTTCCAGGTTGTGTTCATGGGTTTTGTGTGAAACAGATAGTAACATAAGTTACTATTCCATTTTCTGTATAATATAAGCATCTGTAAAGTGTTGATCAGATAAGATGTTTTGAGCAACTCTGATTTCAATTCTATATATATATACATATATATATAGGTTTGGGAAAAACGGAGGACAAGTCCAGAGGAAGACAGGGGCGGATTGTACAGGGAAGAATTGAGGAGCAAAAGAAGAAAATTGAAAGTGCAAGACTTGAAATCATAATGAAGTCCCCTTCAGGTAAGCAGCACCACTCATCAGCTCAGTATATGCACCTCTAACAACAATGTATTACTACATTCTGTATAATTACTACAGGCCAAAGAGAAAAGAAGTTGATGGAGTGGCTCTGTGGTAATCCGGATTGTAATCCGATGTGGGTGCAAGCTTCAGGGAATCTGCCTCAAAAAACCCTTTCGTTTCATTTTGGAGTGCTGCTTCCCTGTTGTTGGATTCCTGTATAATTACTACTGTATGTTTCGGACTATAAGGCACACAAAAAATCCTTTGATTTTCTCAGAAATCAAAGGTGTGCCTTATAGTCCAGTGCGCCTTATAGTTCAGTGCGCCTTATAGTCCAGTGCGCCTTATAGTCCAGTGCGCCTTATATACGAACCGTACTTACAGACAACGTACTGTATAACATTTAAAAGTGCTTAAGAGCTCCGCGCCAGCAATATCCTGCACCAGCCCACACTGTACATCGGGCACAATTCCCACACTGGCTCCTGAAGTGCCCTGGCTCCGCGACCAACATCATGCCCATCTTGCCCTCCCCTAGCACAGAGACTGGAGCCGCCAACGACCCTGCAGGGACGGCAGTTCCATCAGCACCTTAGTGTCGACCGCGCAGCATTCCTCATCGGCCGCCTGAGTTAACAATTTTACCCCTATACTTGCCAGCCCTGTAACAGGGGAAAGAGAGGGAGCCACAGGGAACCCAACAGGACTAACACCCTGCCTAAGGAGGGAAAAAGAAGGGGCAGAGGGAGACAGCTTAACCCCTACAGCATTTCCCTTGTAACATTAAGCCCTAACAGCCCATAGCTCTGAGATCCAAGCTCTGTGCACTGGAGACACATTTGCCTGGAACTGCAGCTGCCTGGAACTTGTGACGTTTTAGCAGGCATTTATTGATGGTGCGCCTTATAACCTGCTGCGCGGTATAATTCAAAAAATACGATCCTTAAAGAGAAGGTGTTGGCAGAATATGACCATTTTATTTTAAGCATAATTTTCTGGTCACTAACCTTAAAGGGGTTTTCCCACGAACCAAAGTTGGGCCCTATTCATAGAATAGGGCATAACTTGCTGATCAGTGGGGGTATTTGTGCTGAGAACCCCACAGATCACAAAAACGAGGGGTCCGATGGGGTCCAACGTACCTCCGTTGGACCCCTTGTTGCACACGGCGATCCCAGTGCATTTTGATTCCGTTACAAAACAGAATCAAAACGGGAACATGCAGCACCACCCTTGGTACTCGGATAGATAATGTCTTATAATTTTGTGTACATATTTCACTTTTCCATGTATACAGATCACTTTCACATTTTTCCCCCTTGTACCAGGCAGTGTGGACGACAAGTGCCATCGTCTGAACAATAAGAAGGGTGAGGTGACCTGCCCTAACTGCTCATCTGTTACACGCAAAACCATGGCAGGGTTGAGAAAACACATGGATGTATGTGAACAGGTGAGATTGACTCCTGACTTGTAGTAATAATTAGATGCAGACATAAAAAAAAGGAAACAGGTTGATAGTATGGCATGCTGTACTCCCGTGGGGGGGATAATTAAAGAGGACCTGTCACCTAAGCAGCTACTAGTGCCGATAAATTGGGTGACAGGTCCTCTTTAGTGTGATAGTGTGGCTGTGTGGGCATGATAGAAGTTGTAGGTTCCTAAAGCAGGCCAGAAAAGGAATATACATGTCCCAAAATACTGATATATTTAGCCCTTTGTGGAGGTAGATACACGCTAGCTAAATAATCAGCCTTGCAATGACATTACTTGTCTCTCATATTTAGCTGCAAGAAGCACTGAGATGTCAGCAATGCAGGAAGCAGTTCAAGTCCAAAGCTGGTCTCAATTATCACACCATGGCAGAACATGTCAATAAGGTGAGAGAAGCTCTGCAGCTAATAAGTGTTCTATGAAGGATTACTATGCATTTTTGCTATTGATATAAATAGTATGAATAAAGATTGGGGTTTTTTTGGTACCAAGATGATATATTGGTTTCAATGACGTTTAGCAGTTGTGAGGTTTTGTATACATTTTTTGGTCTTCCATAGAGCATGGTAAATGTTGCAATATCTTGAAATATTTTGAAGTAGTTGAAGTTTTTTGGTGATCTTACTATGAATGTTTGTACTTTGTGCACTTTGTGACTATAATACACTACATATCGTGTATTGAGCCTGAGTAAGAACATAATTTATCCTAATATGTGAACTAGACCAAAATGAAAAGATAAGAAAGTCACAGGGACAAAGTATCCTCCCTGCAGCTTTGAGACAACAGCAAACACAGGATAGATGAGGAATGATCAGTTCAAGTCAAAAATGATGAGCAAAAGAGTTATTCCTCATGTACATAAATTGTACTACAGATCTTCAGTGTGTTGTAACCTTGTGTACTCTAGTAAATGTTAAGCACTGGATAACAACATAGCTCCCAACCTTCCCGGATCCGTCGGGGCAGTCCTGGTTTTTCGGCACTATCCCAGGCAGCAGGGAGAATGTTCCATGGAGGGAGGACCGACTCCTGCTGCCTCCTCTCTGTTTAAACAAAAAAATCTTACTTACCTTTCCATTGTTCCCCCACAGTCCTGTTTTCTCCCTGGGACTCTGAGATGACGAGGAGGAGGGGGCAGGGCTACACAGAGTCATCTCAGAGCCCCGGGAGAGGAGGAAGCAGGACTGCAAGGGAATTATGGAAAGGTAAGTAAGGTTTTTTTTCTTTTTAATATCCAGGAGGGAAAAATATAAGTGACGATGGAGGACCAGGGGGCCACAATATTGGGAGGAGGGAGGAGGCCACAATATGCGGGTGATGGAGGAGGGAGGCCACAATAAGAGGTAGGAGGGAGGATAGGAGACCACAATATGAGGGGGATGGAGGATGGATGTCCCAATATGAGGGAAGATGGAGGACAGGAGGCCACAATATGAAGTAGGATAGATGACAGGAAAGGAATGGAGACAGGGGCCACAATCGGAAGGGGAGTAAGAGAGGGCCCAAGAGGGGTAGGAGTACAGAAAGTAGTATATAGTGAGGGGGAGTTAAATTAAATTGGGGGAACAAATCTAAAGGCAGGATGAAAAGGGGGTATTATATGTTGCCAAGTTGTATTAGGGGGTTATATATGGGTTGGCCACATGAAGAGAGCATTATAATATGTGGGGGGCATTAAGGACAATATTATAATATGTTTGGGGGTGGGGAAAGGGGTGAGGCAAAGGGGTTGTTTTAGAAAATAGGGAGGGGCTTTTGACCCTCTTTCTCTAGCCCAAAAGTTGGGAGTTATGGATAACAATATTTCCATTATCATAACTTTTTTCTCTCTCATTCTTTCCATAGTCTTCCATTTCTAATGGTAACCCACTTGATGATCCCAGAGGACGGGAACGCTTAAGGAAAATGTTGAAGCAGATGGGAAGATTACGCTGCCCTAAACAGGTATGGAGCTAACTTCTAATGCTACATATACCTGCCCCTTCACAACAGATAGCAGTAACATTGTGAGTATTTTGTGCTTTCATCATGCAGAATTGCTCAGCTACATTCTCCAGCTTAATGGGGTATCAGTACCACACCCAACGCTGTGGCAAACAGCAGTGTGATCGGGAGAAGCTGCACTTTTCCTGCCTTCAGTGTAACAAGACTTACCAGTCCAAGGCTGGGAGGGATTACCACATGCGCTCTGAGCACTGTGCGGTGAGTGAAAGGATTATGTATTTGTGTGCCATCCAATCTTGAGGTTTTAGAACTCTCTTTCTACCTCTGTTATCTGGCTAATGCTCATGACTTTGATGGGGTTCTGGGATTCTTTACTTCTAATGACCTTTTCATAAATGGTTCATGGCTGGTTGGGGTGCCAGCAACTGCTTCACTTTTTATGGGCAATACACTAGTGCAGTGGTGGCAAACCTATGGCACGGGTGCCAGAAGTGGCACTCAGAGCCCTTTCTGTGGGCACCGGGGCCATTGCCCCAACATACCGGTCAGGACTCAAAGAATCTTCCTGCAGTTCCAAGCAACTTAAAAGATGCTGCATATTTTGATACTTACTTCGCTACTTGGGACTGTAGGAAGAGGGAGAATGAATAGACACGGACGAATTATCTTTGGAGGACCTCCTGCTGGCTCCACGATTATGCAAATTTTCCATCTTTCTACTGTGTTGCTGTCCTCAGGAGGCCAATATGATTGTTGAAGAACAGGGAGCAATAAGTTACTGCTTTAATTTTTGGTTGGGACCTCACAATAAATAAGGGGGGCTTGGGTGTGTTTTTGGGCACTCGACCGCTAAAAGGTTCGCCATCACTGCACTAGTGACACCGATGTCTACACTGGCACCGCTACACTCATCAGAATGCCTGCCAGGAATCACAACCCCAACAACCAACCACTACTATCTCATGTGAAAGTAAATACCCTTTAAGAATGGTCAAGGGATTAATATTACCCCTGGATATGAACTGGGAAAGAAAACAAAGCATCACCAGCAGTTGTTTTCTATGTATATCATTTAAAGCGGAGCTGTAAATGAGTTATAATGATTTTACCAAATCATTATATGTGATTCCCCCTTTTAAAACAAACACAACGATGGCTACTTTGTGCTGCTCACTCTTTTCTTTCCAAAGTTATGGCCTTTTCTGTTCTGAAAGCGTTTGACAAAAATCTTTCTCACCAGAGTTGAAGTGGGCGGAGACTAATGTCTGTCAGTCTGTGCCCTCAAGCTGAGGCCAGTTAGTTTTCCCACAGATCTCATGATGCTTTGGAATAAAATCCATTTAGTTTACCACAAGTAAATCCAATGAACATTGCATAGTGCACCTACAGGATGCATATGGTGACTAGTCTGCAGCTTCCATCACATGGAGGAGCAGGGAACATGTAATAAGCGGAAGAAATCCAAGTACACCAGTTAAATTTAGTCTATAGTCTGTGTGGTATGAGCAGTAAGGGTTAATAGCTTATCTGCACAGAGCTGATGCTGCAGAGAGAGAGACAGAGAAAGTTCTGTAGAATCACAGACTGTGATGGAGGAGATCAGGGGAGATCTTGTACCTCACTATTCTGTGTAGGAGACATCTGTATCCACTGTTCTGTACACATCCAGCTCTGATTCATGCACAGAGAGCTGTCACATGACCTCCTTCTCTTTGAGCTGGAAGAAGCAGTCCCTCTAATGAAACCAACAGAGAAACAAAGTATAAACAAAGTACAGATTCACAGGGCTTATCAGCACATGGAGAGGAAGCAGCCATTGCAGCATGAGGTAATTGGAGGGCTTTAGCAAGGAAACTGCTGCATATAGGTAACAAAGATAATAGGCAAAGTTGTTTTACATCCCAAGAGCTATTGATTTGTGAAAAAAACACTTACATTTATTCTTTAAAGTCTTTATGGAGATCTGAATTACTCGGGTGACCACACTAAATTCCCATGTCATTTATAAAACCAGAAAATGTAATACTCTCTTTTCCCAGGATTCCGAGGAACAAGAACCCAAGTCAAAACAGATGGAGGTGGTTGAGGATTTTGAGCGAACCCCAAGTGGTAGAGTCAGGAGACACTCGGCACAAGTCGCAGTCTTCCATTTGCAGGAAATTGCAGAAGATGAGCTGGCGAAGGAAGGAAGCCGTAGGAGAATGAAAGAGGATTTGGTACCTGATAGCAGGAGGGTGAGGTTATGAGAATCTGTTTGTTGTCAAATGTTTACAGGTACAATGCGTAGAGATGGAAAGCATATTAACAGGTATAACATTAGAAGGTAAGTGCAATATCTACTACTATTTCCTGCCTTCATGTCACATCTGTAGAGTATATTGTGCAGCACTAGTTATGTCTGAGGTCCATTAAGGATGTCTAACATGCATGTCATGTGACAGCTGAACTATCTCCGTCCTGGCCTGCCGACCTTTAATCCGCAGCTCCTGGATCGCTGGAAAGCACTTGTGAAAGAGAATGGCTTCATTTGCTGTCCCAATAATGTAAGTAAATGTGGGTTTCAAGAAAGGAAAATGAAAGACAATTAAAGGGGTATTCCAGGAATCAGCATAATTCATATACAAATGGGTACTCAAAATATAAGCTAATGTGTAATTAGTTGTTATTTAAAATTTTGCTTCCGTTAGCAGAAAAATGCTGATGACATAGACTGTAATAACTCTTATTTAAGCTCCGTTTTGTGACTAATGACATTGAGTATTGTTGTATTCATTTATTTATATCATCATGGGATTTTGTGTCAGACGTTCATATTCCCGGAATACCCCTTTAAAATAATAATATTTACTGTGGGTTGCAAAAGTATTCATACCCCATGAACTTTATTAAATTTGTAGACATTAAAGCCACACATTTTAAATGTATTTTATGTTAAAGAGCAACACAAAATATCCAGTATTTGTGAAATGTAAAGAAAATGATTGAAAAGTGTGGCGTGCATATGTATTTATCCACCTCTTGCTGCAATGACACCTGCAAGTCTGTTGTTGCAGATCTCTAAAGCTTTGCACATTGAGAGGCTAAAATTATTGAGCTTTCTTCTTTGCAGCATAGCTCACTCAGATTGATTAGAGAATGTTTGCGAACAGCAATGTTAAAGTCAAGCCACATATTCCCAATGTGATTTGGGTCTGGACTGTGACTGGGCCAATTTATCCCATTAATATGCTTTAATTCCATTGTAGCTTTGGTTGTATGTTTGATGTGAAACGTGAACCCAGTTTCATGTCTTTTGCTGCCTTCAACAGGCTTTCCTCTAGAATTTACCTTTATTTACCTCCATCCATCTCTCTGTCAAATCTGACCAGCACATCCCCACACGGGGCAGCCACTAGGAATTTTGGGGCCCGACTGGAAGATCTTTGTGGGCCCCAATCCCCCCCCCCCCCCCCCCCCCCCCCTCCACCCGTGTCCATTCCCACATTGATACATAACATTGTATACACAATATTTTTTTTGGACCAAAACATTTTTAAGCCATGACAAGCTATACTCTTTTGACAGGACCCTACTCTACTGCATATGTCCATTCAGTATATAGATAGCCCCTGCACATGCCCACCCTTTTTTTTTTTATGTTTTTTTTAAACGGATAGGGCCCAGACATGGGAGGGTTTGTGGGCACTGTGAGCCACTCGGGCTTCCCTTTTTGTTGTAAAACGAGGGGCCCTTGAACACAGTCCCACTAGACCCACCATGATGGAGGCCCTGTCCCCAGAGCGTGATGCTAACTCTAAAATTCTTTTAAAGGAAACTTGTCATCTGGATTTCACATTTTTAGCTAATGACGGGCTCCCATAACCATTTTATACTAATTAAATAGGTTATTATAATTAAAATTACTGCTTCCAATCAAAATTTTATAAAATGATACCTAGCTCCCTTCCAGCAAACTGAATTGAGTCAAGGGGGAGTATGTGCAAGGCTGTAATCCAAGAGTCATTATCATCCTGCTAGATTTTCCTCCTTCGCCTCCCCTCCTTCCATTATGCATATGTGAACTGACAACAGATATGCTTGGAATACTCGGTCAGATAAGGCTGCATAAGAAAGAGGAAAATCTAACAGAGCAGAGAGGAGGAGATCATTATAGTGACTCAGGGAGTGCAGCTTTGCACAGACCCCATGCTTTGATCGTCTTTTCAGGTGAGTAGAACCAGTAATGTTTATTATAAAAGCAGATTGGGAAATAATATTGATAAAGTCTATTGGAACCTGTCATTGGGTGAAAATATGAAAACCTTAGGGGCAACATGGTGGCTTAGTGGTTAGCATTACAGCCTTGCAGCGCTGGGAACCTGGGCCAAGGGTCAACATCTGCAAAGAGTTTGCATGTTCTCTCCATGCTTGCGTGGGTTACCTCCGGGTCCTCTGGTGCATTTAAAATTGTAGCTATAACATTTAAAAATGAAGAAAAGTTCAGTGTTCATAATACTTTTGTAACCCACTGTATATAGTATTTAAGGCCCATTTTCTTGAACTTGCCTTGCTATCAGGGGTTGAAAGCCTTTATGATTTTGCTACAATCATATACATCCTTGACAGTGCTCTGTAAGTTTCAGCTACCTGTACTGAAGACTCATGTATTGTATCTACACTTATACAGGGAGCAGTTTGACAAGCCAAGAGATATATTTGTTTACTTTGATGACAAATTATAGTATCAACATGATGACAATTTGTTAAACAACATCTATCATCAAAATCAAGCATAATAAACCAGAGACACTTACTGAACTAATATCAACTTTTAAAATTCTGCTAATGAGCCTGAAGCTCTCCTGGCGGTATTACCAGTGCTCCTACGTGCTGCAGATTCACAGACTGTTACACTGTGAGATGCCTCCCACTGTGTGCTGAAACCTCCTCTGCTTCAATGAGATTATATTAGTCAAAGGGAGGGGTAAGTGCCGAACAGGAGCAGAGGCGTAGGGTGAGACAATCTAACAGCCTTTGTAGATGCAGCACGGAGGGGCTCTGGTAAAACAAATATAAGAAGATTACCAAAGTCATGGTGCCTATATCTATGAGTAATTGTCTCTGACTCTGAATACTGGGCACTATTTTAGGGAGAAATGCCCTGTAATTATTGCCTCTCATCCATTACTTTGGCAGTGTTGTGAAGCAATATACTCAAGCGTATCTGGGTTGAAGGCTCATCTAGCGAACTGTAATAAGGTAATAATTTTCTTACATTTTCCACTTTCCAGTCTGATCTTAAATGTGTTATTCACCTGGCTCATTTTCGTTCTTTACAGGGTAATCACTCTGGGGGGAAATATAGATGTCTGCTGTGCCAAAAAGAGTTCAACTCTGAAAGCGGCGTTAAGTATCACATCCTGAAAACTCACTCACAGGTGAGGAGATGTTGATGTGGAACTTGTTTTGTAGGAGGTGATTGACTCACTATTGAGCTAGGCAAGAGTTGATATGGGGAGAAATTACTTCCACGCCAATGTTTTTCCCATGTCATTTATTGCATATTGATGCTTCATTCCATTCACAAGTCTCAATAGAAAGTGACCTGTTTGTACAGACATTTCTCCACTGAGTACTTTCATGGAAATGCTGGAAGACCCATAGGAGCATGCTTTCTTCTTCCTCGTCTTTCTTTAATTCAGATGGAAATTGAACACTCTGGTATCAGACTCCCAATATTTACCCATTTATATCATAACAACTATTCTCAATATGTATTCTCAATTCTCAATATGTATCTAATAGACTACAATCCAGACCTGGGCATTGTATGTCCAGCGGCCCACATCTGGCCCTGTATGCCTAGGCATCACAGGTGGGGTCCATGGGGGTATAGCGGAACATGAGAGGGGGCATTAGGTATTGGGTAGAACTGAGTTGAGTATATTAGTCTGGTTATCCAAAATCATTCTAATTTCTCATGTGGCCTGATGGGAAAATTAATTGCCCAGCCCTGCAGTAATGGACAAAAAGCTGTCTCTATCTCTTCATTAAGCCTTGGTTGGGTGGTAGGGTGTCAAGATGACTTAGCAGTAAATGTACTTGTAGCATGCTATAGGATAATGGGAAACCTATAATTTACAAAAATGAATAACCCAGTTTTATTACTGGCTGTGTGTTCCCAGAACTGGTTTCGGGTGTCCAACGTTTCATCACCGTCTAAAAGGAAAAGGAGTCCTGAATGCTCCACTGATGTGTCTGAGATAAAAGCAATAGATAAGAATAAAAAGATGAAGTTTGAGGAGAAAGCATCAAGCCACCCTACAGCCTCACGTCCACCACCCACAAAAGTGACTTCAGTTGCACTAAAAACCCAACCTAGAAAAGCACCAAGTAAACCTGCGGCCTATATGGGAAAGTTCCGAAAGGTTTTCCTTCCAGAACAGGGAAATTAATCCATATGAACCTTGGGAACATAATTCAGTAGCCAATGGTAGTCACACCAATCAATATACACATTCCTATGTGTGCTCACTGCTACATCGTAAAAAAGGACCAAGTATACCCAATATACTCATTGTTTAGTTAGTACATAAAGACAGGATACAAAATAGTGACAATATTATTAAATATAACTATATAAATGTCTATGGAAAAGATATTCACTGTCTAAGAAAAGAAAGCTATATGCCTCCTCAAAACAAGTTGTAAGGGTTGACTGTGTTCCTGGGGAGACGTGATGAACACCACATTTAGGTGAAAAATTTGCACTAAGGAATAGCAACCATACAGGACCTTGGATACTAATTGCAAACAATGCACTGTGCAAGGCAGCCTGACGGCTCAATGATACAGTGTATTTGCACTAGCATTTATTGAGGACCGATAATGAGGGGTAGTAGAGGAGTTTATTCTCAATGTTATAAAATTAAACATTGTACCTCGCCTTTAACCAATCTTTACAAAAATGAGAAGCCCAGTGTGTGCTCTTTTCTCCTGCATGGTACCAGGTATATCCAATTTCACTATTATGTGTACTATGTGGTTTGTTATCACTGCAGTGCGTACCTTCTGCCTCTGATGACTGTTTGATCACTTGACATTGTAGTACTGCTTTGGATCACTTGGCAAATGGTTCTAGAAAAGTACCAAGTCCTAGCTACTTTGCTGTGGAAAAACAGAAACAGTTCATCAAAGTAAAGGAGACCTGGTACCATGCAGTAGAAAACAGGCTCATGTAACTTACCTTGATTTTCCAACGGCTCTTGTCTCCAGTCTCTGTCTATAAATCTGCAGTCAACTTTCAGCTGATGGGAGATTTAACAGCTGTGACTTGCTACCCCTATCACACTCACACCTGCCCCTGTGCATTGAAGTTCTATGTAATCTGACCCCTCTGTGTCCATGTGGCTAGCAAGACGGCATTCAGCAGAATCTCAAAGTGAAAAGCAGATTAAGAAGAAAGAAGGATGAGAAGAGCCAAAGTAAGTGGACAAGGAACCAATTTGCTCTAATAAGATATAATTAATAGTTTCTTGCGTTCACTTGTTCTATGGTACGATGGATTTTATATTACGTTTGATGAAAATTACATTTGTATCACTTGTATAAATGGCTGTGGTTTGCTATTGCAGTTGATTCTTATTCCAATAAATGGGACATTGTAGCAATAGCAGTTACTGCCATGGGCATTAGTGTCTTTGGAATAACACCAGACCATCATTGTATAATGCACTTTTCTAGGAGCTGGTGTATGTATAAAATATTTATACATATACAGGTATAATAAATTTACATCTGGTGAATATCTCTGGAAAAGGAAGGCCACAGGTCCTCCCACAAAGCTTAACCCATTTTAACTTTTTGCTACATATGACTAGCTACTCCACTTTTTCCTTTAGCCTATTTTTAAGCCAGATTTATCAACTGAATCCAGATGTGGCAGACAAATTTATGAAATGTTTTCAAAAAGGTACAAAATCACTCCCAGTTACCTGTTTGGCGTATGAAATACTTCAGAAGCAGTAGCACTAAAATTTGGCACTTTCAACCAAAAAGTATCAAATCCATTGCAGACGTTAACACCTCAGATATTACATTTATCATGAAGTCTTGGCCACCATGATAAATCCGACTAACAAAAAGCTACCAAAAAAGTTTTTAATAAATTGGTGCAAGAAGCCTGCCTAATGATATATTGCCATCTCCAGTAAGTCCACCTTTGTCAAGGGTTTTGTTGTTATGCTATCGAAGGTCGAGGTAGTGTAATTCTAAAAGGCTGTAAGCCCTTTTTTTAAAAATAATTTTATTTCACAAATATGCATTACAATACAAATATAAACATAAAAAATTGTTACATATTTTGTAACACCCACACCATACCCTACCCAGTGAACTCCACTAATGTTCATATTTGCACATTAAACATTCAAACATTTATTTATGAGATTACTAAAATATTCTCCTCCTTTCTGCTGTTCTTTTCCACAGTCAGGAATTTCCTGACACATCCATTTCCAATTAATAATCTTGGTAATCATTTATGCATAATGAAAATCGCCTCCAAAGCCATGGAAAAATGAACTGAATCTTTTGCCTGAGATGAGTCATGATGGGAGGCTATCACTTTATAGTTGCTAGAGAATCTAAGATAAGGGTGTCTAACCTGGTATCCTATGAGTGCCTCATCTTTGCAATCACATAAGACTTGTGGTTTTGTCTGTTACAGAACTGGAGAGATAGGCAGGTAAAGTCATAGTTGTGAATGTGAACTGCAGATAAAGATACAATATCCAACTTTGTTTTGTTTCTAAGTACTATAAATGGGCATTTGAAATTATGCCACACCTCAAAATCAGGGCAAAGATGGGGCTGAGAGACTGGAGGGGACGTGTCCCTTTAGATGTAACTGAGATACTTGCTTAATAAGGCAGAATGGCCTGTGCATACCTTATATATGGATAACCTTCTTTTAGATGCTGACTGGATTGCCTGTTGGAGTCAAAGCCACATCACTAGTGTGCTGAGGTAACTGAGGAAGTCCTGCATTAAGAGACTGGAGAACCTCTCGCATGGCTCTAGCTGATATTTCAGCATCTAAAGAAGCAGTAAGATTAAACCCGTCACAGGTATAGCATGGAAAGCCCTAAACCCAAGGGTGTGGAACCTATTTTACAACAGGCCCCTTCAACCTTATGGTTGCCATCAAAGGGCTGATTATAATTGTAAGATTGTATACATGTTAGGAAATATGCAGATACATTTTCCACAATGGGATATGGAGAACATTGCCTCTTGGCTACCTTGTTAGACAGCCCTCTTAACATCAGGCATGACTTTCAGGAAGCCTAATGATATGATGCAGGATTAAAACCAAACGGGCATATCTATTCCAGAAGGAACAGATTTCCAACTTTAGAACAGTCTCGTCAGTAGAGTGTAGGGAATTGTTTAGCTAAGTACGGTAAGAGGCTTTTGACGAAGGTCAGGAAGTAAGAGTGCTCCTTGCGGGGACTTTGTCGATTAAGGCCGCCTTGCAGGTGTGTGGAGTGTTATAGCCATTGAATACATGTTACTAACTCTCACAATTAAGTAAGATATTAAGGAGTAGCTGTGGGAAATTTGTCTACAATTACTCCTGATGGAAGTAATGTTATCCTCTGCAAAGAAATAACCTTCCACCTTTACCCTCTTGTGGTAGAAACCTTTCATTCTGAACCAGAAACGACCTTGCGGCCACATAAGGT
Organism: Engystomops pustulosus; assembly: GCA_019512145.1. Classification (NCBI taxonomy): domain Eukaryota; kingdom Metazoa; phylum Chordata; class Amphibia; order Anura; family Leptodactylidae; genus Engystomops; species Engystomops pustulosus. Next base: position 58,802,090 of record CM033646.1, read on the forward strand.
GGCCAGCCAGGCGAATTTAGCCTACGTGCCTTAACCTATGGAGCAAAACACATCTTAATATTATAAATTTAGAGCTACATACAGGTTGCACTGTGCTCACACACTTCGTAACCAAGGTCTATAGACTTGCACTACAGATAAACCCTGATTCCTGATTGGTTGCTGGACTTATTATGCACCTACATTCAATGTTACCACCCCCCTTGGCCCACACTCCTTGAATAAATCCAGAAAAATAAGTTAAATGAAGACAGTGGCCAATGAAAATAGAAGTGGTTGTATATTGACTTCAGTATGAAAATATATATATATCTTATATTTAATTAGCACTTATCAATCCGTCAGTTGTCAATGTCTGTTTTCAGGAGATTGCTAGACGTAGAAGATATATATACCTGGAAGGTGTCGCATCTAAGACACTTACTGTGCACATAGTGGAGACAGTCGTATTGCTCACCTTGGAGTAATGTGTCCTTGTATTGGTAGAAGTACGGTCTCCAGCATGGATGCCGCCATGGTCTGTATGGTTGTATTGTTTTAGAACACACTCAGATTTCATTGATGGCTTGAACCTGCTCATTTAGACTTGCATGTTATACAAAATTGCATCCAGAGCTGTATTAACATACTGTCTTAGCACATGCTGGTCATACCCTGCTGATTCAGTTTCTGCACAAAGATAGCTCTGTGTTATAGTCTGTATATGGAAACGTCAATGATATACGAAAAGTGACATTTCATTGCATTAGAATTAAACGTCAGCATTGAATGCAGCCTGATCTGCAGTGTGTTATGGACCAGGAGGAGCGCAGCAGATTTATTTATAGGTTTATAGAAAAGATAAAACATAACTTGTTCATTATTCCTGGATGCAATCAGTGATGCAATGACGGCTTTGTCACTGAAGGATCAGAAATATGAATAAATGAGAAGTAAGGCCTCATGCACACAGCTCCTTGCAGCTAACACAACGCCCCATTACTTTCCATGTGCTCATGTCCATGGCTGGCGCATGCACTGTGCTATGGATGGGGGGATACTACCGACACAGCAAACCTTTAGGCAGGTCCTGTGCATCTGTAGTCATTTTTTTTTAAACTAATTTTGTCTGGCCAAGGCCTTGATCCTCACTTATCAAAGGTGGAAAACGGGCCACAAAATTCCAGAATGTCACAATTTGGATGGTGCAAAAACAGCAACTTTATGTCGCTTTATTTGCCAGTAACTATACAGGGCATTTTCCCACGAAAGAAAATGATCAAATCTCAATCCCCTAGTGATGTTTACACAATAAAAATCATTTTAACCCCTTACTTTACAACTTTAGCTCCTATCACTCCCTCGGCTGCTCAGTGCAAAATCCCAGGGTGTGTGGATTATTATCCATCTAGTTCTGTGGGGTGACAATGTGGTTAGATTATCAGGGTACAGGTTTATATACACTTTCATCTGGCTTCTGACATTGTACCAACACACTGACACATAGAAGGAGAGATGAGACAGATCAGAGAGGATGAGATGCCTATTACACAGAGGCATGACAGACTTTTACACTGTCAGCTCCGCAACATCTCTGTTCTCATAGATATGTGCCTGCCTCCCCTTTCCCCCGGATAACTTATCTGCTTGTAGTTTGCATCTTCTCTTTCCTCACAATGTGATGAGTGTCTGTGAGCTCCGTGCTGTACTGCAGGGGGCGGGGCTAGCGGCTCAGAGCAGAGAGAGACAGAAATCTCAGCAGCAAGGCATCACACAAAAATCCAAGATGGCGACCCCAACCCTAAAGTCAGAAGTTTCAGGGTCGTGTCTAGGGGCAACTGAAATTGTGTACAGCAGGACTGATAGAGACAAGTTGGAATTAGATCTGTGAAATGCTGTATTTTTGTTAATAACAGTGAATTAGAGAATGGGTTATTTTGTTATCCTGAGTACTTATAAGAAACTTGTCTTCATGCGAATACCTCTTTAAAGGAAATTTACCATCATAATCAAGAATAATGAACCAGAGACCCTTACACATAGATCCAGGCACCGTGACTGTATATCTTCTTGTATTTGTTATCCACAGCCTCCTTCATACAAAAGTCAAACTTTAGAAGGAACTTTATGTGAATGAGCCTGAAGGGCTCTGGGGGTGGTTCATAGATCCCCCTCTGTGCTGCAGCTTCACATGTTGTCACACTGTACAGTAGCACTTCCCTCTCCCACCTGTTCCTTCGGCACTCCCCCACCTGCTGTAATCTCACCCAGTTAAAAGGGGGGAGGGGGGGTCCCAGCACAGTGTGACAGCCTGTGTCTGACTCATTAGCATATTTTTTAAGTTGATTTTATAAGGAAGGAGGCTTTGGATAACACATATAAGAAGATGACCACAGTTAGTGTTTGTATCTGTGGATTGTTGCCCCTGGATTATCATGCTTGATTTTGATGGTAGATTTCCTTCAATATCTATACAAGATGAATATCTGCATAGTTCCTGACAACTAGATGATGTGTGTAGAAGTGCAGCTTCATTTTAACACTAAGCGTCATCAGTATATAATGAATTTGTACCGTTCTTGCTTTATAATAAGTCTTCTCTTGGTTGAAGCCCATCAGTTACCATCATCCTGCCTTGATTTGTATCCATATATGATGAGATAATCAGCTGCAGCTTTGTTGATGTGTAGAGCAGATACTGATTTCTCTGCTCTGTGTATACCACTTATGTATTCCTCCCATTTCTCTGATGTGCATTATTTAGCATCCAGCTTCATATTACAATAAAATGACATGATTCTTTTACCTGGTGTGTGCTGGAATGTGTCAATGTTTCTAAACAGAATAAAGCTTCACCACAGTCAATATTTCCAGTGTTGACCCTTCTTCTTCAGGACCTCTGCAATTCTCCCTGGCAGCTCTCAATCAACTTCTGGACCAAATCCTGACTGATAGCCGTCCATTCCTGCACAATCAATGCTTGCATTTTGTCACAATTTGTTGGTTTTTGTTTGTCCACCCGTCTCTTGATGATTGACCACAAGTTCTCAATGGGATTAAAATCTGGAGAGTTTCCAGGCCATGGACCCAAAATCTCTATGTTTTGTTCCCTGAGCCATTTACTTATCACCTTTGCTTTATGGCAAGGTGCTCCATCATGCTGGGAAAGGCATTGTTGATCACCAAACTGCTCTTGGACGGTTGGGAGAAGTTGCTCTTGGAGGATATTCTGGTCCCATTCTTTATTCATGGATGTGTTTTAAGGCAAGACTGTGAGAGAGCCGATTCCCTTGGCTGAGAAGCAACCCCACACATGAATGGTTGTAGGATGCGTTACAGGTGACATGAGACAAGACTGGTGGTATTGCTCACCTTGTCCTCTCCGAACAAGCTGTTTTCCAGATGTTCCAAACAATCGGAAAGGGGCTTCATCAGAGAAAATGACTATACCCCAGTCCTCAGCAGTCCACTCCCTGTACCTTTTACAGATTATCAGTTTGTCCCTGATGTTTTTTCTGGAGAGAAGTGGCTTCTTTGCTTCCCTCCTTTGTGCAGTGCAATGATGACTGCACATGTTTCTTTAGAGATAGCCATGGTTAACAGAAGAGAAACATTGATGTGAAGCACCAGCCTCCTTTTAAAGTGTCCAGTGGTGTGATTCTTACTTAATCATGACAGATTGATCTCCGGCCCTGTCCTTATCAACACCCACACCTGTGTTACTGGAGCAATCACTGAAATGATGTTAGATGCTCCTTCTAAGGCAGGCCTGCAATGAAGTAGAAATGTGTTTTGGGGGGGAAAAGTTCATTTTCTAGGCAAATATTGACTTTGCAATTAATTGCTGTTAAGCTGATCACTCTTTATAACATTCTGCAGTGTATGCAAATTGCCATTATAAAACCTGATGCAGCAGACTTTGTAAAAATTAACATTTGTATCATTCTCAAAACTTTTGGCCATGACTGTACAGTAGTAACAAGAGTGATCTATGTACAGTAGTGGTCTAGAAGCACAGGCACTACTGCCACTCTCATCATGGCCTAAAAGTTGAAGTCTGGTCCAATGCAAGGATGAGGTCAATCCGGACTAGGGAATAGAAAGGCAAACAAGGGGAAACCGAATAGCGCTCATAGAGTAGTAATTCTTGTTTACATATGGGTGATGATAGTAAATAGAGAAGGTGAATCAATTGGACTGAGGCTCACCAGATGGGGTTGTGCTTCTTTAGGCACAACACTAGTTAGCGTTTGGTAAGCCGTTGATGGATGGCGAGGTGCTGCCTTCAGACAATAGGTATCGGGACACGGTTGCCTGGACGGTCGCGATCAGGATGTGTGGAGGTAGGTATAGAGTTGTCTGTTGTGGCGCACTCACAAACTCAGGTATGGTACATCATGGTTAAAGAAGCATTTATTTGAAAAATCTCGGGTCACAACGCGTTTCGGAGTAGCTAGGACTCCTTTCTCAAGTGGTGTGAGACTAAAAACAAAGTACATTTACAAAATACACAAAAATAAATAAATGGATAAATAAATGGAGCTATACACTTTTTGAAGAATGAAAAAATGGAGAGTAAAGGTGCTTGATAACAATAAGAGTAAAGGATGGCAATGGTATTTAAAATGTGGGTTTTAGAAAATATGTAACAGTACATATGTAAATTAATGCTGGTTGTGCATATAATAAAATATTGCATGACTAAAAAAGTAAAGGGATTTTTGCAATCATTATTTCAAACATTATTAAAAAATACATATAAACATAGAACCTGATCGTGATCTAAATGGATAAAATGATGAATGGATAGATAAATGCAAGAATAAATTAATAGGTAAAACATATATAGATAAATAAATAAATAGATAGATTAACCATATATAAATTACAATGATTAGATCGGTTAAGATAAAAGTAAATGAATATATAAATAGATAGATAAAACGGTAAATGGATGTGGTTTTCAGATTACAGTAAGGTAACACGGTATGGTAAGTATTTGTGTGAAAAAAGGATCTTTGTCCTACCTGCAGCGTGAGGGGTATGGAGCTTGTCCTACTCGCTAGCGGGAGGCGCGAGAACGCCAGGGTTAATAAGGTATTTGGGAGGTGGGAGTCGCGCCACAAGTGGAAGTTGGCGCATGCGCATTGGGAAGGGAAACCTGAAAGATGGCCGCTGGGTATAGGGGCGACATATTGTGTGGATCGTGCGCCTAAAGTATGCCGACTAGGTGAATAGATTCAGAGGGGAGTTTGCGGAGGTTGGATGCTTGACAGAGCTCTAGATAAGTGTGTGAAATGTTTTAGTTGAGGATAGCAGGTACCAGTGATTAAGATGTGTGCAGTAATGAATATAGTTTGCAGTAAAAGGAGTTGATATGAATAAATAAATAAATAATATAATGGTATTTAATGGTTGGTGGTGTAGGGGGGAAAATTTATAAATGAGTGATAACTTCATTGGTTAGAATTGATGGCTTATTAATAATAATAAGGGGCGATAACAGGGGGGGAGTTTAAAGAGTGGGTGGCATTTGGAAATAGTTTATGAGGATAGAGGAATTGCTCCCTGTTTCTTGGTGATGGTAGTAGTAGCACCTCCTTCCTCTAGGTGTAGTATGTAGGAGATTTGTCCTCGAGGAAGGTAGAGGGTAGATATAGAGGGATGCCCCCTTGTTGTCTTTGTTTGATGTAGTAGAGAAGGTTAGAACCCTCCTCTACAAGCTAGGTTGTAGAGGATCCACCACTTGTTATGGTGATATGGTGGAACACCTTCCTCTAGCGTAGAGGAGGATGGTCCTGTGTCCTATGTTGGTGAATGGTTAGTAGGTAGTTAGAAAAAACTCTTCCTCTAGGCGTATAGGGATGTCCCCTGTTATGGGGTGAGGTTAGAACACCTTCTATTAGATAGTAGAATTTAGAACCAACCTTCTCCTCTAGGCGTTATGAGAGGGATGTCCCCTGTCTTATGGTGATGGTTTAGTAGTAGAACCTCCTCCCTCTAGGTGAGGGATGCCACCTGTCTATGGTTTGATGTAGAACTCTATACTCTAGGTGTAGAGGATTTCCCTGTCTTAGTGATGGTTAAGAAACCTCCCTCTCCTCTAGGTGTAGAGGATTTGCCCCCTGGTCATAGTGATGATAGAACCACCTATCCTCTAATGGTGTAGAGGTTGGCACCCCTGTTCTAACCCTGTCTTCTTGGTGCTGGGTAGTAGATAGGAGGAGAATTCTATACTTAGTGGTAGGAGGAGGATTGCCCCCTTTTTCTGTCTATGTGATGGTTAGAGATAGAAACCTCCCTCCTCTAGGTGTAGAGGATGGGACCCCTCTGTCTATGGTTATTGGTTAGTAGTAGTTAGGATTTAAGAACACCCACTCCTCTAGCGTGGTTATAGGGATAGATTTGCCCCCTGTTAGGTGAGATAGATAGACCTCCTCTCCTATCGGTGTAGAGGATGCCCCCCTCATGTCTATGGGGATGGTGGAACCTCCCCTCCTCTCTAGATGTAGAGGGGATGCCCCCTTGTTTGTCTATGGTGATGATTAGAACCTCCTCCCTCTAGGTGTAGAGGAGCCGGTCCCCTGTCTATGGTTGATGAGAACCTCCTCTCCTCTAGGTTGTTAGAGATGCCCCCCTGTCTTCTATGGTGATGGTTAGAATGCCTCTTTTAGATAGAATCGCCTTAGATAGAATGCCTCTCTCTAGGCAGTAGAGGGCGATGCCCCCCTCCTGTTTGCTATGGTGATGTAGATAGATTAGAATGCTCTTCCTCCTTAGGCGTAGAGGACCTGCCACGATGAGAGGATGCCCCCTCCACCCTAGGCCCCCTAATGTCGATGGATGTGGATTAGTAGTTGTTATTAGAACCTCCTCCTCCGCTAGGTGTAGAGGATGACCCCTTGTATATCGGGGATGGTTACAATAGCGCTCCTCTAGGCAGTAGGAGGAGGCCCCCTTCCCAATGTCTTGGTGATGGTAGAACCTCATATCATTACGCGTTTAGAGGATGCCCCCTGTCGATGGAGGTCGGTATTAGCTTAGAACGCCCTCCTCCTCTCCGGATTGAGATTTAGAGGATTTATTTTAGAGATGCCCCCCTTGTCATGTCAACAGGCAGAGGTCGAGGTATAAAAGTATATAAAAAGATCTTTGGAGAGAGCTGTACTGTCGTTCCGTTAGGTATTTGTAATCTTTGTAATGAGGTTAGGTCTACCCCTCTCAGTCGTCTTTTTTGCAATAAACTAAATCATCCCAAATCCCAAATTTGTAATAGTCATGTTAATATTTCAATTATTTATTCTGAATCCCCCCATTCCACTAATGAATCCTGGTTGTTTGCTCTCCTTGCACCACGTCCCAGCCCCTTACTCTTATCCTTTTTTTATACACTGGTTGCACCCAAAACTGTATACACCCTATTAACGGGTGGTCTGACAGGGGATTGCTTAGAAGGGCAAAACGAGTCTTTATATGAGAATCTATTCCTCTCTTGATACATCCCATTATTTTATCTGGCTTTAGGAGCAGACACCGCCTGGCTATGGTCAATAAAATAAGTTTACCATCAACAATACGCCCAACAAAGTCCTTTTCGCTTCAGTTTTCCTAAGTAATGACCGCCGTTTTAGAACATATTACTTTGGTTTTCAATGGCCCAAGGGCATAAACTTTACAGTTATCTACTATACAAACCTCATCAAACCATTTCTCCTATTTATATGCCAATCCCTCAAGCTCAAGCTTCCACAACTCACTCTATGTAATGCTATAAACTATCGGACAGTCAGTGTTTATTACTACACAGCTTAGTATTCATCTGCAAATATTGAAACTGACTGTGTGTAAACCACTACAAGGTTCATAATAAAAATTTTAAAAAGAAGGGTGGCCCAATATGAACCTGTGGACTCCACTGCCCCTCACTGGTAACATCAGCCCAATCGTGAGAATGTGGCATTCCATTACTGGACAACCCTCTGTTTTTCTATTCACTAAGCCAATACTCCCCAGATACACAGATTTTCTCCTATTTCCCCGCAGGTCTCATTTATGATACCAACCTTTTATGTGGCACGGTGCTTGTTCACAATGTCAAGTTTTTGTTTCAAATTTCTCCTTTGCAAATGCCTTGAGAAATCAGAGATCTACAACATCCCCACAGCGGTTCCCCAGACCAGTCTTGAATTACCTCCTCTTAGAAGCAACCAATCAGATGATAGTCTGACGGAGACCGATCTCTCATAAAACCCATGGCTGACGCGGGGTTGTACGGTTGGCACAACTAGATGCCCCTCACTCTGCACCTCCCATACTTCCTCCCCACACCATCTGCCCAATCACTGTGCACATCCATACTTCCCTCCCACACCATCTGCCCCTAATGGGCACCCATACTTCCCTCCCCACACCCATTCTGCCCCCTCACTGTGCCACATCCATACTTCCCTCCCACACCCATCTGCCCCCTAACTGTGAACCTCATACTTCTCCCACACCCATCCTGCCCCTCACTGTGCCCTCATACTTCCCTCCCCACACCCCATCTGCCCCTCCACTCTGCACTCCATAATTCCCTCCCCAAACCCATCTGGACCCCTCCCATCACTCTGCACACTCCATCTTCCCTCCCCACACCATCTGCCCCCCTTCACTGTGCAAATACCATACTCCCTCCCCACCCAATCGCCCCCTCAATGTGCACATCCTACTTCCTCCCCACACCCATCTGCCCTCACTGGGCACCTTCCATACTTCCATCCCCACAACCATATGCCCCTTCACTGTTGCACCTCCATACTCCTCCCCAAAACCTTGCCCCCTCACTATGCCACGCTATACTTCCCTACCAACCCAATCTGCCCCAGAGAGTTTGTGCTAAAGGAGCGCAAACTTCGCCTCCATATATCAATTGCCCCGCAGCTTTAAATTTAAAACTTACTCACTTTAGATCCAGAATCTGGGCTCCAGATGAGTATCTTTCCACACATCCCACACAGCAGTATATACCCCCTCACACATCCCACACGCCGTAATAGAGTATTATACCCCTCCCACACCCACACAGAGTATATCCCCCTCAACCACCCACACAGAGTATATACCCCCTCCCTCCACATCCCACACAGCAGTATTCCCCTCACACACCCCACACAGCAGTATATACCCCCGTCACACAGCACACACAGCCAGTATATAACCCTCCCACACACCCCCACACACGCAGTATAATACCATCTAACACAGCAGTATATACCCCCTCACCCACCCCACACACCCCACACAGCAGTGTCAGTATGAAAGTAGATCTACCCCCTCAACACACCCTCACACATCCCACACAGCAGTATACACCCTTCACACATCCCACACAGCAGTATATACCCCTCACACATCCCACAAGCTAGTATTATACCCCCTCCACATCCCACACAGCAGTATATACCCCTCACACATCCCACACAGAAGTATATACCCCTCACACACCCCACACAAGCAGTATTAAGTGCCCCTCCACTCCACCAAAGCAGTCATACCCCTCACACATCCCACACAGCAGTATTCCCCCTCACGCATCCCACACACAGCAGTATATACCCCCTCACACATCCCACACAGCAGTATATACCCCCTCATAAATCCCACACAGCAGTATTCCCCCTCACACACCATCCCACACAGCAGTATATACCCCCTCACACTACACACAGCCAGTATAGCACCCCCTCACACATCCAACCACAGCAGTATATACCCTCTACACAGCAAGAGTAGGGGGTTTTATATACCCCTCACACCACCCCACACAGCATAGTATATACCCCCTCACCACACCCCCACACCGCAGTATAATATACTCCCTCAACACTCCACACACAGAGTATATACCCCATCACACATCCACACAGCAGGATTATACCCATCACACACACATACCACACAGCAGGAGATTTATACCCCTCACACATCCCACACAGCAGAATATACCCCCTCACATCCCCACACATCAGTAGTATATACCCCCCTCACACATCCCACACAGCAGTATATACCCCCTCACACACCCCACACAGCAGTAATATACCCCCTCACACATCCCACACAGCAGTAAAATTAAGTTAGTAGTATATACACTCACACATCCCAAAAAGCAGAGGAGATACCCCCTCAACATCACACAAGCAGTAGTTATACCCCCTCACCCATCACACACAGCAGTATATACCCCTCACACATCCCACACAGCAGTATTAGTATATACACTCATACATCCCACAACAGCATATTATACCCACACACACCACCACACAGCAGCATATCCCAGCCTCCACACCGCCCCACAGACAGTATATATTCCTCACCACCCAAAACCGCAGGATAACCCCCCTCACACATCCCACAAAGCATAGATACCCCCCTCACACATACAAAACAGCAGAAATTTATACCCCCCTCACACATCCCACACAGCAGTATATACCCCCCCCCCGCACACACAGCAGTATATAGCCCCTCACACATCCCACAGCAGGTAATAATACCACCCTCACACATCTACACAGCAAGTATATACCACCTCACACATCCCACACAGCAGTATAGATAAGTATTACCCCCCTCACAATCCCACCCAGGCCATATACCCACAAAACTCACCACAGCAGTAGTATTACCCCCCTCACACACCCACACAGCAGTATATACCCCTCACACAACCCACACAGCAGTATATACCCCGAACACATCCAAAAGCAGTATATAACCACCAACACATCCCACACAGCAGTATATACCCCCTCACACATCCCACACAGCAGTATATACCCCCTCACAAATCCCACACAGCAGTATAAGTATATACCCCCCTCACACATCCCACACAGCAGTATCTACCCCCTCACACATCCAAACAGCAGTATATTACCCTCACACATTCCCAACAGCAGTAATACCCCTCACACATCCCACACAGCAGTATTCCCCCTCACACATCCCACACAGCAGTATATACCCCCCTCACACATCCCACAAAGCAGTATATACCCCCTCCCACATCCCACACAAGCGTAATTACCCTCACACCCCCACACGCAGATATACCCACCTCACAATCCACACAGCCGTATATACCCCTCCCAGACCCACACAGCAGATTACCCTTCACACAGCAGTTATACCCCTCCTCACAACATCCAACACAGCAGTAAAGTTATAGTATATATCCCTCACACCACCCACAAGCAGTTAGACCCCGTATCAAACAGCAGATATACCCCCCTCACACACCCCACACAGCAGTATATACCCCCGCACACATCCACACCGCAGTATATACCCCCCACACACCCCACACAGCTAGTATATACACCTCACCACATCCCACACAGCAGTATATCCCCCCTCACACTCCCCACACAGCAGTATATACCCCCTCACACACCCACACAGCAGTATTATACCCCCCTCAAACATCTCCACACAGCAGTATATCCCCCCATCACCAAACACCACACGCAGAATTATAACCCCCTCACACATTCCCACCCAGCAGTATTACCCTCTATGGAAACGAATGCGATCGGGAACAAAGAGCAGAAGGTGTTTTGCGTTAAGTTAACTTTGCCACAAGCAGCAGGACAAAGTGCCTGTGTGGCGACGGCCCAGGCTTCAGGTCCCTGGATTTCACCTTTGCTTCCGGTGCATGTAGTGATTGTCCGTGTATAATCCGCTGTGCGGAGTCACTAGATCCTGCGCCCCGAATCCTTGAACATTGTGTCAACTTCCACCGCTGAACCGTTCCCAGGAGTTCACCTTCTTCTTCCTTGAGGCATGGAAGTGCATTGTCGTTGTATTAATGCGCTGTGCGGGAGAGTCCACTAATACCCTGCGCCCGATATCTGAATGTGTCGGTTCCCAGCTCATGGTCCAGTTGAGTTCACCTTCTTCTTCCTGGTGCATGTAAGTTGCATTGCGTGTAAATTGCGCTGTGCGGGGAGTCACTAAGAATCCTAGCGCCCGATATCCTGCAGTGTCACTTCACGCTAGGTCCCAGGAGTTCACCTTTCTCCTGGCATGTAAGTGCTTGTCCGTGTATAATTGCGCTGTGCGGGGAGTCATACGATCCTGCGCCCGATTCCTGCATGGTCACTTCCCCGCCAGGGGTCCTCCAGGAGTTCTCACCTCTTCTTCATGGTGGCATGTAAGTGCATTGTCAGTGTTGTTAATGGCTGTGCGGGAGTAGTCACTAAGATCATGCACCCGCTATCGATGTTCACTTCCCTGCTAGGTCCCCGGAGTTCACTTTTCTTCTTGGTGATGTAAGTGCATTGTCAGTTGTACGTATAAGCAAAAGCAGTGACAATAAAAGAACGTGCAAGGTCCGACAGGGAAAAAACTGCGCAAGGCCCTAGTATAAATGTTGACCCATCCACTGATTGCCACTGATGCTACACCGTGTGCTCTTACCCCCGCACGACCCCCAAATCCCAACTGATAGCCCATGTCTTATCAGCTACTAATATAGTAATCATCAGTCATCAGTACTTGGCAGGGAGTTGTATGTTTTCTACGGGTTCTGGGTTAGAAAAATCTAAATAGTGTACCGGAGAGGGGGGTCCTAGCGTGAAGTCTCCTCCCGGACCTTGACAGTGCAGTCGGTGCCGTACGATTGAAGATCCGTCTGAGACGTCTCTACCGATAAAAGTTATTTCACTTTCATTTTGTGTAGGAGGGAGGACGCGCCGGGGTGGTGAGGGCCGGTTACTGCACGCCACCTTATATACGCAATCCCATCATGTGTGGGGCTAAGGTTTACCTGTGCACCCACCCCACCCCCTTCCCCTCATTGATTCGGCACCCATATGACGGCCGATCCTAGCGAATAGGCTTCCATTGCCAGCCCAGAGTATGAAAATATCCGGGACGAAGATGATGATCTTCCGTCCCTCAACCCCAAAAAAAGGGTGGTAGAAAACGAGTCATTTTAAAAGAGTGATTATGAATTCATGTAGATTTGTGACTTTTAAGGGCAGCTTTTAGATACAGCACGTGAGTTGTTATGTAAGTGGATTGCCTATTACAATGGCCAGCTACTGTAGATACAAGGCGCAACGTTGCAGTGTGGAGGAGGTGGATGCCTATAACAAATGGACAGCTCTAGCGACAGCACGTGAGTTGGTAACTGTCAAGGTCAATGGAGCCTTAAAATGGCCCAGCTTAGAAACAGCACTGAGCAGTTGTATGTAAGGTGGATGCCCATATAAGTGTAGATTTAGAATACAGCACGTGAGCTTGTATGTAAGGTGGATGCCTTATTTAAAGTGGTTGCTTAGCTACAGAACGGATTGTATGTAAGGGGATGCCTATAAAGTGGTTCGCCTTAGATACAGCACGTGAGTTGTATGTAGGCGGAGCGCTTAAAGATCGCAAGCTTAGCACACCGTGAGTTGTTGTAAGAGTGGATGCTAAGTAAAGTAGGCAGCTTAGATACAGCATTGAGTTTTGAGTTGTAATGTAAGGTGGATGCCTATAAATGGCAGCTTAGCTTATCCGCACGTGAAGTTTGTGTATGGTAAAGGTGGATGCCTATATAAGGGGCATGTGCTTAGATACAGCCCGGAGTGTTGTAATGTAGGTAGGATGCAATAACAGTGGCAGCTTAGATACAGTCACGTGAGTGTGTATGTTAGGAGGTGGATGCCTAATAAGGTGAAGCTTAGATACAGCATCGCGTGAAGTTTTGCAAGACCGGAGGCGTATAGCCGTTGGGCTTATAATGCTACTGCACAAAGGGTCTTAGAGTTAGCTGGGGGTTATACAAGTAAGAGAATGCCCTTCTTTAAGCTGGGTGGTTTTCACTTTCTTTCTGTCTCCCTGCGTATGCCAGGGAGGTGGGGGCAGTCGTGAATGGGGGTGAGGGTGTACGGACTAGGGGCGGGGCTATTGGTGGGGGGGCATATGTGACAGGGGCGGGGAGCTTGTAGTCGTGGTGCTGGTACAGGGAAGTGACAGTGACAAAGCTTAAATAGGGGTTGCACGTCTATCCCTCTCTTTCAGGATCGTGTTTCCCACGCGCCACGCCAATCCAGTTGTTTAGGTATTTCGGCGGTTTGTGCTCTTTGTCACGCTGGCGGTTTAGTTGGGTTATTTTGGCCTCACATGCGCCAGTTGGCTGGCAGCAATACATGTGGGCAGGGGTTTTGTGTGCCACTTTGTTTGGTTGGTAATTTAAATTTGTTTACCGTTCAATTCATGTATTTAAAAATACAAAAATAATATAAAATAGAAATGTTTATTACAATGGAGAATATTACAGCTGTGGCCGCACCCTCAACGATTCCACCATCATTAGTGTTCCCTTTATAAAGGTCTCTGTGTGTTTATCGGCGAATATTGGTTTTGGGTAAAAAGAGGCCATTGCTCCCGGTGTGTTTAGGTGTTTAACTTTATTTGGGCAGTTTGTATGTAAGGATGGATGCCAGAAAATGGCAGCTTAGTGCAGCACTGAGTTGATGTAAGGCGGATGTAGCCTAAAAGTGGGCTCTACGATCCAGCACGTGATGAGTCCGTAGTAGTAGTGGTGGAGTCCGATATAAAATGGCAGCCTTAGAGATGCCAGCATCGATGAGTTGTAATGTTACAGGTGGGATGCCCTATAAAGTGGAGCAGCTTATATACAGCACGTGATCGTGTATGTAGGTGGGAATGCCTTAAATGGGCCGTTAGATGCAGCAACGTGAGTCGTATGTAGGCGGATGCCTATAAGTGGCAGCTTAGATAACAGCACGTGAGTACGTGTAGGCATGATGGCCCTATAAATGGCAGCTGTAATGCAGCACGTGATCGTATGTAAGGCGTATGCTTTATAAAGTATGGCAGCTTAGATTGCCGCACGTGAGTCGTATTTAAGGCGGAGAAGGCCATTAAAGTGGAAGCGCTAGATGCAGCACGTGTGTTAAGCAGCCTAGTGGCTATTCGGCAGCGTATGAGTCGCATGTAAATGCGGATGCGCTAAGTGTCTTGAGCAGCAGGGAGTCGTATGTCAGGAGGCTAAGTCTGAGATCAGCATGCCGTAGTAGCGATCTTAAAGTGGCCAGCTTAGTAGATGCAGCCCACGGGAGTGTATGTAAGGCGGAGAGCGACCATAAAGTGGACGCTTAGTGCAGCACGTGATCGTATGTAGAGGGGTGACGGCTCATAAGTGGCAGCTTAGAGCTGCAGAAAGTGAGTCGTATGTAGGCGGAGGCATAAGAGTGGCAGTAAGTATCACGAGATGTAAGGCGAGCCTTCAAGTCGGCACTATGCAGCACGTGAGTCGTCTGGAGGGCGCCGGGAGGCCTAAATCAGTGCAGCATTAGATGCAGCACGGAGTCGTATGTAGGGAGGAAGGCCCAATAAAGTTGGCAGGCTTAGGATTTGCAGCATCGTGGTTCGGTTAGTGTTAGGCGGATGGCCTATAAAGTGGCGCTTAGCATGCGAGCACGTGAGTCCGTATGTATGGGCGGAGGCCTAGTAAAGTGGCACGCTTAGATGAAGCACTGTGCGTGAGTCTATGTAGTGCGAGAGGCCGATAGAGTGTGCAGCTTATGATGCACAGCACGTGAGTCGATGTAGCGTAGAGGCCCATAAAGTGCAGCTAGCTTAGATGCAGCACGTGAGTCGTAACTGTTAGGGCGGAGGCCCATAAAGTGGCCAGTCTTAGAGTGCTAGCCGTGAGTCGTATTAGTGCTATGCTGGAGGCCCTAAAGGTGCAGTCGGCTTAGATGGCAGCCTGAGTCGTGGGCGGCTAAAGTGGAGCTGTCATGTAGTGTCAGTGGGAGGCCCATAAAGTGGCAGCTTGAGATGCAGCACGGAGTAGTTGTGGGCGGAGGCACATAAAGTGGCAGCTTAGAGGCAGCACGTGAGGTCGTATGTAAGGGCGGATAGGCCTCATAAATTGGCAGTCTAGATGCAGCAACGTGAGTGAGCTTGTAGGGCGGAGGCCCTAATAAGTCGGCAGCGCTTAGAGACAGCACACGTGAGCGTATGTGGGCGGAGGCCAAAAGGTGGCGCTAAGATGCAGCACGTCCTTCCTTTTGAGTCGTAGTAGGGCGAGAGGCCCATAAAGTGGCACGGCTTAGATGCAGCACGTGAGTCGTAATGTACGGAGCGAGTAGGCCCCATAAAGTGGCGTTAGCTTTAGATGAGCACGTGGAGATCGTATGTGGGCGGATGGCCCACAAAGTGGCGGTTCAGATGCAGCACGGGAGTCGTATGTAGGGCGGAGAGAGTGCCACACAAAGTGGCGGCTTAGATCACAATAAGCGAGGTTCGTATGTAGGGCGGAAGGCCTCATCAAAGTGGCGGCTTAGATGCAGCACGGAAGTCGTTATGTGGGCGGAGGCCCCATAATGTGCGGCTTAGATGCAGCACGGAGTCGTATGTAAGGGCGAGGGCGGCCACAAAGTGGCGGCTTAGATTGATGCAGCCGGGAGTCGTATGTTAGGGCGAGGAGGCACCACAATTGTCGGCTTAGATTCAGACGGGGTCGTATGTTAGGGGCGGGAGGCCACAAGAGTGGCGGCTTAGATGCAGCAACGGGAGTCGATGTAGGCGGCGGAGGCCCACAAAGGTGGAGCGGCTAGTGTGACAGCACGCTAGAGTCAGTATGTAGGGGTGGCGGGAGGCCCACATTGCCTATTCAGTAAGACGTGTCTGTAAGGTGCATCATGACCGCGAGTAGATAGCAGGGAGTCGTATGTAGGGCGGAGGGCACGATAAAAGGGCGGCTTAGATGCAGCACGGGAGTCGATAGTAGGGGCGGGGCCCCCACAAGTGAGCGTAGATGCGAGACGGCGGAGAGTCGTATGTAGGGCGGAGGCCCAAAAAGTGGCGGTAGCTTAGGTGCAGCACGGGAGTCGTATGTAGGGCGGAGGCCACAAAGTGGCCGGCTTCCTTAGGGCCGCACGGGAGTGTATGTGAGGCGGGCCCATGATGTGGCGCGGCGTGAGATTGCAGACGGGAGTTGTATTAGGGCGGAGGCCTTAAAGTGCGGCTAGATGCAGCACGGAGTCGTTGTAGGGCGGGGAGGCCCATAAGTGGCGGCTTAGATGCAGCACGTGGTCGTATGTGGCGGAGGCCCATTAAGGTGGCGGCTTAGATGCAGCACGTGAGTGTATGTAGGGGCGGAGGCCATAAAGTGGCGCTTAGTAGCAGCAGTGAGTCGTTATGTAGGGCGGAGGCCAATCCCAAAAGTGGCGGCTTAGATGCAGGCAGGAGTCGTATGTAGGGAGGCGGCCATAAAGTGGCGCTTAGATGCAGCACGTGAGTAGTTATGTAGGGCGGAGGCCATAAAGTGCGGCTTAGATTGCAAAGCACGGAGTCGTATGTGGGCGGAGGCCCATAAAGTGGCGGCTAGATGCAGCACGGAGTCTCGTATTAGGGAGGTAGAGCGCCCATACAAGTGGCGGCTTTTAGAGCCAGCACGGGAGTCGTATGTAGGGCGCGGAGCCACAAAGTGGCGGCTTAGATGCAGCCCGTGGAGTCGTAGTAGCGGAGGCCCAAACGTGGTCGAGCTTAGATGCAGCAGGGAGTCGTATGTAGGGTCGTGAGGCCACAAAGTGGCGGTTCGTGCAGCACGGGTGTCGTATGTTAGGGCGGAGGCCACCAAATCGTGGCGGCTTAGATGCAGCACGGGAGTGTTTAAGTGGGCGGGAGGCCCCAAAGTGGCGGGCCTTAGATGCAGCACGGGAGTCGTATGTAGGCTGGAGGCCCACAAAGTGGGGCTTAGATTGCACGCAACTGAGTCGTAGTAGGGCGGAGGCCCACCAAAGTGGAGGCTTAATGCAGCCACGGTAGCTCGTATGTAGGCGTAGAGTAGGCCCACAAAGTGGCGGCTTACAGACGTGCGCACGGAGTCGTTATACGTAGGGCGTAGGCCCCAAAAGTTGGCCGGCTTGGTGCAGCACGGGATCGTATGTAGGGCGGGAGGCCAACTAAAGGGGGCTAGATGCAAGCACGGGAGTTCGTATGTAGAGGGGACAGGGAGGGGGCCCAGAAAGTGGCGGCTTCAGATGCAGCTCCGGGAGTCGATGTAGGGCGGAGGCCCAAAAGTGGCGGCTGCGATCACACGGGAGTCGTAAGGTAGGGCGGAGGCACACAAAGTGTGCGGATTCTTAGGTGCAGCACGGTAGGAGTCGTAGAGATTCGCTGGAGGCCACAAATGGTAGGTAGCCGGGTGTAGGGGGCGGCCCTGAAGATGCTCGATGCGACGATGTTTACGATGTTAGGGCGGAGGCCCATAAAGTGGCGGCTTAGATGCAGCACGGGGTCGTTAGTAGGGCGGAGAGGGCCCAGTAAAGTGGCGATCTTAGTGCATCACGGTAGTCTGTAGTAGGGCGGAGGCCCATAAAGTTGGAGCTTCTTAGACAGCACGGAGAGTCGTATGTAGGGGCTGGCCACATAAAGTGGCGGCTATGATGCCAGAGCGGGAAGTCGTATGTAAGGGCGGAGGCCCATAAACGTGGGGCTTAGTGCAGCAGGAGTCGTATGTAGGGCGGAGGCCACATAAATTGGCGCTTAGATGCAGCACGGAGTCGTATGGAGGGCGGTGAGGCCATTAAAGTGGCTGCTTAGAGCGCATGGGAGTCGTAATGTAGGGCGGAGGGCCCATAAGTGGGCTTAGTGCAGGCCACGGCAGTCGTAGTGGGGGAGTAGGCCAATAAAAGGGGGGGGGGGGGGGGGGGGGCGGCTTTTCTTAGATGCAGCCCAGTTACAAGGTCTTGAAGGGAAGGGGGGGATCCGCGGTGGGAGGAGAAAGTAAGTGAGTATAGTGAGGTAGTAGGATTAAGCGAGTCTAGCTAGAAAGGATCAAGGCGTAGTAGTAAAGTTGTAGCGAGAAAGGTTAGGGTTGGAGGTGGAGTAGCGGAGTAAGAGAGAAAGGGCGGAGGAGCATGAAGGTGAAAGGTAGAGAGTGTGGAGGGTAAGGAAGGTTATTAGGAAGTAGGGTGTGGGGGGGGAAGGAGCCCTGCAGGGCGTCTCCAGGGGGTAGCTGGCGGAGGAAAATTGAAAGGTGGACAGTGACGGCCACAGGAGTAGCGGAGCAGGGGAGATACTGGAGGCGGTGAGACGGTGGCAACGCGAGTGCAGGCCGTTCTAAACTCAGTTTGGAAGGTAGTGGGAGGCGACTGGCAGGGGAGGGCGGGGGTTTGATGTATGGACGCGAGTACGGTGCGGGAGGGGGGAGGGAGAATGTGGATCAGTACGGACCGGGGCGGACGAAGAGTACGACGAGGGTAAGGGGTCCTCTCGAGTTCCTCCACCCTTGAGGGAGAAGACTATTAGCAGGAGACTCTCGGGGTCAGTAAAAGATGGAGGTTGAGAGGCGTCGCCATGAGTAGAGTAGTAGGATGAATGGGAGCATAGAAGGGGTGACTGAACATTAGCGGGACTTAGTGAGCGAAGAGTCGGATAGTAATTGGTTGTGAATTTACCATGGGCTTGTAGACACGATGTACCCCTGGTTGGGGTATGAATTTGCGGGCGTAAGATAGAGAGTGTAGTAAGAGTATTTTAGGTGCTATGCGCGAGGCCGTTGAGGCCTCACCGATAAAGTGACCCCGATGCGGACTAGTTTGACAGGTGGAGGGGTAGGCAAGGTCTGATGAGAGGGGGATCGACGCAACCTACCACAGAGCTGTTCTTGCCGTAAGTGAAATCTGCAGGGAGAGAGCCGGAGACGGAAAAGAATAGGGGGGGAGTGGCGGGGAGGCCCGGTTACTTCTGTGTCATCTCAGGACATGTGGGGCCTACGGGACATAGGCTCTAGGAGACGAGTGAGAACGGAGGCGGCGGACCCGGCTAGGAAGGGTAGGGACCACAGGGGCAAGACAGAACTGTCTGGTTCCGTTGAGGTCCTTGAAGTTGACCCGTCTAGTAGGGTGAGCGGAACAGACTAGGACGCGGAAGAGGTATTCGTGGAGGTTGGTGGATAAGTAGGTGTGAGGATCTTGGATAGTAAATTGTGGCTAAGAAGTGGGCAGATATAACGGGGGACGATGCAGAAGCCCACTGGAAGGTGTCGTATACGGGGCTGTGAATATTATAAGATGGGGCACAGCGCCGAGTCTGGAGTGAATAGGTCTGGTATGGATAAAGGAAGGGGACGGGAGGTGAGAGCGGGTCGATTGTGTAGTCGTAAACTCGGGACGAGTATGGAGGATAGGTGGAGAGAGGTAGTAGTAAGTATGGTAGGTGGGATGGGCAAACGGAAGGAACGAGGATGGGACCGGGCGAAGAAGATTTGCAGAATCCCGGGCGACCGGATGTCATATCAGGCCCAAGACTCCGTTGATTACTGAGGACAGGGGAGAGGTTGGGAGTTGCAGAATGATGTGGGGGGGAAAACAGAAGTGTTGCGTTGTATTGTGTGAAGGGCTGAACCATGACTTGAGGGAATAGATACGTGACACGTGATAGAGTATGGTTAAGAAGCATTGGACTCTGGTGACAGAGAATGGATAACGCGAAATGGTGCGTCGATAGGCTCACAAATATAGGTTAGTCCTTTTATAATCTTGGCATAAATCGGTTTTAGTGTAATTGGTTTTAAGTGGTTTTCATAGATGGGAGGATCACGATAGAGTGAGTATGGTAGTTATGAGATTATAGAGTAGAGATGAGTGGAGGTTTATGGATGGAGGATTAACATTTATTAGGTAGTAAGTTTATATTTTGTTTTTTTTCTTATAAGATTATATTTACTAGTTTTTACTTTGTATTTGTTTATGATATTTTATGTGTCGTTTATGTGTTGGTTAATAATATTCTTTTATTTGTTTTTTTATATTTTGTTTTCAATCCCTACATAAACTGTGAGGTAAGACAGTTTTGCGGTTTCAACATATTAGTATGGTGAGTTTTTTTTTATTAGTGACACCTAGTATATTAGAGTACGGTATGAGTATTATGAATATAGCCCAGTGGTAGGACGTAGAATTATAAAGGAAGTTCTGCGTAGGTCATGGTATCAGTGCAATTTTATATGTTTTATTACGGTTATTATACCATTGATATTTTTTATTTGGAACGGAAGGGAAGTAGGTAGGTCACTTTGGGAGAGCGTCATAGCTGAGCACACGAGGTGGTGACTGGAGGTGAGAGGTCGGATGGGAATAAGGACATGGAGGAGGAGAGTGAGTAGGGGGGGATATCGGGCTGGGAGGTAGATGCGGGTCGAGAAAGGGAGGGATGGGGGACGCATTTAGTGAGAGTATGGATGTACTAGGATTAGAGGGAGGGGGAAATGTAGAAGGGCGGGAGCGGGGGGGGTATGGTCTGAAGGTGGTTGAGTGGGGCGAGAGTGGGGATGGGGGGGGTTAATGAGCGGTGGAGTGAGGAGCATAGGTAGCGTAGATCCAGTTGAAGGTACCTGCTCTCCCTGTCCGAGGTAGGGAGAAGGGCAGAGACGTATGGGGGATTTGAGAATGACGAGGAGGGGGGGGAGTGATGGTGGGGGAGCAGGGGAGGGAGAGGAGGGAAGAGAGAGATTTGAAGTCAGTAGTGTTGGTGGCGTAGAGTTATTAGGGTAGAACAATCGTCTGATCGGTTAGCGTCCTGGATGGGTTAGCGTGGGAATTTGACCCTGATGGCTTACTCGCAGTAGGTCGGAGAGTGTCGTCGTCTCTTTCGGGGTAGACATTCGGCAGTTGTGCATGGGTCCCACGAAAGGATGAGCGTAAAGGACTATTGTTATGTATGCTGAGTACCCGGTCATGAGATTTTTCAGCAGTGTAAATAGCCCCTTGGGTAGTAAAAATATCGATACGGCAGGGGTTTGCGCATGTTGAAAGGGAGCGTACGTGGGATATTATTTTAGGTATGTTAGAGAGGGCTTAGTCTAGTCTGGGGCTTCTTCCCCTCTTCAACGGCATAGATAAATAGTTTGGCGCGATTAATAGACTATTGTGGTGATGGAAAGTGACTTGAGATGGCTATAGGATTATTGATCGGTTGCTCTGATTAATAATTATTTTATAAGCTGAGTTAGGTGCACTCCAGCGAAGGCACCCGTCTCTCAGACCGATATAAAGATGTGTTGAACGTAAGATGTGACCAGAGTATAGAGATACCCGGATGATTTCTTCGAGAATAGTTAATATTTAGTATATGAAGGAATGTATGACTTTGGCGCTGCAATGTGGTAGTTATGGAGGCAGGCTGCAGAGTTTAGCTCTGCTGGAGATGAGGCGTTGGATGCTTTTGGTAGGTGACTGAGGTGGTCACTCCGGGGAACGGGATTTACGCCCATACTCGATTTCCATCGGAGTGCGGGCGGTATGCATATGCGCATCGTTTAGAATGTAGATAGGGCACCTTAATTGATGAGTAATGCACAATGTGTTTCAGGGTTGGACGTATGATAAGCGTCAGGGGGTGGTAGGAAGTTTACGTGATGCGAGTATAGCAGGGAGCGAGGGTGGTATTACGTATATCAGTAGTACGATGGTGAGTGTGGAAGGTAATGGCGGTTATGCGGGTCAAATGGGTTGAGCAGATGGAGACGGGTTGGAGTTAGGTTATTTTATGTGAACCGATGAAGGGAGGACGTAGTGAAGGAGTTATGGTGGGTTGACCTGGTATGCGATAGTATGAGGTGGGGTCTGCTAATAGGTGAGGGCGTGCGATGGAGCAGCGAGGACTGTAGATGAAAGTAGCTATTATGAATTGGAGCGAGGAGGAAGAATGATTTGTGATGGGCAGGGGGGAGAGGGAAGTACTGGATGATGCTGTAGTAAGGTTGTATGGTGCTCGTGAGAGGATGGAGAGAGATAAGATGCAGGGCAGAGGAGTGAGAGGGAGGCGAGACGAGGGGAAAGTAGGCAGTGGTGAGGGTGAGAGTTGGGAGAGAGAGAGGGGGGAAGGGAGGCAGTGAGGAGGGAAGGAGAGGGGGAGGGGGAGGAGGAGAGGGCGGAGGGAGGGAGGAGAGGGACGGAAAGGATTGTTGAAAGGAGGAAGCAGTGGCAGGGAGCTATAGGAGGGTAGGCAATGGAGTCGGCTGGCAGAGGGATGAGGAGTTTGAAGTGCGAGAATTGATGTGGAGGGTCGATTAGATGTGAGAGGTGGGAGGGGGTGGACTGGGACTAGGAGAGTGGGGGGGAAGGAGGGTGAGCAAGGAGATGAGGCAAGGGACTAGCAGAGATGGGATCGGGATGAGGGGATTAAGATGAAGGGAGGGGAATGGTAGGGGGAGAGGAGAGAAGAGGATGGAGAGTAGGCTGAGGTAGGGGATGGCGGAATGGAGGAGAGAGAGGGGATGGAGTGGAAGTGGTGGAGGTAGCGGCGAACGAGTGGGGCGCGTAAGACGGGGGTACAGTAGAGGGGAAGGACACTAGGAGAGTGATAGGGGATCGGAATTGACGACAACGAGGTGGGGAGTGGGAGGCGGACTGGGGGGGGGGGAGGTAAGAGGGGGGGAGGGTAGGAGAGTAGGAAGTGAGAGGGAGGAGAGGAGGTCAGAGAGGAGAGGGAGGATGAGGGGGAGGAGGGTGAGGGACGAGAAAGGAGCGAAGAGTGATAACGTGAATGTAAGAGTATTTAGCGAGCAGTCAAGGCCATTGATGTTGTATAAGTATATTGGGTGTGACGTACGGATAAAGGGTTGGAGATAATATGTATCTAGCATTGTGATGCGACGTTGGTTTAGTAGCTTAGAAAGGACATGGCTAAATTGAGGAGCTTGGAGGGGAAGTGCGTTGCCGATCCGTACGCTTTAGCTCATAACAATGTGACATCTCCCGACCGAATTTTGAATGAGGCGCGCGCAGGGAAAGAGGTGTAGCTGATGGATTGAGATCGGCAGGGACGATGGGGAACCGTTTAGGGTGGTTAATGTCTGATGGAGTGAGTAGTAGTAATTCGAGTAGCCGCGTCGCAAGAGATGGGTATTGCTAGTATGGGGATGTAGTTGATTACTAGTGATGAGGTGAGAAATGCACTATGAGAAGGTGCCGCAAAACGGGCGCGATGAGTAAGCCCCCCTCGAAGAGTCCACTTAGAGGTGCAGATCAGAGGAACTTGCGCTGCCGAACTTTGTCACTGCGAGTCGCGGTTTGTGGGGCTAAAGGGTAAGTGGATGGGTACTTTGAGGTTTGCGGTAGCACGGGGCGGGGTGATGGGGCTAGTGTCTCGATGGTCGACGGTGAGCATGGGACGTACGGGATGTCGGTGAATTGGAGGGAGGGGGGTACGAAGGAGGTCTTTAGTTGTTTTGCAGGTTGGGTAGTATTCGTTGTATGGATTGTGTTCTGGCATTTCTTTGCGTTTTAGTTTTGCGGGAGTTTTATGCTGGTGTGTCTGTGAGTTGGGCAGGGGGCTCATCGGCTTGTTGTTGTGTAGGGAATGTGTTTGTGTTAGGTGATGTTGAGGGGTCGACATGTGTGAAGATGTTATGTGTTGTAGTTGTTATGGTTTTTGTAGGCCTAGAGGCCTGGAGAGTGGAGGGGAGAGGAGAGGGAGAGGCAGAGCCGAGTCTGAGACGAGAGAGAAGGGGGAGGAGGAGAGCGAGGGAGGGGGAGAGAGGGAGAGGACCCATTATTACGGCCACATAAAGAGAAACGGCCCCCATATCCCCCCCATTAACAGTATCCATAACCATAATGCCATAACCAGAAGCCAGCCAGAAAAGATGATCTCAGAACCAGCACAGCCAGACCAGACAGATAGGCCAGGGAACCAACAGCACCCAGCCCAGCCAAGCCACCATAACCAATGCCAGCCCACCAGCCCCCAGACCAGTAAATCACCGAACCCATCCCATAACACCCATCTACAGAACAACCAAACATAATTCCACCCAACATACATAAATCCATCAAGGCTAAGTGGCGGCTAGATGCAGCACGGGAGTGTAACGTAGTCGGGAGGGGCGGGAAGGCCCATTAAAGCGGGCGGCTGAGCGGTTAGATCAGACGGGAGTCGGGAGTCGTTTCGTATGTAGGCGGAGCCCATTAAAGTGGCGGCGTGCTTAGATGCAGCACGGGAGTTAGTCGTTAATGTAGGGCGGAGCCATAAAGTGCCGGCTTCTTAGATTGCAGCACGGAGTCGTCGGATATGTAGGGCGGAGAGGCCCAGTTTTAAGTGGCGGGCTTTTCTTCTTAGATGCAGAGCACGGGAAGTAGTTGTAGGGCGGAGGCAAAAGTGGCGGCTTACTTCTTATTAGATGCGCGCTATTGGCTAGAGCAGCGGGAGCGTTATGTAGGTCGGAGGGGGGAGAAAGGAAGGCAGGCAATAAAGTGGCCGGCTAGATGAAAACAGCACGGGAGTCGTTATGTAGGGCGGAGGAGGCCCATCGGAGAGTAGGCGGCCCCTTATAAAAGTGGCGGCCTGATGCTGCAGCAGGGAGAATCTTAGATGCCAGCACGGGAGTAGTATATTTAGGGGCGGAGGACCCTTATTATAACGAGGCGGCGTAGTAGCGCAGCACGGGACGTCGTATTGTAGGGCGGGGCAGAGCGTGAGGCCCATTCAAAGTGGCGGCTTCTTCGGGCTTTAGCTGCAGCAGGGAGTCGTCTTATGTAGGGCGGAAGGCCCATAAAATGGCGGGGCTTAGATGCAGGAACGGGAGTGTTATGTAGGGCGGAGAGAGGGCAATAAAGGGCGCTTTAGATGCCAGAAGCACGGGAGTCTCGTATGTAGGGAGAAAGAGGCCCATACAGTGGCGGCTTATGCGCACGGGGGAGTCAGTTGTAGGGCGGAGAGGCCCATACAGTGGCCGGCTTAGATGCAGCACGGGCGTCGTATGTAGGGAGGGAGGCCCATAATAAAGTGGCGGTTTTAGATTTAGATGCAGCACGGGCGTAGTTCTGTAGGGAGGAGGCCCATAAAGTGGCGGCTTTTCTTGAGTTAGATGCAGCACGGGATCGTAATGTAGGGCGGAGACATTAAAGTGGGGGCGGCTTTCTAGATGCAGCACGGGGTCGTGGTAGGGCGGAGGAGCCCATATAAACTTTAAAGTGGCGGCTTTTTTTAGCTTAGATGACAGAACGGGAGTCGTAGTAGGTCGGAAGAAGGCCCATAAAGTGGCGGACTTCTTCTCTTAGATGCAGCAAACTTAGATCTTTTAGCTGAGAGGCAGCACGGGAGTCGTAGGTAGGGCGGAGGCCCATAAAGTGGCGGCTTAGATGCAGCACGGGAGTCGTAGGTAGGGCGGAGCCATTATAAAGTGGCCGGCTTAGATGAAGCCAGGGAAGTCGTTTATGTAGGCGGAGAAGGCCCATATAACAGTGGAGGCTTAGATGCAGCACGGAGTCGTATGTAGGGCGGAGGCCAATAAAGTGGCGGGCTTAGCTTAGAGCACGCACGGGAGTCGTTATGTCGGGGCGGAGGACCAGAATAAAGTGGCGGCTGAGATGAAGCACGGGAGTCGTATGTAGGGCGGAGGCCCATAAAGTGGCGGCTTAGATGCGAGCACCACGGGAGTCCGTATAGGGCGGAGGCCCATACAGTGGCGGCTTCCTTCCTTAGATCAGCACGGGAGTTCGTGATGAGGTGGAGAGAGGCCCTAATGGGCGCTAGAATGCAGCACGGGAGTCGTTATGTAGGGCGGAGGCCCTACGTGGCGGCTCTTAGATGCAGCACCGGGAGTCGTATGTAGGGCGGCGAGGCCATTAAAGGGACGGGCTTAGATGCAGCACGGGAGTCAGTCGGATGTAGGGCGGAGAGAAACGGCCCATCCATATAAGTGGAGGCTTCTTTTAGGCTTAGATGCGCACGGGCAGGTGTATGTAGGCGGAGGCCCATAACGGGCGGTTAGAGCCAGCCACGGGAGTCGTATTTAGGGCGGAGGCCCATATAACAGTGGCGGCTTCTTCTTAGATGCGCTACTCCGAAACGCGTTGTGACCCGAGATTTTTCAAATAAATGCTTTTTTAACCATGATGTACCATACCTGAGTTTGTGAATCCGGACTAGGGAGGCAGGGCTCATTACTGGATCTCATTACTATCATTAACCCCTTAAGGACGCAGCCATTTTACAGCTTAAGGCTCAGTCCCATTTTTTGGATTCTGACATGCGTCACTTTATATGGTTATAACTTTTGAACACTGTTACTTATCAAAACGATTCTGAGATTGTTTTTTACCCACATGTTGTACTTCATTTTAGTGGTAAATTTTTTTTTTTTTTTTTTACATTGCAGCAATGGAAAGGAGCCATTTAGGGATAAGGGCCATGCTTTTTAATCATAGTTTTTAACCCCCTAACAACACGTGATGTATTACTGCGTCACACGTCTGCTATGGGTATTTGGAGAGGACTCATGGGCTAGCCGGTAACAACCGCGATCGCAGCTTTGTGGGCGGCATTAAAGGACCCAAGGCTGTCTCGTTTCACAATATGTAATAGATGATGTGGAAAATTCCCATATACTAAGGGGTCTGAAAAATAGTAAAATAAAGAAAAAATTAAAAAAAATTAAAAAAAAAAAAATGGCGTTTACTCTCATAATGTCCTTAAAATGGTAGCATTGAAAACATAATCAAAATATGCAAAAAATGTCACCCCACACAGCTCCGTACACTGAAGTATGAAATTGTTATTAGCGCCAGAACATGGCAAAATTCAGAATTTATTTTGTACAGAAGGTTTTAATTTTAATTTTTTGTAAATTTATGAAAACATTATAAACTCTATACAAAGTAGACATTTGGGTGCACAGTGAAAGCCGTAAAATCCAAGCACACAAGAAAAAGGCGTAAATGCATTTTTTTCACCAATTTTACTGCAATTTTTTCCCCCGCTTCCCAGTACACGGCATTGGATATTAAATACCGTCATGTGAGGTGCAATTTGTTACACAGAAAACAAACCCGCCAGAACTCACTCGTACCAATGGCAACAACCGAAAACCACGTCCAAATTTAAAGCCTAGTGGTTAAAGGAAACTCCATTGAAGTGGCAGGTTTCTTCGATGGGAAAAAAAATTTTTTTATTTTTTCGTACAACCGAACCAGGCTCCCAGCTATTTTTAGTAGTGTTTTAAACCGCGGTATCGCGGTTTAAAACACTTTTTAACACTTTATAGCCGGCGCAGGAGGTACTCGCTCGGCGCTTACCATGCGCGCGGCTCTCATTCACTTCCTATTAGCCGCGTTCAACGGTAAGCCGCCAGCTGCTCCCTCCCGCCGGCTCTCCCGTTTTCCCCCCCCCCCGTGTTTTCCCCCCTCCCCCCCCCGCCTTCCCCCCCCCTTTTCCCCCGCGCTCCCTGGTTTCCCCCCCTCCCCCCTCCAGGCTCCTGCAACCAGCTCACCCTGAGCTGGTGCCCGGTATTTCCATCTGAAACCTGCCACTTCAAGTGGTAGGTTTCCTTTAAGGGGTTAACAAAAAATTCTTGTGGATGGGTTAATTTGCACAGTAACTTCTCTTTAACCCTTGCAGGACTTTTTTGTTTTTTTACTCATTCCAAAAGCGATAACCTATTTACAGAGACCCAGCAAACATTACCACATGCAGTAACATCTGTCCTTTTCATATGCAAAAACTAAGGGCTCTTTCACCATGGCGTTATTTTTCATGTCAGTGATTTCCATGGATGCCTCACAAAGCGATTGATTTCTCTGTGTGTTTTCACATTGGCTTGTATTTTCACTGATCTGTTGTCTGTGGAAAAAATTATGAAATGTGTTCTATTTTTTTTTTTTTTTGAATAAGGAGGATAGAAAGAAGGAAAAGAAGTTTATGGGTCTGCAAAAAAAAAAAAAAAAAACTTGTGAAACATCCATTATTTTCACTGATGAGGCTGAAAAACCAGCGGTGATGTTTTCAAAGCAATGTTAAACATTCAGGGGTTTTTTTATGCGCTCATAGGTAGTAATTCTTGTTTACATTGGTGCATGATAGTAAGCATAGGGGAATCATTGGACTGAGGCTCTCACCAATGGGGTTGTGCCTTCTTCTAGCACACACTAGTTAGGTGGTAAGCCGTTATGATGGCGAGGTGCTGCCTTAGACAATAGGTATCAGGGACAACGTGTTTGCTTGGGAACGGTCGCGTTCAGGATGTGTGGAGGAGGTATGAGTTGTCTGTTGGTGGCGCACTCACAAACTGCAGTGGTAATCATGGTTAAAGAAGCATTTATTTGAAAATCTCGGTCACAAACGCTTTTCGGAGTAGCTTAGGACCTTTCTCAAGTGGTGTGAGACTAAAAACAAAGTACATTTACAAATGACACAAAAATAAATAAATGGCATAAATAATGGACTATACACTTTTTGAAGAATGAAAAAATGGCAGGAGTAGGGGCTGATACAATAAGAGTAATGGATGGCATGGTATTAAATGTGGGTTTTAGAAAATGTAACAGTACATATTTAAATTATGCTGGTTGTGCATATAATAACATAATTGCATGACTAAAAAAGTTAAGAGGATTTTGCAATCATTATTCAAACATATAATAAAAAATCATATAAACTCTGAACCATGATCGTGATCAAATGGATAAAATGATGAATGGATAGTATGCAAGAATAGAATTAATAGTAAAAATATAGATATACATAAATAATATAGATAACCATATATATAAATTACAATGATAATCGGTTAAGATCGAAAAGTAAATGAATATATAACGATAGATAATAGAAAACGGTAAATGGATGGTTTTCAGATTACAGTAAGGTCACACCGGTATGGTAAGTATTTGTTGAATAAAGGACTTTATCCTACATGCGCGTGAGGGGGTGAGTGGAGCTTGGTCCTACTCGCTAGCGGGAGGCGAGGCGAGAACGCCAGGGTTATAAGGTATGTGGTAGGTGGGAGTTCGGCCACAGTGGAAGTTGGCTGACGCATTGGGAAGGGAAACCTGAACGAGGCCCGCTGGGTATAGGGGACGACATTTGTGTTTGGATCGTGCGCCTAAGTATGCCGACTAGGTGAATAGATTACAGCGGGGAGTTTGCGGAGGTGGATGCTTGACAGAGCTCTGATACAGTGTGTGACATGTTTCGTTGGGCAATGCGGTCCATGCATTAGATGTGTGCAGTACTGAATATAGTTTGCAGTAAAGGAGTCTATGAGATAATAAATCAATACAATGTATTTTCAATGGTTGGTGGTGTCTGGGGGCCAAATTTATCACTGAGTGTTACTCATTGGTTTAGATTGCTGCTTCTCCTACTATATAGGGCGATCCAAAGGGGGGGAGTTGCTAAGGGTGGCCATTTGGATAGTCACTTCGACTTTTTATGGCCCTACGACGTCTCTATTTACGCCGATCGCCTATAGGCTACAGCCCCCCTCCTCCGTCGAACGTCCAGAGTCACACCTACCTTCATACTATTCGCCCGCTCACATTCGAGGACTTCCCATTCCTCTCCTTTGGCCACCCTCCAGCCTCTCCAACGCCCGTCCAGATCACGATTAAGGCACTCAGCCACAAGACGCGGTATATGCCGAGAGCAAGCGTCTACCACGACAGAGCGGAGACCAGGGACGAGGCAGTCAACAGAAGGCACCGCATCCGTCGGGAATAACCCCCCCGGGGGCACGGCCTACCCGAACGAATTTTGAGAAAGTCCAAGCAAGCAAGAGAACGACATTGGAGTCAGAGAATAAGTTGCCCACCCGCCAGTCCAAATCTTTAGAGACCAGTTTAATACTTTCTTATCTTCCTTCACCCCTCTTTAATGCGCCCGTTTCCTTTATTTCCCTCTCGTTCTTCATATAATATCTCTTCTATGTTAGTATCTCATTTTAATTTTCCCAACACTCACCATTATCACCGAATGATTATTTATTATTTATTCATACAACTCCTTTTACTCTGCAAACATATTTATTACTCACACATCTTAATCACTAGGTACTGCTATCCCTCAACTAAAACTCTCACCACTTATCTTATAGGCTTCTGTCAAGCATCCAACCTCCGCAAACTCCACTCTGAAATCTATTCACCCCTACGTCGCAATACTTAGGGACGCACATCCAAACAATAGGTGCCCCTATGCCCAGCGGGCCTCTTCAGTTTCCGCTTCCCAATGCGCATGCGCCAACTTCACTTGGGGCGCGACTCCCACCTCCCAAATCCTTTGCAAAACCTGGCGTTTCTCGCGCCTCCGCAGCGGTAGGACAAGCTCATCCCCTCACTCTGCAGTAGGACAAGACCTTTTTCACACAAATACTTACAATACCGTGTACCCTTACTGAATTGAAAACACACTCCATTTACGTTGGTTATCTATTATTTATATATTCCTGTTACTTTTATTTAACCGATCTAATCATTGTAATTTATATATGGTTAATCTATCTATTTATTTATTTATCTACTATATGTTTTACCTATATTTATTCTTGCTAGTTCATCTATCCATTCATGCTATTTATTCCCTTAGATCACGAATCAGGTCCTATGTTTAGATGTTTTTTTATAATGTTTGAAATAATGATTGCAAAAATCCCGTTATCTTTTTTTAGTCAATGCAATATTTTTATTGAACAACCGCATTATTACATATGTACTGTTACATAGTTCTAAACCCACATTTAAATACCATTGCATCCTTTACTCTATTGTTATCAAGCACCTTTACTCTCCATTTTTTCATTATTGCAAAGATGTATAAGCTCCATTTATTTATCATTATTTATTTGTTCTGTATTTTGAAATGTACTTTGTTTTAGTCTCCTACACCACTGGAGAAAGGAGTCCTAGCTACTCCGAAAACGCTTGTGTACCCAGTATTTTCAAATAAATGCTTTTTACAATGATGTACCATACCTGAGTTTGTGAATCCGGACCGGGAGGCGGTCTACATTACTGGATCTACATTACTATATTAACCCCTTAAGGACGCAGCGCCATTTTTTACAGCTTAAGCATCAGTCCATTTTTTGGATTCTGACATGCGTCACTTTATATGGTTAACTTTTGAACACTGTCCTTCTAATCAAACGTTCCTATTTGATTTTTTTTACCCACATGAATTTGTACTTTCATTTAGTGCGAAATTGTGGTGCTGCTAAGTTGTTTGCGTTTTATTTACAAAAAAAAGAAAATATGATGAATTTCCTGAAAAATTTGCCATTTTTGTGAATTGAAATCATTGCGTTTTCAGGCAGATAGATGTACCACCTTAAATAAATTGTGAAAACATTTCCCATTTGTCTACTTTACCATCTTCCACCATTTTTTGATTGTCTGATAATTTATTTGATGTCAAACGGCTTACTTCTTACTCGCTTAACAAAATCGAATAGCGCTTTTCGGATTTTCAAATTGGACTTATTTTGGGGATAAAATCCAGTTTTGAATGAAAAGTTACAATTTAGATCAAACCACCATATATACATCACCATTTCAAACTGCACTCCCTCAAGCTATCAGAAACGATTTACGAAGATTGTTAACTCCTTGAGATCTTCATAGTCAATTACATCAAAATGGTACCGCGACATTTAGAAGTCAAATTGTGCCGGTTTACGTTCATTTGGGCCCTAAACAATTTACAACATTCCAAAGATAAAAATACAAAACCCACCAATACCATTTGTTTTCTACATGTCTCCCCGATACAAGAGACCCCCCTCATGTGGCCTTGACTGTTTTAGGGCACAAGGATGAAGCGCGAAGGGCAGGAGCAACCCTACAGCTGCCAGAGGTTTTACTTTCCTTCCTCAATCATGGCCTCTTTTGAAGGCTGTAAAATTTTCGCTTTTGCGCTATTATGGCCATGTGAATGCCATTTTTTTTGCGGGATGGCATGCTTTTTCCAATGTTAACCATTTTTGTGCGGTGTGGTATCAACCTATTGTTGAAAATTTAGGAACTTCTCTTTTGAGATAGGAGTAGAAAAGGCATCAATCTCTTACTGGTTTTTTACTACTTTTTGTTTTGGGTTTTCACCCGTATAGAACTAATAATATGTTATCTTCATTCTATGGGTCGTACGATAGGGGATACCAGACACGATATATTTTCTTTGCAGTTTTACAATTTGTAAAATAAAACCCTATTGTGGGGAAAACTAATCTATCATTTTGTATTGCCATCTTCCAAGTGCATAACTTGTTACGTTTTGGCTACGGAGTGGTTTATGGCTTGTTTTTTGCGGGACAAACGTTTGTACTTTGCACTAGTATCATTCTGAGTACTATGTTTTTTTGAGCACTTTTATAGCATTTTTTGTGGGATTGAATAGGTTAAAAATCATAATTTTGGAGGGTTTATAACAGTTTTCTTTTACGCAACGGCTTCATCGTGCGGTTCAATAATTTGTATTTTTATTCTAATCAGGGTTTGTTATGGATGCGGTATACTAATATGTGGGGTTTGTGTTATGATTTAGACTTTTTTTTTAGTTATATTCTTTTATATGTTTTGGGGTTTTGGGCATTTTGGTGTCTATTACTTATTTTTTATTATTAATCTTTTTTTTTTTATTTACTTTTTCCACCATGGGAAATGAACAAGCATATCTGATTGCTGTGTCTAATAATACCCTCAATACTATGTACGCAGGGCATTATCATGTCAGGCCTATGCAACTTTGCCTAGGTGGCACTCTGCCAGTACGATGACGTCATAGAGCGCATCTTACCGCAGTTCCTCGCAGGTAACACTGGGTCCAGAATCGGACCCTCCGTGATACACGTAGCAATGATCGGTGCCCCCAGAAACTGAATTCGGGGGGGCAGACGGGGCCACGATTGTGGGGGAAAGACCCCCCAGATCATGTTAGATTCCGCGGTCGAGATGACCGCAGGCATTTAACGGTTACACACCCGACGATCAGAGACCAACACCGATCGGGGTGTTACACTGGGGTGCCGGCATATCTCCACGCCGGCACTCCGTGTTCTCCGTTTATGTCGTTGGTTCAAACCTTGAAGCTGAACCGGCTCGGTCTCAGCGTCCGATATATCCACGCTGAGGTTAGAGGTTTCAAAACTCACTCAGGTTTATTTGGGTTGTAAGTTTACCCAACTGATTTTTTTTTTTTTTTTACAAATTGCAGCCAATGGAAAGAGCCATTTAGGGATAAGGGCCATGCTTTTTAATCATTAGTTTTTACCCCCTAACCAACACGTGATTGCTATACTGCGACACACGTCTCTATGGGTATTGGAGAGGAATCATGGCTAGCCGTAACAACCGCGATCGCAGCTTTGGTGGCGTCTTAAAGGACCCAAGCTGTCTCGTTTCACAATATGTCATAGAGATGATGTGGAAATTCCCATATACTAAGGGGTCTGAAAAATAGTAAATAAAGAAAAATTTAAAAAAAAAATAAAAAAAAAATGGCGTTACTCTCATAATGTCCTTAAAATGGTAGCATTGAAAACATAATCAAAATATGCAAAAAATGTCACCCCACACAGCTCTCCGTACACGAAGTATGAAATTGTTATTAGCGCCAGAACATGGCAAAATTCAAAATTTATTTGTACAGAAGGTTTTAATTTTAATTTTTTGTAAATTTATGAAAACTTATAAACTCTATACAAAGTAGACATTTGGGTGCACAGTGAAAGCCGTAAAATCACAAGCACACAAGAAAAAAATAATGATTTTTTCACCAATTTACTGCAATTTTTTCATTTTTTCTCCAATTTTTCCCCGCGCTTCCCAGTAACAACGGCATTGGATATTAAATATACCGTCATGTGAGGTGCAATTTGTTACACAGAAACAAACCCGCACAGAGCTCACTACATGGAAAAAAAACCGCCAAAATTTAAGAGCCTAGTGGTTAAGGAAACTACCATTGAATGGCAGGTTTCTGATGGAAATACTGTACAACAGACCAGGCCCAGCTTATTTTTGTAGTGTTTTAAACCCGCGGTATCGCGGTTTAAAACACTTTTTAAACTTTATAGCCGGCGCAGGAGGTACGTCGCTCGGCGCTTACCATGCGCGCGGCTCTCATTCACTCCTATTAGCCGCGTTCACGGTAAGCGCGAGCGCGTACCTCCTCGCCGGCTCTAAAGTTTTAAAAAGTGTTTTAAACCCGATCTCCGGTTGGTTTAAAACACCTAACTAAGCTCCGCACCAGCTCATCACCCTAGCTGGTGCCCGGTATTTCCATCGAACCTGCCCCTTCAAGTGGTAGGTTTCCTTTAAGGGTTAACAAAAAATTCTTGTGGATGGGTTAATTTGCACAGTAACTTCTCTTTAACCCTTGCAGAGCCTTTTTTGTTTTTTTTACTACTCATCCAAAAAGCGATACTATTTACAGAGACCCACGCAAACATTACCACATGCAGT
This sequence comes from Engystomops pustulosus, assembly GCA_019512145.1. Classification (NCBI taxonomy): domain Eukaryota; kingdom Metazoa; phylum Chordata; class Amphibia; order Anura; family Leptodactylidae; genus Engystomops; species Engystomops pustulosus. Next base: position 58,837,318 of record CM033646.1, read on the forward strand.
ACATCTGCCTTGTTCATATGCAAAAAAACTAAGGGCTCTTTCACCATGGCTTATTTTCACGTCGTGGATTTCCATGGATTTGCCTCACAAAGCCGATTGATTTCTCTGTGTGTTTTCACACTTTGCTTTATTTTCACTGATCTGTTGTCTGTGGAAAAAATTATGAATGTGTTCTCATTTTTTTTTTTTTTCACGAATACGGATCACAGAAGGCAAAAGAAAGTCTATGGTGTCTGTCAAAAAAAAAAAAAAAAAACATGGTGAAACATCCATTATTTTCACTGATAGGCTGAAAAACTAGATGCAGCACGGGAGTCGTATGTAGGGCGGAGGCCCATAAAGTGGCGGCGTAGATGCAGCACGGGAGTCGTATGTAGGGCGGAGGCCCATAAAGTGGCGGCTTAGATGCAGCACGGGAGTCGTATGTAGGGCGGAGGCCCATAAAGTGGCGGCTTAGATGCAGCACGGGAGTCGTATGTAGGGCTGAGATACAGCCCAGCTCTACACAAGGTGGATGAAATTATCCGCTTGTGGACCTGGAACCAATGCTCTCTAAAAACTTTAAGTAGAGAGTTGTCTGTTGTGGCGCACTCACAAAATCAGGTATGGTACATCATGGTTAAAGAAGTATTTATTTGAAAAATCTCAGGTCACAACGCGTTTCGGAGTAGCTAGGACTCCTTTCTCAAGTGGTGTGAGACTAAAAACAAAGTACATTTACAAAATACTTAAAAATAAATAAATGGATAAATAAATGGAGCTGTACACTTTTTAAAGGATGAAAAAATGGAGAGTAAAGGTGCTTGATAGCACCATTTATCTTGATAGCAATAAGAGTAAAAGATGGCAATGGTAATAGAAAATATGTGACAGTACATATGTAAATTAATGCTGGTTGTGCATATAATAAAAGATTGCATAACTAAAAAAGTAAAGGGATTTTTGCAATCATTATTTCAAACATTATTAAAAAATATATATAAACATAGAACCTGATCGTGATAGAACCCCCATTTATTTATTTTTATGTATTTTGTAAATGTACTTTGTTTTTAGTCTCACACCACTTGAGAAAGGAGTCCTAGCTACTCCGAAACGCGTTGTGACCCGAGATTTTTCAAATAAATACTTCTTTAACCATGATGTACCATACCTGATTTTGTGAGTGCGCCACAACAGACAACTCTCTACCTACCTCGACACATCCTGATCGCGACCGTCCAGGCAACCGAGTCCCGATACCTATTGTCTGAAGGCAGCACCTCGCCATCCACCAACGGCTTACCAAACGCTCACTAGTGTTGTGCCTAAAGAAGCACAACCCCATCTGGTGAGCCTCAGTCCAATTGATTCACCTTCTCTATTTACTATCACCACCCATATTTAAACAAGAATTACTACTCTATGAGCGCTATTCGGTTTCCCCTTGTTTGCCTTTCTATCCTCTAAAAACTTTAAGACAGGGTGACCTAAAAAAAAAAAAAATTATTTTTGACACGTTATAAATTCTTCCGAAACCCTGAGAGAACTCACCCAGGTCAGACATGAACTAAACTCAATCTAGGACAATAACAAAAAAGACCCCCCAATATCTGCTACAACGACACTTTTACAATGGAATCAACGACCAGGTAAATACCTGGCAGAGCCCTGAATGAAAAAAGGCAGCATCTTACATTCCCACCATTAAACAGGTCAGGATCTCAGTTGCATAAAGCAGACAGGAATAGTGAAAGCTTGCTTAGGTAACTTTTATTCAAACCTATATATTAATCCATCTCCCCCTCCGGCTGCAAATTTTCCACCTCCTCCCCTTCAAAAAACGTGGCACACATAATACATTCAAAGAGTCCCTGCCCATAATCCCAAGAGAAGTAAACCCAATTAGGAAGAAGCCCCTTCACCTCGAGAGGAAATTCAACATGTAAGTAATCATCCTTTCCCAAATGGCAAAAAGTCCAGGCCCGGACGCCTTTAACAGCCATTATTCTTTTAGACCCCTATATTGAAGAATTATACAGACCCTTCCTACACCCCGTTCAATGCAATGCCCGATAGGGTAATTTCCCCCGGCTATTTTTCAATGCCTTATCACAGTCCATTCCTAAAGAAGGTGAAAGGATCACCAGCTCTGCAGAGTTACACGACTCATATCATTAATAACTCGGACGCTAAAATTTTAGTACCAAACTATTGGCCAGACGCCGTACTCCCGCTCCTGGTTCCCTTGTTCCAACCGCTGACCAGTTTGCGCTTCATACCTAACCCGAGAAGTCAGGGACAATACCTTGAAAACACCGTCTCTCTTCTCTCTGATCCACCACTCCAATAAAACATCCGCCTCATTCCTTGCGCCTTACCCTTGCTGCAGAAAAACAATCATATTGACCGGGTGGACTGGCGGATATCCTGGAGCTAACTATCCCAAATGAGTATCGGAAACAAACATGACTATCAACAATTAAGCCCTATACAACCATCCTAAGCGCCATCAGGGCCAACGGCACCATTACCTTCCTCCCCGTTTCAATAAATAATTGGACACCAGACAGGGATGTCCCCTTTCCCTCTCCCCGGCATTATCATTGAAACATCTTCTTACATGCCATTTAGGAACACCCTGAAATCAAGGAATTCAAGATAAACAAACATACATACACTTGCTCAGCTGTCGCAGATTGAATTTGTAATTTTAAATATAGTTACCAACCCGACGAGTCGCTCCCATAGTCTAATGGAAAGTTTTCACACTTTCGTTACTGTTAGTACCATAAAATAAATGTTCCAAATGAACGCACATGGGAATCGGCCTATAGAGACACATTACAAAAGCTCTGTAAAAAAGTTCCTACCATCACATGGGAAAAACGACGCCTTCACGTACTTGGGATTGCACAATCACCCCAAATCTGACTTCCTATATATACAACACAACTATAGCACTTTCTCTCGCCTCTACTCAAATGATCTACAGAATGGGCGAAACAAAAAAATTTCTGGATAGGGAGAATTAATTGGTGTTAAAAAATGACGGATCCTACCAAGCTTCTTACCTCTTTCAAACCATCCCCATCATCCCTCCCACAAGTTTCTTCACCAAAATCTCACAAATGATTAAATCGCTTCAGTTTGGTCTCTTCTCCACCCCGATACCAGAGCCATATTGAAACAGCAGGAAAACACAGGTGGTTTGGTTCTCCCGACTTCAAAGGCTACTTCTAAATGCATCAAAACTTCTCCAGAATCTAGACTGGTTCATCATGACTTCGAAACCTATGGGTTAAATATTGAAAACGACATCTCCCCTTTCCCATTATCAGGCTTACCTTGGTCAGCCATCACTCTTCAACTTCCCCACCAAATTAAACAATCTACCCTGATAAGCAGCCCACACATTGAAGACAATAACAAACTCAGACACAACCAAATTGATGAAGCCCCATGGCCCTCTCACTCCACATCTCAAGATAATCGGATCCCACCGGTGCGTGCAGCAGACTTCCTTCACCATTCAGGCAACCCCAAAAAACCACTAGGTTTAGCAGACGTGCTCAAGTCTGTTGTCAATACCATCATTGAGCAAACATTAACCACTCCTCCAAAAGCCAAATGGGAAAACTTGCAGCATACAAATTTTACATAAAACACAAGAACACAACTCAACCTCAAAGAAACCAACTGCATTTTGAAGAATTAATGCATTCTCTTCCCTCGCCAATCTCTCAACCATCTCCAAACAATCTATATCTTCTCCTGGACAAATGGTCCACTTCCCCTGCCCCCTCAATCAATCTGGGAAAAGGAGTCAAATCTCATTACACCCAAGAAGGACTGTCCAAATCCCTATCCGCACTCCACACGTACACCCTCAGTTCCCCACAAAGCTCAAGAACCAAACTTAAAATTCCTCTCTAGATGGTATTGGTCCCGCTCCAAGCTCCCAAAAAATCTTCCCCCTCCAGTCCCAACGAGGGCATGGAGTGTGTAAAGTCAATGAGGTACCATGTCCCACATTTGGTGGGCAATTCCAATATACAGCCTTTATCGGACTACAGGTTGCGACACAATTTCATCATATACGAACTATCAATTCCCCAAGACTCTCATACTACTTTCTCTCCTTTGTTCAGAGAACACTAGATCACAAAAAAAATTAAATTACTCTCCTTCTTGCTAACAGCGGCAAGATCGGGGTATCCAGTACTTGAACTCACAGGCGCCCCCGTACAATCACAGAGTGGTTCCAAGAAACATTCAATGTACAAAACATGGAAGAGCTTTATTCAGCAGAATAGCACAAACAACTCATGAAATTACCTAGAAACCCGGCCCCGTGGATAGCTTTTCAAAGACAACACATTCCTTTCTCTCCAGATTAATCAAAATACATCAATACATGTACAGTGTTAGGCGATATTGATCACGTGGATAGTCTCTCCCCATCTGTACCTTACCCCCCCCTGACCCTGACTTACCACCCTTACACCGGCTTTTTGTTACCCATTAAGAAGTTTGCAGACTTTTATTACCTTAAATAGTGACATGTAAGAAGGTTTAGGACACATTACCATTACTGAACTCGACATATTACAAGCTGCGCCTTACCTGAGCAGTCCTGCTTCACACTAAGGTTGACAATTGTTTTCAATTGTTATTTTTTGACCACAAGGTTATGTATAACGGAATGTAACTTCAAAATGTTCTAAAATGTATGTATACCATTTTTTTGAAATCTTTTCACAATAAAGCAATGATACAAAGAAATAGCCTCTGAATAATTGTTCAGTTGGGTTGCATTTTGATTTGCATTTTAGATCTGTATGTAAAACACTGTGGCTGGAGGGAGAAAGCATGTTTGGTGTGTCCCGTTGTTAGTCCGTCTTTTTGTTAGAAAGTACTTTTTAAGGATAGATTGTCTACATGAATCGATTTTCTATTGAAAGCTAGAACTTATTGAAGTTTGCAGTGTGGTTGCAAATTTCAGGCCTTGTTTAGTAAGCTTCCGCATTTTTTGGTTAGTGTTATATTGTGTAATGTGTATAATTTTGAACTGGCATTCGTTGTCACGTTGTTTATAGCCGTTTCTGTTTGGGGGAGTTTCCCTCCCTGTACCTTTCTTTTGGTTTTTTCACTTCTTCCTGAAAACAATCGTTCATGCACAGTTTTTTTCTTTGTCTCACTATTTGGATTCTGTTGTTTCTTTCTATGGTCGGGGTCAAATCCTCCATTATTCCATCCCCCTGGTTCTTGATGTTTTGTACCTCTCTAAGTACCCACTTGATATTTATTGCTTATGGGGATTGGATGGGGTCCTCCTGTCTCTCGACTAGACAGTTGACTTAAGGGAACAGATAGGTTGTGTCAGTGGTATCATAGTATCTTATATTGTGGAGTTGGTCATTGTCCATCAGTTGATTTTGGACATGTTCTCCTTTCTTTGTGAGGATTTCCATCTGCGAGGTGCCGCTCTGACTCTCGGTGTGGTACTTTTCGGGTGCACTGATTCCTACCTTCTGACACCGGCACCGCACACGACAAAAGGTAAAAAACAACTTTTTTCATATTGGAGGGCTCGATATACATAATATATATTGTTACTTTGCATTCCTTATGAATACACACCTGATAGGAGGTATCTAGGTATATTGCAGCACGATATTACTAGTTGCGCCCGTATGTCCTATCTTATTCATTGTAAAATTGAGGTTTATGTCACCAAATGTAATTGCCCAAACTGTACTATAGGGAAACACCCAAGAAGTGAGAAGAAGAATATCCTCGCAATCTTGTGCCCACCACCCGAACTGGCAACAGATACCTCTCTAGCCAGGCCATACGCCTCAAACATTAATGGTGATACGGAGCACCTAAGATTTGTTTGGGGAATCGCAAACCTTAAAATTGGCCCTAGAAAAGTAATTGGATTCTCCAAATTGATGCATTAGAGGCCCAGGATCTATCGATCTTAAAAGTGTGAGCCCACAAGGACTAAACTAGAGGGTCACTACCTCCCTTTATTAGCGGCACCAATCTGCAACTTCGAGCCCTAACAAAATGAACACGTGACGCTGCTCCAATGAATACCTTAGCAATCCTGCATATATCTTACCATCCACACACTCTAAAAAAAACAGAAATTCAATGTAATATCATTATTCCACCAGCTGCCACACTTATCCTTTTGAACCCTTAACTTCGAGACGTGAACCAACAATTCTTCGACAAAATCAAATCTTCGACAAAAATAATAAACCAAATATAGCGTCACTATGAGAACATATCCCAACAATCCCTCCAAATACCCTCCAACCATAAAATACAATTATACACCTTTACAACGCCTTACTGTGATATATACAGACGATACGGATGGCCTTTAAAATATGTCTTCTCTCTGCATTTAAAGACAGGGTTTTGCTTACTATAAGCCTCCACTAAAGTGTCACTATATCAACTTCTTACTGATAACGATCCACCGAACCCACACGGGACTTACAGATATACCCACGTACCGTGTGGAGAAGACTAAGTCAGCCCACATGCGCAACAACCTGGCTTGACAAAATCTTCAATCGGTACGCATGCCGCTGAAATGTTGATCTAGCCGCCGTAACTATTACAATGTGGTAGGACCCGTCGCCGAGACTTCAGTCGTGCAGCGCATGCGTGAAATGTTGATCTAGCCAGCTCGTAACTATTACAATGCGGTAGTACCCGTGCCGAACTCTCTAAGTGGCACGCATGCGCAGAATCTTCTAAAATATCGTTGCAACCATGACACGCGAGTCCTCAATGAGAGGGTAACGAGGTAAGTAACCTATAGAAACAAATGTTGGAGGTTCGCTGGGAAACAAGTGACGTATCACAAAATCACATCGGTATTGATTGGATCCTCCGAACGCACCACCAATGAGTATATAACAAAGTGCATAAAAGGAGTAGGAACACCACCGAGCGCGTCACTCCGCCCCGATTACCCACTGGAAGGACGACCATAGATTTGGCCAAACATGTAGGGGGGGCTGTATGAGTGGTGAAAGAAGTGGGACCAATCCTATCATTAGAAGATGTGCCGATCCGCAGCGGACACACACACTGCAATAGGGACAAGATAAGGAGAGAGAGTTTTATGGGAATTTGGTTAGCGAGTAGTCAGAGATAGCGGCACTACATGAGCCGCATCTTATAAATAGGCAGTCTGCACCTTAAGTTCCTAGAGGGTTGTTGGTACGCGCCTACATTAAAGTATTTAATACTCTTCAAGGGGATACTTAGAGTAACTCCCTGCAAAGCAAATCAGGGCTTATATATCTATACTCTGGCCGTACCAAATTCCCCTCTCTAAACTACATTAGAAGCCAGTGCCCCACTCCACACCACACGATTTGTATTCACTTCCCAATGTAGCTTAGCACATGTCTTTGCACAACAGTAAGAAAAATCTTAATTCTGTCATAATAACTAAGAACAATAAAAGTACGTTTTAAATAATGGTCAAGGACTATTTATCCTTGCAGAAATGCCACGAATATGAGAATACACATTTAAGATAGGTCCCGACACGATAAGAAATTCTCAGACCTTTCCTCTTTATTCAGAGATTGTCACACCATTACCCAACAGGCCCCCACCTGTCTAACAGGGGAGGCGACCACAAGCCCCCATATGGGTCTCTGCCCCCAATTGTTTTCTCAGGGAGGAGACCTCAGCCCCCATATGGTCCTATGCCCCCCTCCGTTATCCAGGGAGGCGACCTCCAGCTCCCATTCATGGTCCTCTGCCCCCAATCCGGTTTCTCCAGGGAGGCGACCACCAGCCCAATCAGGTCTCATGCCCCCAGTCCTGTTCTACAAAGGGAGGGGGACCTCAGCTCCCAGATCATGGTCCTCATGCCCCAAATCATGTGCTCCGGGATGGGTAACCTCCAGCACCACATCATGGTCCTCATGCCAAAATCCTGTTCTCCGGAGGCGACTCCAGACCCCCATCAGGGTCCTAATGCCCACCATCCTGTTTCCAGGGACTGCACCCTCCAGCACCCATCATGGGGTCCTCATGCCCCAGTCCTGTTCATCGGGAGGCGACCTCCCGCCCCATCATGGTCCTCATGCCCCCAATCCTGTTCTCCAGGGAGGGAACCCTCAGCTACCATCATGGGTCCTCATGCCCACAATCCTGTTTCCAGGGAGGCAACCCCAGCTCCAATCATGGTCCTCATGCCACAGTCCTGTTCTCCAGGGAGGGAACTCCAGCCCCATCATGGTTCCTAACTGCCCCCAAGCCTGTTCTACAGGGGCACCCTCCCTCGCTCCCCATCATGGTCTCATGCCACAAGTCATGGTCTCCAGGGAGGCCCCTTCCAGCTCCCATATGGTCCTCCTGCACACAATCCTGTTCTCCAGGGAGGCGGGCCTTCCAGCGCACCTCATGGTCTCATGCCCCCAATCCTGTTTCCCGGGAGGAGACCCTCCAGCCCCCATCATGGTCATCATGCCCCAATTCCGGTTCTCCAGGGAGGCGGACCTCCAGCTCCCATATGGTATCATGGCCCCATCCTGTTCTACAGGGGGCCGACTCAGCCCCAATCATGGGCCTCATGCCCCCAGTCCTGTCTCCAGGGAGGCGACTCAGCGCCATAAGGTCCTCATTGCCCCCAATCCTGTTCTCCAGGGAGGCGACCTCAGCACCCTCATGGTCTTTGCCCACCAATACTGTTCTCCAGGAGGCGACTCCAGCTCCCATCATGGTTCCTCATGCCCCCAATCTGTTCTCCAGGGATGGCGACCTCCAGCCCCATCATGGTCTCATGCCCCACCCTGTTCTCAAAGGGGAGGCGACCTCCAGCCCCCATCAGGTACTCATGCCCCCAGTCCTGTTCTCCAGGGAGGCGACCTCCAGCTTCAATCACGCGTCCTCATGCCCACAATCTGTTCTCCAGGGAGGCGACCTCCACCGTGCCCATCATGTCTCATGCCCAATACTGTTCGCGGGAGGCGACCTCCAGCTCATCATGGTCCTCATGCCCCAATCCGTTCTCAGGGAGGGAACCTCCAGCCCCCATCATGGTTCCTCATGACCCCAGTCTGTTCTCCAGGAGGCGAACCTCAGCCCCTCATGGGTCCTCATGCCCCCATCTGTTCTCCAGGGAGGCGACCTCCACAGCTCCATCATGGTCTCATGCCCCCCACCCCACCAATCCTGTTTTCCAGGGAGGCACCCTCAGCTCCATATGGTCTCATGCCGCCCAATCCTTGTTCTCCAGGAGGCGACCTCCAGCTCCATCATGAGTACTCATGCCCCCAAGCCTGATTCTCCAGGGAGGCGCCTCCAGCCACCCATCATGGTCCTCATGCCCCACAATACTGTTCTCCAGTGCGGCCGACCTCAAGCCACCTCATGGTCCTCCTGCCACCAATCCTGTTGTCAAGGGAGGGAGACCTCCAGCTCCCATCATGGACATCATGGCCCCAATCCTGTTCTCCAGGGAGGCGACCTCAGCTCCATCATGGTCCTCATGCCCCCAATACTGTTCTCCAGGAGGCGACCTCCAGCTCCAATCGGTCCTAATGCCCCAATCGTTCGCCAGGGAGGCGACTCCAGCTCACATCATGGTCCTCATGACACAATCACTGTTCTCAAGGGAGGCACCCTCCAGCTCCCATAGATGGTCCTAATGCCAACCAATTGTCTCAGGGAGGCGACCTCAAGATCCATCCATGGTCCTAATGCCCCAATCCGGTTTCCAGGGACGGCCCCTACAGCACCCATTCATGGCATCCAGCCCCAGTCCCAGTTCTCCAGGGAGGCACCACTCAGCTCACATAATGGTCCTCATTTGCCCACGTCCTGTTATCCAGGGAGGCACACTCCAGATACTATCATGGTCTCTGCACCAATCATGTTCTCAGGGAGGAGACCCAGCCCCATCCTGGTCCTAATGCCCAATCCTGTTTCCAGGGAGGCGCCCTCCAGCTCCTCAGGTTCCATGCCAATTCTGTTCTCCAGGGAGGCCCTCAGCTCCCATCATGGTCTAATTCCCCAGTCAGTTCTCAGGGAGAACCCTCAGCTCCCATCATGGTCTCATGCCTCCATCTGTTCTCAGGGAGGCACCCTCAGCCATTAATGGTCCCTCATGCCCCATCCTTGTCTAGGAGGCGAACCTCACGCTCCCATCATGGTCATAATGCCAATCGTATCAGGGGGACCTCCAGCTCATCATGGTCTCAGCCACAATCTGTTCTCGGAGGCGCCCTGCAAGCCCCAATCATGGGTCCTATGCCCCATCCTGTTCTCCAGGGATGCGGAAATCCGCTCCCATATGGTCTCATCCCAATCCTGTGTTCTCCAGGGAGGCGACCTCCAGCCATCATGGTCTCATGCCCAGTCCTGTTCTCCAGGAGGCGCCTCCAGCTCCCATCATGTCAGTCTCATGCACCCAGCCTGTTCTCCAGGAGGAGACCTCCAGCTCCATCATGTCCTCGCCCCAATCTGTTATCAGGGAGGCGGACCTCAGCTCCCATCATGGTCCTAATGCCCCAATTTCAGTTTAGGAAGGGAAACGACAGCCCTATGCGTCTCATGCCCCCATTCCTGTTCTCCAGGGAGGCGACCTCCAGCCCCCATCGTCTCATGCCCATATCCGTTCTCTAGGGAGGCGACCTCAGTCCATCATGGTCCTCATGCCCAAAATCGTTCTCCAGGAGGCACCCGCAGCTAACAATATGGTCTCATTGCCCCCAAGCATTTCTCCGGGAGGCGTACCTCAAGCTCCATCATGGTCTCCTTTGCCCAATTCCTGTTTCCAGGAGGCGACTCAGCCCCCATCAGGTCCCTCATGCCAAAATCTGCTTCTCCCGGGAGGCGACTTCCAGCCCCCATCATGTGGTTTATGCCCCATCATGTCTCCGGGAGGCGACCTCAGCTCCATCAGGTCTCTGCCACAATCCTGTCTACAGGCGAGGCGACACTCCAGCTCACAATCATGGATCCTAAGCCCCAAATCCTGTTATTTTGCTCCAGGGAGGCGACCTCCGCTCCCATCATGGTCTCCCATTCTAATGCCCCAATTCCTGTTCTCAGGGAGCACATCCAGCTCCCATCATGAGTTCCTTGCCAAATCTTGTTCTCAAGGGAGGCGGGAACTCCAGCTTCCATTCATGGTCCTCATGCCCCAATCCTGTTCTCAGGGAGGCACCCTCAGCACCCCTAATGGGCCATGCCCCAGCCTGTTCTCAGGGGGAACCATACAGCTCCCATCATGGTCCCTCATGCCCCAGTCGGGTCTCACAGGGAGGCACCCTCAGCTCCATCTGGTCCTCATGCCCCAATCTGTTCAAGGGAGGAGACCTCCAGCCCCATTCAGGGGCCTCATGCCCAATCCTGTTCTCCAGGGAGGGACCTTCAGCTCCATTAATGGTCCTAATGCCCCCAATCCTGTCTCCAGGGAGGCACCTCAAGCTCCCATCAGGGTCCTCATGCGCCCCAGTCCGTTCCTCCAGGGAGCAACCCCCAGCTCCCATCCTGGTCCCTATGCCCCAATCTGTTATCCAGGGAGGCACCTCCAGCCCCCAATCATGGTCCTTCATACCCCAATCCTGTTCTCCAGGAGGCGACATCCAGCTCCCATCATGGTCCTCATGCCACAATCCTGTTTTCTCAGGGAGGGCACCCTCCAGCCCCCATTTTTTTTTTTTTTCATGGTCTCATGCCCCAGGCCTGTTCCCAGGGCGGGGCACCCTCCAGCTACCTCATGGTCCTCCAGGCCCCCAATCTCCAGGGAGGGACTCCAGCTCCCCTCATGGTCTCATGCCCCAGTCCGGTCTCCAGGGAGGCGGACCTCCAGCCACCATCATGGTCCTCATGCCCCAAATCCTGTTCTCCAGGGAGGCGACCTCCAGCTTCCATCATGGTGTACTGTCATTGCCCCCAATCCTGTTCTCCAGGGAGGCGACATCCAGCTCCATCAGGTCCTCATGCCCCCAATCCTTTCTCCAGGGAGGCGACTCCAGAGCTCCCTTTCATGAGTCCTCATGCCCCAATCCTGTTCTCCAGGAGGCGACCTCCAGCTCCCATCATGGTCCTCATGCCCCAATCCTGGTCTCCAGGTGAGGCGGACCTCCAGCCCCCATCAGGTCCTCATGCCCCCCAATCCTGTTCTCCAGGGAGGCACCCTCAGCCCCATCATGGTACTTCATGCCCCCAGTCCTGGTCTCAAGGGGGCGGACCTCCAGCCCCATCATGTCCTATGACCCAAGTCCTGTTTCCAGGGAGGCACCCTCCAGTCCCATCATGGGCCTCACTTGCCCACATAGTTCTCCAGGAGGCGGACCTCCACCCCATCATGGTCCTTAGACGTTCTGAGATGACTGTACAACCTCAGAGTAATAGGCCAACCTGAGAGTGCGAAAACTAAAAAAAAACATCAGACCAACCTACAAACATGATAAAGGGACCCAGGCCTAAGGGGTTGCGGTTGGCCGTTGGGGCATGGTAGGAGCAATGTGAGCGGCGATGAGGGCATAGACGGCAGAAAGAAGAAGAAGAAACGGCCAGACAAGCAGGGAGAGCGGGAGCTCCCAAGATGCGCCGTTCAGCCAACAGGGAAGCCACGTATCAAGCTCCTAAGAGCAAGAGACAGCGACTAGTTTTGCTACATGAGTGACGGGCGCCGGGCCACCGCACTGCCATCCAAGAGAAGTCCACAGATTAATGGGTTCCAGGTTTACCCTGGAAGCTGGGCCTAACTTGGCAGATGTCTTCGGGCTGTCCAGGTGAACAAAACAGCTTCCGGGCGCGTTCACAGTTGCGTTTTGCCTGCGTTTTCATTGCGGTGAAACGCATATACAACCGCATGAGGAGAGGTGATCTTGCCTAATACATCACTGTTAACATTTCCGTTTACAAAACGCATTGTAAACGCGATGTTAACACATGTGTGAACCAACACGTTAACAATGCTTTTGTTAACCACATGCGGTTAACATTGCAATACATACGTAAATGGTAATGTAAATTATCGGCCAAATTAACCCTCCTCAGCTGTTGTATATGTCCCATGTTCAAACAATGAAAACGCGACCAAAAACGGCCAACGCGGGAATGCGCCTAAAAGACGAGGGAGGGCAGCGGGCGGCTGTCCTGTTCTGTGAGTACCCGGCTTGTTCTGCGTGTGGTGGCGTTGGGGGATACTCATTTCTTTGACAATCGGCAGTGCCCTGCACGTGGGTGGATGCACTGGAACGATTCGACAGACCAGCTGGTCTTTCTCTCGGGTATGGGCCTACCCTGGGTTCGTGGGGAAAAACCAATTTTAACCCCTACCGACGTATCTACGTCACGCATAGGACTGCAGGTGCTTGGAGAGGGCTCCACGGGTAAGTGATATTGCAGCAACCCTTAACGGTAACACCCGCGATGGTGCTGCTAGCAGGGTTCCGCATCATTGGCTCGGATCATCGCTTCCTGTGATGTCATTGGTGGAGCAGCGTCCATTGCCATGGCAGCCTAGTAACCACAAGACTGCGGCTGTTCATGTTGTAAGCATTCTATGGGCAATAGATGATGTGCAAAATCCCATATATACTGCCAAACTGTCTAGTATGTACAGTGTTGATATCGTAGTTTGTTACCAGGTGTGTGACTTTTAGGATGTTGTATGGCGCGGGAAGGGAGAGGACGTGAAGGCCAGTGCCTGCCCTATAAAGGCTAGCTATGGGAGGGGCAGCGCAGCAGCAGAGCAGGGGAGGAGAAAGGAACGACAAATTACCACCCTATTTAAAGTGCAAAACGTCCCATGTAATAAAATCTGCAAAACAATAGGACAAACCCAGTCAGGGGCGCCATCCTTATGCAGTCGGGGAACCTTCAAGGTGGAAGGACTAGGGCGGGGTGGTGGTTCTTTTGGCTTGGATGCTATGTTAGCCCGGACCCCACAGGAGACACTTGGCAGGGGGGGGGGACTACAGGAGACACTTGTCAGGGGGGGACTACAGGAGACCTTGTCAGGGGGGGGGGCCTACAGGAGACACTTGTCAGGGGGGGGGGTACAGGAGACACTTGGCAGGGGGGGGCGTGGGGAGGACTTACAGGAGACACTGCAGGCCAGGGGGGGGGGACTAAAGGAGACACTGCCAGGGGGGGGGGGGACTACAGGAGACACTTGTCAGGGGAGGGGGGGTACAGGAGACACTTGTCAGGGGGGGGGACTACGGAGACAATTGTCAGGGGGGGGGGGGACTACAGGAGACACTTGGCAGGGGGGGGAATACAGGAGACACTTGTAAGGGGGGGGGGGACTACAGGAGACACTTGTCAGGGGGGGGGGACGACAAGAGACACTTGGAGGGGGGGGGGGATACAGAGACATTGTTCAGGGGGGGGGAACTACAGGAGACACTGGTAAGGGGGGGGGACTACAGGAGGACACTGTCAGGGGGGGCGGACTACAGGATCACTTTCCAGCGGGGGGACGGATACAGAGACCTTGGAAGGGGGGGGGGGGAGGATACAGGAGGACACTGTCAGGGGGGGGACTACGGAGACAATTGTCAGGGGGGGGGGGACTAAAGAGACACATCCTGTCAGGGGGGGGGACTACAGGAGACATGTCGGGGGGGGGGTACAGGAGACATGTAGGGGGGGGACTACCGGGAAACTTGTCACGGGGGGAGGCTACAGGAGACACTGTCAGGGGGGGGGGGAGGACACAGGAGACCACTTGTCAGGGCAGGGGGGGGACTACAGGAGACACTTGGCAGGGGGGAGGACTACAGGGGACCACTGGTCAGGGGGGGGACTACAGGAGGAACTTGTCCGGGGGGGAGGATACGGAGACACTTGGCAGGGGGGGGGGGACTACAGGAGACACTGTCAGGGGAAGGGGGGGGACTACAGGAGACACTTGTCAGGGGGGGGACTACAGGAGACACTTGGCAGGGGGGGACTACAGGAGAACACTTGTCAGGGGGGGGGACTACAGGAGACACTTGTCAGGGGGGGGAGGACTACAGGAGACACTTGGCAGGGGGGGGGAGACAGGAGACACTGTCAGGGGGGGGAACTACAGGACAGCGGTGATGTTTTCAAAGCAATGTTAAACATTCAGGGGTTTTTTTTGCAGACATCTAGACAAAACAGAAGAAAAACTGAGACACAACAGAGACAAAACGCAATGGGTGCACAACTGAAGCTGAGCACCAACGCCAATGTGGACAAGCCCTAAGGAGAACCTTCTTGTTTCTAAGGGACAACAGATGACTCCATTCAGACAGGTAGATATGCGCTCATAGCGTAAGTATTCTTGGTTTACATTGGTGATGATAGTACTTATGAGGGTGAATCATTGGACTTAGGTCTCACCAATGGGGTTGTGCCTTCTTTTAGCACCACACTAGTTAGCGTGGTAGCCGTTTATGGATGGCGAGGTGCTGCCTTCAGACAATAGGTATCAGGGACAACTGTTTGCCTTGACGGTCGCGTCATGATGTGTGGAGGTAGGTATCGAGTTGTCTGTTGGTGGCGCACTCACAAACGCCAGGTTGGTAACTCATGGTTAAAGAAGCATTTATTTGAAAAATCTCGGTCCAACGCTTTTCGGAGTAGCTTAGGACCTTTCTCAATGGTGTGAACTAAAAACAAAGTACATTTACAAAGACACAAAAATATCAATGGATAAATAAATGGACTATACACTTTTTGAAGAATGAAAAAATGGCAGAGTAGGGGCTTGATACAATGAGAGTAAGGATGGCATGGTATGTAAAATGTGGGTTTTATAAAATATGTAACAGTACATATTTAAATAATGCTGGTTGTGCATATAATAAAATAATTGCATGACTAAAAAAGTTAAGAGGATTTTTGCAATCATTATTTCAACATTATTAAAAAATCCATATAAACCTGAACTGATCGTGATCGAAATGGATAAAATGATTAATGGATAGTACTGCAATAATAGAATTAATAGTAAAACATATATGATTATACATAAATATATAGATACCATAATATAAATTTACAATGATTAAATCGGTTAAGATCGAAAATGAAATGAATATATACATAGATTATAAAACGGTAAATGGATTGGTTTTTCAGATACAGTAAGGTAACCCGGTATGGTAAGTATTTGTTGTAAAGGACTTTATCCTACTGCGCGTGAGGGGTATGGAGCCTTGGTCCTACTCGCTAGCGGGAGGCGCGAGAACGCCAGGGTTATAGGTTTTGGTAGGTGGGAGTTCGCGCCACAGTGAAGTTGGCCTGCATCGCATTGGGAAGGGAAACCTGAACGATGGCCCGCTGGGTATAGGGCGACCATTTGTTTTGGATCGTGCGCCTAAGTATGCCGACTAGGTAATAGATTCAGCGGGGAGTTTGGCGGAGGTGGATTGCTTGACGAGCTCTAATAAGTGTGTGAAATGTTTTTAGTTGAGGAATAGCGGTACCATGATTAAGAATGTGTGCAGTATGAATAGTTTGCAGTAAAAGGAAGTTGATAGGATAATAAATCAATAAATTATTATTTAATGGTTGGTGGTGTATGGGGGAAAATTTATAAATAGTTATAACTTCATTGGTTTAGAATTGTGGCTTTTAACTATAATAGGGTCGATAAAGGGGGGGAGTTTAAAGAGGGTGGCATTTGGAAATAGTCATGATTTAGGGAGCTTTTTGAACTGCTCTCTACGGTACTCATCTATTTACTAGAATGTATTGCGGCCTGCTATGTGGGCCGTACCATCCACTCTCAAAATCCCCGTAGAAAGTCACGAAGTAAACCACCACTAACGCTATATGCCACAGCAGCGTCTCCAGACACGGGCTCACACATCATCAGAAGGACTTCCATTCCTCGTCCATTACACCCCCCCCATCGAGCCTATACCGAATTAACGAACCTATTTAGAAACTGTGCCAAGAGAAGAGAAGCATTTTGGATTTTCAGATCAACTCTGCCTCACCCCCTATGGTCTCAATGATCTTTAGAGAACCATTTTTAACTATTTTTAACTACTTCCAATGCAACCCCTCTTTAAACTCCCCCCCTGTTTCGCCCCTTATTCTTATATAATAATCCCTCATTCTAACCATGAATTATCACTCATTTATAAATTTTCCCCCCTACACCACCAACCATTAAATACCATTATATTATTTATTTATTTATTCATACAACTCCTTTACTACTGCAACATATTCATTACTGCACACATCTTAATCAAGGTACCTGCTATCCCTCAACTAAACATTTCACCACTTATCTCTATAGCTTCTGTCAAGCATCCAACCTCCGCAAACTCCCCTCTGAATCTATTCACCTCGTCGTCAATACTGTAGGCGCACATCCACACAATATGTCGCCCCTATTCCCAGCGGGCCTCCTTTCAGTTTCCCTTCCCAATGCGCATGGCGCCAACTTCCCTTGGTGGCGCGACTCCCACCTCCAAATCCTTATGCAAAACACCTGGCGTTTCTCGCGCCTCCTCCCGCTAGCGTAGGACAAGCCCATCCCCTCACTCTGCAGTAGGAACAAAGACCTTTTTCACACAAATAACTTTACCATACCGTGTTAACCTTAACCTGAATGAAAACCACTCCATTTACGTTTTATCTATCTATTTATATATTTCCTTTACTTTTATCTTAACCGATCTAATCATTGTAATTTATATATGGTTAATCTATCTATTTATTTATTTATCTCTATATGTTTTACTATAATTTATTCTTGCTTTCATCTATCCTGTCAGCTTTTATTTATTCCCTTTAGATCACGAATCAGGTCTATGTTTTATATTGTTTTTTTAATAATGTTTGAAATAATGATTGGCAAAATCCCTTTCTTTTTTTAGTCAATGCAATATTTTTATTGAAACAACCAGCATTACTTTACATATGTACTGTTACATAGTTCTAAACCCACATTTTAAATACCATTGCATCCTTTACTCTTATTGTTTTATCAAGCCCTTTACTCTCCATTTTTTCATTCTTGCAAAATTGTATAGCTCCATTTATTTATCCTTTATTTATTTTTGCTGTATTTTGTAATGTACTTTGTTTTTAGTCTCACAACCCTTGAGAAAGGGAGTCCTAGCTACTCCGAAAACGCTTTGTACCCATATTTTCAAATAATATGCTTTTTTAACCTGATGTACCATACCTGATTTTTGTGAATCCGGACCTAGGGAGGCAGGTCTCATTACTGGATCTCATTACTATCATTAACCCCTTAAAGGACGCCGCCATTTTACAGCTTAAGGATCAGTCCCATTTTTTGGATTCTGCATGCGTCACTTTATATGGTTATACTTTTGAACACTGTTTCCTTCTTAATCAAAACGCTTCCTATTCTGATATTTTTTTACCCACATGCAATGTTGTACCTTTCATTTTGAGTGCGTACATTGTGTGTTGCTGCTAAGTTTTTTGCGTTTATTTACAAAAAAAAAGAAAATATGATGAATTTTCCCTGAAAAATTTGCCATTTTTTTGAATTTGAAATCATTGCGTTTTCAGGCAGATAGATTTACCACCTAAATAAATTGCTGAATAACATTTTCCCATTTGTCCTACTTTACATTTCATCAAAAATTCCACCATTTTTTGATTGTCTGTAATTTATTTGATGTCAAACGCACTCTACGCGGCTTAACAAAATCGAATAGCGCTTTTTTTCGCGGATTTTCAGAATTGACTATTTTGGGATAAACTACAGTTTTGAATGACAAAGTTTACAATTTAGCATCAAAACCCCCTATATCATCACCCATTCAAATCTGCCAATGCCCTCAAGCTATCAGAAAGATTTTACGAAGATTGTTAACTCCTTGAGATCTTCATAGTCAATGACATCAAATGTAGCGACATTTATAATGTCAAATTGTGCCGGTTAACGTTCATTTCGGGCCCTACAATTTAAACATTCCAAAAGATAAAAATACAAAACCCACCAATACCAGTTGTTCTACCATTTCTCCCCGAGTACAAGAGACCCCCCTCTGTGGCCTTGACTGTTTTAGGGCACAAGAGCACATTGAAGCGCAGAAGGGAAGGAGCACCCTACAGCTGCCAGATTTTACTTTCCTTCCTTCCCCAATCATTGGCCTCTTTTTAAAGGCTGTAAAATTTTCGCTTTTTTGCGCTATTATGGCCATGTGGATGCCATTTTTTTTGCGGGAGAGATGCTTTTTCCAATGTTAACCATTTGTTGTGGGTTGGTATCAGACCTATTGTTGAAAATTTAGGAACTTTCTTGTTGAGATCAGGAGTAGAAAAGGCATCAATCTCTCTACTGGTTTTTTTACTTTTTTTTTTGTGGTTTTCACCTCACCGTATAGACTAATGAATCATAGTTATCTTCATTCTATGGGTCGTACGATACGGGGATACCAGACACTATATTTTCTTTGCGTTTTTACAATTTTGTAAAATAAAACCCTATTGTGGGGAAAATCTAACTATCATTTTTTGTATTGCCATCTTCCAAGTTGCATAACTTGTTACGTTTTGGCTACGGAGCTGGTTTATGGCTTGTTTTTGCGGGACAAACGTTGTACTTTGCACTCAGTATCATTCTAGAGTACTATGTTTTTTTTTGAGCACTTTTTATAGCATTTTTTGTGGGATTGAATAGGTTAAAAATCATAATTTTGGAGGGTTTATAACAGTTTTCTTTTACGCAACGGGGCGTTCACGTGCGTGTTCAATAATGATTGTATTTTTATTCTAATCACGGGTTGTTTGGAATGGCGGTATACTATATATGTGGGGTTTTGTGTTATGGATTTAGACTTTTTTTTTCAGATTATATATCCTTTTAATTATGTTTTGGGGCTTTTGGGGCATTTTTTGGTGTCTTATTACCTTATTTTTTAATTGAATACTTTTTTTTTTTATTTTTACTTTTTTTCCACCATGGAAATGAACAAGATATCTGATTGCTTGTGCTATAATACCCTTCAATACGTATTATTGCAGGGCATTATCATTGTCAGCTATGCACTTTGCATAGGTGGCACTCTGCCAGTACGATGACGTCATAGACGCCTCTTAACCGCAGTTCCTCCTCCCTGCAGTACACTGGGTCCAGAATCGGACCCCCGTGAACCGTAGCAATGATCGGTGCCCCCAGAAATGATTCGGGGGGGAGGGGCCACGATCGTGGGGGAAAGACCCCCCAGATTCATGTTAGATTCCGCGGTCGAGATGACCGCAGCATTTAACGGTTCATCACCCGCGAATCAAGACAACCCGATCGCGGGTGTTACACTGGGGGTGCCCCCCGGCACCTGAATCCTCCACAGCCGGCACTCCCGTGTTTCCGTTCCTATGTCGTTCGGTTCAAATCTTGAAGCTGACCGGCCTCGTCTCAGCGTCCGATATATCATACGCTGAGCGTTAAGGGTTACAAAAAAAAACTCACTCAGGTTATTTGTATGTAAAGTTTACAACTGATTTTTTTTTTTTTTTTTTTTACAACAATTGCAGCCAAATGGAATGAGCCATTTAGGGATAAGGGCCATGGCTTTTTAATCATTAGTTTTTACCCCCTACCCAAACGTGATTGTATACTGCGTCACAACGTCTCTATGGGTATTTGGAGAGGACTCATGGGCTAGCCGTAACAACCTGCGATCGCAGCTTGTGGTGGCGCATTAAAGACCCAAGCTGTCTCGTTTCACAATATGTAAGAGATGATGTGAGAAATTCCCATTATACTAAGGGGTCTGAAATCGTTAAATAAGAAAAAATTTAAAAAAATTAAATTAAAAAGAAAAATGGCGTTTACTCTCAATAATGTCCTAAAATGGTAGCATTGAAAACATAAATCAAAATATGCAAAAAATTCACCCCAAAACCCCCACAGCTGCTCCGTACATGGAATATGAATTGTTATTAGCGCCAGAAACATGGCAAAATTCAGATATTGTATTTTGTACAGAAGGTTTTAAATTTTAATTTTTTTTGTAAATTTATTTCGAAACTTATAAAACTCTATACCAAAGTAAGACATTTGGTGGGCCAGTGGAAAGACGTAAAATCACAAGCACACAAGAAGAAAAAGGTAATGATTTTTTTCAACCCAATTTACTGCAATGTTCCCATTTTTTCTTTTTCCTTTTATTTCCCGCGTTACCAGTAAAAACCGGCATTGATATTAAATGACCGTATGTGAGGTGCAATTTGTTACCACACAGAAACAAAAAACCCGCCACAGAGGACTCACTACCATGGCAAAACCAAAACCGCCAAATTTAAGAGGCTAGTGTTCAAGGAAACTACCATGTAGTGGCAGGTTTTTCGATGTGAATACCTCGTACCAGCTCAGGACCAGTCCCCAAGCTATTCTTTGTAGTGTTTTAAAAACCCGCGAATCGCGGTTTAAAAGAGAGCTTTAACTTATAGCCGGCGCAAGGAGGTACGCGCTCGGCGGCTTACCATGCGCGCGGCTACTACATGAACTCTGATTAGCCGCGCCAACGGTAAGCCGCAGCTCGTATCCCTCGCCGCCGGCCTAACCGTTTTTAACCCCGTGTTTTCGCCTCCCCGTTCCCCCTTTACCCCGGTCGGTTTAACACCCCCTACCTAAGGCTCCGGCAACCAGCCTCACCCTGTACGGTGCCCGGGTATTTCAATCTGAGAACCTGCCCACTTCAAGTGGAGGTTTCCTTTAAGGGGTTAAACAAAAAATTCTGTGGATGGCGTTAATTTGCACAGTAACTTCTTATTTAACCCTTGCCGAGCCTTTTTTGTTTTTTTTTACACTATCATCAAAAGCGAGATACTATTTACAGAGCCCACGCAAACATTACCACATGCAGTACATCGGCCGTGTTCATATAGCAAAAACTAAGGGCTCTTTCACCTGGGCTTATTTTTCATCGTCAGTGATTTCCATGGATTTTTGCCTCCAAAGCGATTGATTTCTCTGTGGGTTTTCACTTGGCTTTATTTTCACTGATCTGTGTCTGTGGAAAAAACTAGTGAGATGTGGTTCTCAATTTTTTTTTTTTTTCACGAATACGGATCACAGAAGGCAAAAGAAGTCTATGGGTCTGCAAAAAAAAAAAAAAAAAAACATGGGGAAACATCCATTATTTTCACTGATGAGGCTGAAAAAACAGCGGTGATGTTTTCAAGCATGTTAAAAATTCAGGGGTTTGTTTTTGCAGACATCTAGACAAAACAGAAGAAAAACTGAGACACAACAGAGACAAAACGCAATGGGTGCACAACTGAAGCTGAGCACCAACGCCAATGTGGACAAGCCCTAAGGAGAACCTTCTTGTTTCTAAGGGACAACAGATGACTCCATTCAGACAGGTAGATTTTTTTCAACATGCAACAGAAGAAATGTTGATATACGGCAGATGAATTAAATGGGTCAACATCTGCAAAGAGTTTGTATGTTCTCTCTGTGTTTGCATGGGTTTCCTCCAGGTCCCCCAGTTTCCTCCCACACTCAAAAACATACTGGTAGGTTGATTAGATTGTGTGCTCCATGGCAACAGGGACCGATTTGACATGCTTTGTACAGCGCTGCGTAATCTGTGTGCGCTATATAAATAAAGAATTATTACTGTTACCTGGGAAAACCCCTTTATTCTCCTGTGCCCCCACTTATTACAGGTAATAGGATGAGCATGTAATGATACTTGGAGAAGTTGGCACTGACAGAATATAAAACGCACACACTGGATTATGTCCAGTGCAATTCATTGTACTAAACAGGTAAAGAATTGACTAAACCTGCAGATGAATGTATCATTCTAGTTTGTGCTCACACAATTTATCCACATCCGTTGTGTTGATCCAGTAATTGTAGCTTTTAAACCGCAGTGACAGGTCAGGATTACAGCCGCTCCGCCTCTCCTGTCTCTCCGCACTTTGCCGCCATCCGTTACTGTCACTGTTTGCATTTGGTCACCTAAACAACCAGACTGTAGGACCTCGTTTTCGTGTGTATAGTCGCAGCGGGGGCTGCCGGGAGTTGTAGTCAAGTGCCATGTTGTGTGTCCTATTAATCACCTGCCTAGAACTACAACTTCCGGCAGCCTCCGCTCCCGCTTGTGACAGTGCCCGGCAATGGCGGAGCCTGAGAGGGTCTGCACTGGGAAAGAGGCTGGGGGCGCTGGAAGGTGAGCGGGAGACGGGGAGAGGGAGGGGATATGGTTACCATGGAGACTGGTGTGTGACATGGGGAGCCCGTGCTGCTGCTGAACTTCCTATAGGCCCGGGGGGAGGAGGAGACACAGATGTGACAGCAGCAGCAGCAGCATCCAGTGCATTGCAGCCCATAACCATGTCATCTCTGCTCCTCACCTGTAGTATAGAGGGAACAATGTGCATGACAGGTGTCCACACCTGGACGTCTCTGTACAACCTGTGCTGCCATCCACTGTGTATCACTATGGCTCTCCTATATGTGATGGCGCCCAGCCACACCCCCGGGCACCGCAATACAAATGCCATTTGTGGCTGCGTTTACATGTTAAACGCAATCCAAAGGCTCCAGCATGTGATCACAGTTGGAGCCAATGGATTGTGTTTAAAACGAGCATCGTGTAAACGCATCCACAGTGCAGACGCCGGGGGCCGATCACATGTGCCTTTCCATTGATAAGTCAGCCATGCCAGTCTGTTGGTTTTAGGAGACTTTTGTCTGAAAATTCTCAGAAAAAACCCCCATGTTTAAGCAATCCCTTGTCTACGACTGCTCTGGACTGATTGTTACTGGTGCAAAAATTTTTCACTGAGACAAAATTTTCAGATCTCCACATCAGGTCCTCTACCGAAAATAACAACATGATGAATTTTGTGAAATGGCAACAACAAAAGGCACAAAAAGGCTAAAAAGTTGCAAAAAATACAAATTTTGATAAATGCCCCCCAGTGTATTAATGACACGTTAACATTTGTTTTGTCAACATATGTTAACACAATATTTATGCATGTATGTCAACCACAATGTAATTGGGCTAATCTTGACTTCTCGGCTGTTGTATTCAAATTGCAATATAAACGCCACTTGTGAATGCAGCCTGACAGGAATGGAGTCTCTGGTGCAGTTTTTTCCATGACGTTTTTTCACCCTCTCAAAACGCATTACAGGCAGTCCCTGGGTTTCGTACAGGATAGGTTCCATAGGTTTGTTCTTAAGTTGATTTTGTATGTAAATCGAATCTGTATATTTTACAAATGTAGCTCCAGACAAAATTCTTCTTTTGCCCCGTTGACAATTTGAGTTTCAAAATTATTTGCTGTAATTGGACCATGAATTATCAATAAAGATTCATTACAGACACCTTACAGCTGATAATTGCAGCCTGGGACTATAGTAGAGCATTCAGAGAGATTCACCAGAGGTCTCAGTGGGCAGAGGGGTCCGACTTTAACTAGGGGTGTCTGTAAGTCGGGTGTCCTTAAATAGGGGACTGCATGTAGTTTTGTATCTTGTTTTTTCAAATTGGATTCTTGTTAAAGTGTATTTACTTAGCGTTTTCTGCGTTTTTAACCCCATAGCGCAATAAGACATACCTGTACGTTTTATTGCGCTTGGGGGAGTATGAAGAGGGCTCATGGGCGATACGTTGCCATGATAGCCTCAGATCACACAAAGATCCGAGACTATCATGTTTTGGGCTATCTATTACAATGTTCAATTTGCACATTGTAATAGATGGTGTGCAAAATCCCCATATACTGTAAAAAATAAAAAAATCTAAAAATTAAAATCACTCCCCTTGCCCTAGAAGTCATATAAATATAAACAGTAAAAATCATAAACACATTAGGTATCTTCACGTCCGAAAATGTCCGATCTATCAAAATATAATAACCTTTTTTTCACTGCGTTTAAACCCCGTAACGGAAAATAGGGCCCAAAGTAGCAAATGGCATTTTTTTTTCCATTTTGAAAAATATTAAAAATTCAATAAAAAGTGATCAAAAAGTTGACCAAACCTAAAAATAAAAGCATTGAAAAAGTCATCAAAAGTCGCAAAAAATTACACCACCCACAGCTCTGTACACCAAAGTATTAACAAGTTATTAGCGCAAGAAGTATTTTTTGTACATGAGGTTTTAATTTTTGTAAATGTATGAAAACATTATAAAACCTGTATAAATTTGGTATCCACGTGATTGTATTGCCCAAATGAATAAAGTAGACCTGTCATTAGGGCGCACAGTGAAAAATCCAAGCCCACAAGAAATGGCGCAAATGTTTTTTCATAATTCTCACTGCATTCAGAATTTTTTTCCGCTTCACAGTGTACGGCATAGCATATTAAATACCATCACTATGAAGTGCAATTTGTTACGCAGAAAACATGCCCTCACACAGCTCTCTACAAGGAAAAATAAAAAAGTTATAGATTTGGTACCATCAAAAAGAACATTGTGCACTGCTCTGTCGGAAAGATAAAAATGTTATGGGTCTCGGAATGATACAGAAAGACATTACCATATATACTTGAGTATATGCCAGTTTTTCAGCACAAAAATGAAATGTGCTGAAAAACCCTAACTCGGGTTATAAGCGAGTCAATGAAAAAACCCCTCTGTACTCACCTTTCCGACGCCCCTCGCAGGGCCTCTTCTGTCTTCAGCTTCTGCTCCATCTTTGGCTCCCTACAGCTGAGTTGCACACAGCACGATGGGACGTGAGCTGACGATAGAGGACCTGCGGGGCGTCTAAAATGTGAGTACAGAGTTTTTTGTGTTTTTTTTTTTTTTTTTTTTTTTTTTAGGCTGGGATGGAGGCACTGGCATATCATCGGGGCGGGGCAGCGCGTGGTATATACGGGGGGGAAGGCGCAGCTATATACTGGGGGGGGACAGGCGCTAGCTATATACTGGGGGGGGCAGGCACTGACTATATACTGGAGGGGGCAGGCACTGACTATATACTGGAGGGGGCAGGCACTGACTATATACTGGAGGGGGCAGGCACTGACATCTACTGGAGGGGGCAGCCCTGACTATATACTGGAGGGGCAGGCACGACTATATACTGGAGGGGGGCAGGCACTGACTATATACTGGATGGGGCAGGCACTCTGTACTATATACTGGAGGGGGGCAGGCACTGACTATATACTGGAGGGGGCAGGCACGACTTTATACTGGGGGGGAGGGGGGCAGGCACTGCTATATACTGGGGGGGAGGGCAGCACTGGCTATTAACTGGGGGGGCAGGCACTGGATTACTGGGGGGCACTGACTATATACTGGGGGGGGGGCAGAGCACTGACTTATATACTGGGGGGGCAGGCACGACTATATATATGGGGGGGGCGCACGTCATACGGGGGGGCAGGCAACTTGTCTATATACTGGGGGGGGGCAGGCACTGTCTATATACTGGGGGGGCAGGCACTGACTATATACTGGGGGGGGCAGGCACTGACTATATACTGGGGGGGGGGCAGGCACTGACTATACTGGGGGGGGCAGGCACTGACTATATACTGGGGGGGGGGGGCAGCACTGACTTATACTGGGGGGGCAGGCACTGACTATATACTGGGGGGGCGCAGGCACTGACTATATACTGGGGGGGGGCAGGCACTGACTATATACTGGGGGGGGCAGGCAACCTGACTATATACTGGGGGGGGACAGGACTGACTATATACTGGGGGGGGGGCAGGCACTGACTATTACTGGGGGGGGGCAGGCATTGACTATATACTGTGGGGGGCAGCACTGACATATACTGGGGGGGGCAGGCACTGGACTAATACGGGGGGGGGGCAGGCAGCACTGATATATACTGGGGGGGGGCAGGCGACTGATAATACTGGGGGGGGGCAAGCACTGACTATATACGGGGGGGGGGCAGGCAACTGACTAATTACTGGGGGGGGGGGCAGGCACTGACTATATTACGGGGGGGGGGGATGGCATGCTATATATGGGGGGGGCAGGCATGTGACTATACTGGGGGGGGGCAGGCACGACTATATACTGGGGGGGGTCAGGAACTGACTATATCTGGGGGGGGCAGGCACTGACTATATACTGGGGGGGGGCAGGCACTGACTATATACTGGGGGGGGGGGCAGGCACTGATATATACTGGGGGGGGGGGCAGGCACTGACTATATACTGGGGGGGGGGCAGGCACTGACTATATACGGGGGGGGGAGGCACTGACTATATACTGGGGGGGGGAGGGAGCACTGCTATATACTGGGGGCGGGGGCAGCACTTGACTATATACGGGGGGGGGGGCGGGGGCGGGGCAGGCACTGAAGATAACTGGGGGGGGGGGGGCGGGGGCTGGCTATATACTGGGAGGCTGTGATCAGTGCATTTCCCACCCTCTGCTTATACTCGAGTCAGTGGATTTTCCCAGTTTTTTTGTGTTTAAATTAGGTGCCTTGGCTTATACTTGATGATGATATACTTATATGGTATCCTTCTTGTAAAAAGTGATTTTATTATGCAAGAGATTGCAGGAATTCTTGCAACTATGTCCCCTCCACGCCACATGGGCATAGAGGGGTGGGCCGGAACAGGATTACCTGCTCCGTGTCTGCACACTTTCTAAAGACCTGCAAACATTCACCACTGAATGTTCACAGGTTTTTACACAAAACTATGCCAGGTTGCAGCTTATTTTAACTACTAGCACAGCCAGAGTACCAGTGTAGCATAATTCTCCCCCACTATGTTTAATATAACCCAAAATGGTGCCATTACAATGTCCACAAAAAATAAGCCTTAAAACATTGATGGAAAAAGGAACAATTACAAACAATGGCTTGGTTATTAAGTCATAAAATAGGGTGGTCATGAAGGGATTAAAGTGACCCTGTCTCTAGGAAACCCCCACAAACCTATCCATTGGATTAGAGCCACCATTCTTGTGGAAATTAAAAAACATTTATTGATGTCCACTGTACCACTGTACCATTCAGAGGTATACAGCTGCAGTATACATTCTATATACCCCCTCCTCACTGACACTGGTAACTCAGCCCCCTCATGAATAAGAGAGACATATGACTCTCAACACAATTCCTGAGTGCAGCATGAGGTTAATTCCTCTTCATAAAGACTGGTCTCTCCTTGAGGGAGTGGTTTATGATGTAGCAGTGCTGAGTCACACATAGCCACTGTCTGTCTGTCCTTCTTTCGACATTTCAGCAAGGGATTGTGTTCAACTTCCCACCTACCATCTCCTACAGCCCCGGCAGGGAAAAATAAAGAAAGTTGAATATTGGAAGACGATCCCTAAGTACTAGTTCCATAAGGCAGCAGGTTTGTAGCAGTGAGGCCTGTCAATCAGGAACATGTAAGCAGGGCAGAACAAGTAAACTGTATTATGCAGGGCCCCATTAATAACATTGGACTGGTTGTATGAGTTGCATATCATTTTACAACCTGACTTGGAAAGGAACCATTTAAGAATAAGGGCCATGCTCTTAAATCATTTTTTTTAATGAAGTCATTATTTTGGGTGGGTGAGTTAATTTGAATGAGAGGTTCCATTTAATTAAGGGCCTTTCTAACTGATGTGCCCCAGATCATCTGTGGCTATAAAAATAATTGCTAAAATGTTGTCAAATAAAAGGGTGTCAGTGCAGTAACACCTCAGGACAGAAGTTGAAGGGTTTTCCCACTAATGCAACTTATCCCCTATTCATCACTGGGAGGAGGACAGGTCATGAACAGGGACGGTTTCTTATTTCAATGGGTTGGCTCCACCAATTGCCTGCTGCTGGATCTATGGCACATGTATGGAGCAGAAAGCTTTGAACTAGCTACTTTATCTCAGTCCTAGACAACGATAAGCTCTTTCTATAGATCATATTTATTAAAGGAAATAATTATTTGATATGTGGCTGATTTTGCTCACTGACAAAGACATGGACAATCTATCATTTTAAGGGCAGATTAATTAAACATATAGAGATAGAATATCAAAAATATAAACCAGAGTCACATTCTATAAATTTGTTTGCATTTTGCTGAGAGAAATAAGTATTTGATCCCCTACCAACCATTGTTCACTTTAGCTAATGCATTTTGTAATGTGTGTAAGTGTTGGGGGGCAAGATATTAGGTAATTTACCAATATACATCTATTAGAAGTTCTTCTCTGCTTTATTGATGTGTAAAGTGAAGCCTCAATGTTTTTTACCTCATCAGCCAGACCTTCCTGACCAAGAAAATGGCTGCAGATGGAGGGTCATGTGATCTCTCTCTGCCCATGAACAATTGGCAGGGCC
Source organism: Engystomops pustulosus (assembly GCA_019512145.1). Classification (NCBI taxonomy): domain Eukaryota; kingdom Metazoa; phylum Chordata; class Amphibia; order Anura; family Leptodactylidae; genus Engystomops; species Engystomops pustulosus. The sequence continues at coordinate 58,866,561 of CM033646.1, forward strand.
ATTGCTTCTTTACGGTCACCAAGAGAACCATTGATAACTCATAACGCCGTAATGGTTTAAAATCCTGCAGTGCCCGCAAGTTCCCCCTGCTCAAGAAGGTACATGTGCTGCCTGTCTGAAGTTTGTCAATGGACGCCGTGATGATTCTGTGAATGATTGGGAGAAGTAGCCGTGGTCAGACGAGACAAAAATTGAGCTCTTTAGAATTAACTAAACTCTGTTTGGAGGAAAAGGAATGCTACCTTTGACCCAAAGAACACCGTCCTTACTGTCAAGCATGGAGGTGTAAACCTAGGCCCAGATTTATCAAAAGTGAGGCACACTAGACTAGGTGCAGTTTGCCTCATGAATGTGCAGGGTGCGCCAGATTATTGTATACTGGAGCACGGTCTTCAATTATTGGGTGCACCTTTAATATACAGTGTGTGACACAATTCTGTTGAGTCAATGTAGTAAATGTAATCCGAACTCTCAGTGCTAACACGCCCCTACAGGAGCACGTTTTTTTCTGTCTTGTCAGACAACACGCAGCCGCAACTCAAAATTGGCACAAACACTTCTTAAATACATGTGAAGCAGTTTTCACGTTCTTTCTAACGTAGACAGAAAACTAGTGCAGCAGGTGTAATAGATGTGGCCCATTATGTTTTTGGGGTGTTCACTCACTGCATCAATGGGAGAATGGATGGAGCCATGCACCGTAAAACACTGAGTGACAACCACCTTCCCTCCACCAGGATATTAAACATAGAAAGAGGCTGTGCAGGGGGATGTTTGGTGACAAGCGAGGAGGGATGGTGGAAGAGACGAACATTTAGATTTGAATTCCCCCCTCCCAGGAATCGGCACACGATTGTGACAGCCAGCCAGGAAAGATAAAATAAAGGATTATCAAGAGAGAAAATTATTTTGGTATAAAACAGAGGCATAATATGGGCTTTTAAAGGAAACCTACCACTTCTGATGGTAGGTATGAGATGTAAACACCGGGCACCAGCTCAGGGTGAGCTGGTGCCGGCGCTTACCTTAGCGAGTGTTTTAAACCGCTATATCGCGGTTTAAACACATTTTGATTTACCTCTCCGAGGTAGCTTCGGCGCTGCGCGCGCCTCCATACGGAGTGCCGGAGGCGCCACGCGCCGAAGCTACCTCGGAGAGGTAAATCAAAATGAAGTGGTAGGTTTCCTTTAAAACCTGTTATCACTGAAAAATACCCTTTGTTATGACATGTTCCCTTTAAATGTTTTGTCCGAAAGCTAATTGTTATCCTTTATCCACATAGAGCAGCAGGGTGGGGTGGGACACCCTCTACACAACATTTAGGAGCTGGTCAGATGACCAGGATATTACGATGGAGGAATGTTTGTATACAAGTTGTAATGTATTTTTGGATGGAGTGGGGGTTGTACCACAGTGATGTCACCACAGCTTGGATTACAGCATTTTTCTTGTCTGTAGCAGATGTCACCAGGTCATGGCTCTAACAGCTGAGTCTTTCTGTTGTGGAAGGATTGACCTAAATCTTCTCTTTCCATCAAGTTAAGTGACAGCCACTTCTGAGCTGTCATCTGTAGTGGTTTTGTGAAAGACATTCATGGTGTATTTACAGGATACGCCACTTCTCCATCCTACAGCTCCCAGTTCCTGCTGTCAAATCCAGACAGCAGTGTTTAGGGTTTACAGAAACAGTGCAGCTCACTTCTATAAGACTCAAACATCACCGATTGTCTCCACAGTAAATTAATGTTGGTAAAATCAGCAGCAATATTGTACACGGTAACCATCCAGCGCTCTGATGTTCATCAGTCAATGCTTTAAGGAAATCAAACATGATAAACCAGGGACACTTACTTATAGATCCAGGCACTCTGACTGTGTTAATATTATTATATTTGTTATCCATGACCTCCTTCCTTCTAAAATCAACTTTAAAATGATGCTAATGAACCCTAGCCCCTCCATGCTGTAGCTTCAAATGCTGTTACACTGTGCAGGAGCATTCCCCCTTCCACTATGTTCTGAAACTTCAGGCAGATGGAGGGGAAAGTGCTGAGGACGCAGGAGGAGGTTGAGAGAGTGTAACAGCCTGTGAGGCAGCAGCATGGATGAACCAAAGCCCTTCTGGTTCATTAGCATAATTAAATATATTTTTGAAGAAAAAAGGTCACAGATAACAAATCTAACAAGATTACTGCAGTCCGAGTAATTGGATCTAGGAGTAAGTGTCCCTGGTTTAACATGCTTAATTTTGACGGTAGATTTCCTTTAAAGGGAACCTGTCACCAGATTTTACTCCAGTACGACTCCCCCCTCACCTAGATTATGTAATGTCCTTTCTAGAATTCCCTCTTTTTTATCTTAGATCTCATCCCTAGACCTATATATATAATCCTCCAAAGTCACGTGAAAACCAGCGGATTCTGCCGTAGATGAGTCAAAGTGCAGAGGGAGGTCACTTCAGTTGTATAGTAGTTAGAACAATAACAATATCGTTTTTTTTAGATGAGATTAGACTTGTAGTTCTGTGATGTAACACAACTCGACATACCAGACAAAAAAAAAAAAAGACGGGAATCAGATTTTTATCTTCTCCTCATAATTCCAATGTGTGACAGAACTGTGTGCACTGCCCTAGTTAAAGATGCACTAAAAAAGTTGGAGCACACTGTCAGAGCAGTGCAGGGGACGCCAGATTCGTGAAGAATGGGCGCCACAAATCTGTTGCTAGTTTAATGGGGTAAAATCTGGTGGTAGGTTCCCTTTAAAAGAGTTATCCAGCTCCATACAAGTAAGCCCTATCCACAGGATAGGGGCTAACTTGCTGATCAATGGGGGTCTCGGTGATGAGCCCCCCACAGATTACGAGAAAGGGGTCTGTAACACTGCCATAACTGGAGATGAAGAGTGCAGTCGGTCGCGCATTTGCCAGCGGCTGTTTTCAACTCTATGACGCTGATGGTGAATGTTGAGTACTGGTGTCACTGAGACGCCCACCATCAGCAAGTTAGTCCTGTGAATAGGGCCTAGGAGAACCCCATTAAGGTACCTTCATTAGAGAAACATCTTAATTAAGGATATTGCTCCATTCATTTCATTAGTCAGAAGCCATTTATTACCGCACATGATGAGATCAGGAGCAGTCACGTAGTCGTGCTATTAAGAATCAAAGCCGCCATCACTGGTGAGCACTTGTCCAGTGCCCAGGCGTGTTTATTGTGACTGGTTCTGTGTGTTTTGCACAGCACAGCCAAGTTACCATATTTATATCCTCCAGGCTATTAATATCAGCCTGGAACATAATCCCTACTTGAGAGGGACATAGAGGATTTTCTCAGAATGAGTCTGTCCCTGTGTCCTGGTTCGGGGGTGACCGGGTGTTGGGATCTTGGGGCACACACCAGGTGAGTGCTGTTTACCTGCTCTACGTTCTGCCCTGGATAGTTCTTACTTCCACTGTAACACTGATCTTTGGAATGGGAAGCAGTAGTCCTCCATATGTGCTGGTGCCCTGTTGGCCAGTGGCTAGTGCACAGTTCTGCCCTCTTCTCTGCAGCTCTGGTGTATGTTGCAGTGTGTCAGAGATGTTATGTGGCTGCTTTAGCTGGGGCTGTGACGGACACTTTAGAAGCTTTGCAATGATGACATTAGGATCATGTGACGTCCCCACCTACTGACATTACTCCCGTCACCCTGTCCCTGATTGAGTAAAAACCAGCTGTTCTACAATGTATGGACATGTCGTCCCAGAGATCCTGCTAGAAAGCCTTGTTAGAGGAGGACGCGGACAGAAATGGGGTAGGGCCGGAGTATCGTATTGTGTGATGTTTTGTGCATTTATAAGGGGTATGGGAGTACCATGAGGGGTTGCATGATTTCTAGCAGTGATTTCATAGTTTCACATGCCAGGGAATTCCTTGACATGAAGAATCTGGGTAGTTTGCTATTGTACTTTATTTAAAGGAAACCTACCACTTTATAATGCCACTTATAACCCTCAAATGCCTTGCACCAGCTCAGGTTGAGCTGATGCTGTAGCATATCTTCATTATTTGCAGAAACCGCCATATTCCTATTTTATTCAGGATATTTCAACCACGCTTCGGCGCACCATGATACGTGCTCAGTGCACCGTGCGTGCACCTGATTAGGAGCTGCCGGAGAGCCGGTGACGTCACCAAGCTCTCAGGCACACTTGCACCTGCGCAACTTCACGTGCGAAGCCGGCCAGGATAAAAATTAGAAGTTGCGCAGGCACGAGTGTGCCAGAGAGCTCTGTGACGGCTCTCCGGCACTTCCTAGTCAGGCGCGCGCACGGTGCGCCGAACACGTATCATGGTGCGCCAAAGCGTGGTTGAAATATAAAGAATAGAATAGTTTAATAAGGAATACAGCGGTTTCTGCAAATAATGAAGCTATGCTCCGGCACCAGCTCCACCTGAGCTGGTACAAGGTATTTAAGGGTTATAACTGCCATTATAAAGTGGTAGGTTTCCTTTAAAGGGCACCTACCACCACGAATCTACCTATAAAGGTAGATCGGGTGGTAGGTGGATGTATGGGACGTGAGAATAGCCCTTTTTAGAGCTAATCCTCACGTCCCCGCTCGCGTAGCATAAACTTTATTGCCCTAATATGTAAATTTTATTAAGCAGCTACTGGGGCGTGGAGTAGCCGGACACGAGGCTACACGGCGCGGCTACTCCACGCCCCAGTAGCCGCTTTCCCCGCCTACCCTGTGATCTTCGGCGCGCAGCTCCTGGCAGCTGCGCGCCCTCGTCCGAGAAGCCGGAGTTCTGCGCATGCGCAGTAACTCCGGCCTCGTTCCCGAGATCGCGCATCCTCGGGCTCCGAGCGCAGGCAGAAAAAAATTGTGGTGGAATTGACACAAAAACATAGTTGTGCAATTTTGATATAAAATTTGGTTTTACGGCTTTCAATGTGCGTTCCAGATGAAACTACAGACAATCCCCAGGTTACGGACAAGATAGGTTCCTTGGGTTTCTATGTAAGTCGGAACTGTATATTTTATAATTGAAGCCTTGGACAAAAAAAATGTTGTCCCCGTGACAATTGCATTTTCAATATTATTTGCTGTACTGGAAAAAAAGATTATCAAAAATGCTTCATTACAGACGCCTTGCACCTGACCATTGCAGCCTGGAAGTAAAGCAAAGCACCATGAGAGCACAGTAGACAAAGGGGTGCCTATGTAACTAGGGGTCATCTGTAAGTAGGGTGTCCTTAAGTAGGGGACTTTCTGTATACATTTTATTTTTTTTTTGGTCAGTGTGATCAGGGAAAAGTCTATGTATGGCATATTCACCCATAACTTTTGCATACTGTGTGGAGATGTATAAGGAGTCATTTTTGCAGGAGGAGCTTTCATTTCCATTGATACAATCTGAAGGGAAATGTACATTCTTTTTATCACCTATTTTAATTAAAAAGGTAGCAAAGTGGATATTTGGGAGACGTTCTCAGCGATCATGACTCCCTCCCCAAATGGTGGCCCCATTGCAAATGCGGTTTTTATTTTTATCTGTTTACAATACACCAGCCCAAAATAACTATGGTATTAATTTAAATCTAACAAAGTGGTTTCTATAAATTCAAAACAAATTCACAGCTTAAATTTTAAAGGGAACCTATTAGGACATTAATACCCTATCCACAGTTAAAGGGAACCTGTCACCTGTATACCCCGATTTTAGCCCTCCACACTTCCCCATAGAGCATTGCATGTACACTACTAAACATCTTTTGTTGCAAAAATCGGCTTTACAGAGAAAAAGATAACTTATATTTTACCTTTGAAAAACCTGTGCAGTGTGACTACTCCAGTCGCCAAATGGGCGGGGTTGAAGAGGAGTATATTCCCCCCCACCCTCTGGAAACGTCTCCTCACTGCCACATTTTCAAATCAATATTACTGCCCCTCATCCGGCCTTCGTCTTCATTTCAACGCCCCCTTGCGCGGCCCTACTGTTGACGTCACCTACTCACGTCCCGCCTGCTGCCCGCAACTCTCGCTGACCGCGTCTGGCATTCTCGCGCCTGCACGGTCAGCATCGCTTGTGCTCTGCGCATGTCCGCATGAAGCGGTGCCCGTCCGCAAGTCCCCGCTTCATCTGCCCATGCGCCACACTACGCTGACAACTCGCCACTAGTTACTTGTTTCTGTAACCCACGGCGCCTCTCTGGTCTATTCTCCCCAGTTCCCACTCAGTCAGTGATTGCTCCTGACAGGTGAGGCTGCAGATACAAACCTGTGAGAGGGGCTGACTGTATTAGTACGTGAGATCCAGACTGGCACATTATAACTGGCAGTGTGGCTGGCAATAAAAGACTGGGCTTGTGGATGGCACATTATATACTGGCAGTGGATGGCATATAAAAGACTGGGCTGTGATGCATAACGACGGGCATGTGGATGGCATATAATGTACTGGGCAAGTAGATGGCATATAATATACTGGGCATGTGGATGGCATAATATGTCTGGGCATGGATGGCATATAATAGACTGGGCAGTGTGGTATGGCATATAATAGACTGGGCAGTGTGGATGGCATAATAGACTGGCAGTGTGGATGGCATATACTAGACTGGGCAGTGTGGATGGGGCATATAATAGACTGGGCTGTGGATGCATATAGAACTGGCATTGTGGATGGCATATAATACTGGGTGCATGTGGATGGCATATAATAGACTGGGCAGGTGGTGGCATATAATAGACCTGGGCAGTTGTGGATGCATAATAATAGACTGGGCATGTGGATGGCTATAATAGACTGGGCAGTGTGGATGGCATAATAGTACTGGCATGTGGATGGCATATAATGTACTGGGCATTTGATTGGCATATAATAGACTGGGCAGTGGATGCATATATAACTGGCAGTGTGGATTGGCATATAATAGACTGGGCAGTGTGGATGGCCATATAATAACTGGGCATTGTGGAGGGCATATAATAGACTGGCAGTGTGGATGGCATATAGACTGGGGCAGTGTGGATGGCATATAATAACTGGGCATGTGGATGCATATAATAGACTGGGTCATGTGGATGAAATATAATATACTGGGCAGTGTGGATGCCAGTATATGAATATGCCATCACACTGCCCAGTATATTAAATACTTCTTAATACATGTGCAAGCTCCGAAGGAATTCCTTCTGGTTCAAATTCAGACGGGTGCAGCCAGATAATAAATCTGGGCCAATGTCTCATGTGACTTGTGTTCCCAGTATTTCATTGGACAATGCAGAATAACTAACATTTGCAACATCTACATTTACCAGAATGAAAAAAACACACTCACGCTTGACTGGTCATAAAGGTTTTGTAAAAGCGTATATTCCGGCGTATAAGACGACTTTTGAAGACAGAAAAATCTTTCTGTCTAGTCTGGGGTCGTCTTATCCCCGGTAATCGTGGCCCGCCGTGTATTCACGGCGGCGGTCGGTCGCGCTGCATGGAGAGGGCTCAGAGGCCCAGCCCTCTCATAGCGGTAAGGTCTTGCTGCATATGCACGAAAGCTTAATCGGTAACACCCGCGATTGGTGCTAGCACCGATCGCGGGTGCTTTCACAGATGGCTGCCGGCAAAGCTGCCGGCAGCCTCAAAAGATAGCGGCGCATCACGGTCAGCATCGCTTGTGCTCTGCGCATGTCCGCATGAAGCGGTGACGGCCGCAAGGTCCCCGCATTCATCTGCGCATGCGCCACACTACGCTGACAACTCACACTAGTTACGTTGTTTGCGTAACCCATGGCGCCTCTCTGTCTATTCTCCCAGTTCCCACTCAGTCAGTGATTGCTCCTGACAGGGTGAGGCTGCAGATACAAACCTGTGAGGGGGCTGACTGTATTAGTATAGTGAGATCCAGACTGGCACATTATATACTGGGCAACTTTATGGCATATAATAGACTGGGCAGTGTGGATGGCATATAATAGACTGGGCAGTGTGGATGGCATATAATAGACTGGGCAGTGTGGATGGCCAGTATATTATATGCCATCCACACTGCCCAGTATATTAAATACTTCTTAAATACATGTGCAAGCTCCGAAGGAATTCCTTCTGGTTCAAATTCAGACGGGTGCAGCCAGAATAATAAATCTGGGCCAATGTCTCATGTGACTTGTGTTCCCAGTATTTCATTGGACAATGCAGAATAACTAACATTTGCAACATCTACATTTACAGAATGAAAAAAAACACACTCACTGCTTGACTGGTCATAAAGGTATTTGTAAAAGCGTATATTCCGGCGTATAAGACGACTTTTGAAGACAGAAAAATCTTCTGTCTAGTCTGGGGTCGTCTTATACGCCGGTAATCGTGGCCGCCGTGTATTCACGGCGGCGGTCGGGTCGCGCTGCATGGAGAGGGCTCAGAGGCCCAGCCCTCTCCATAGCCGGTAAGTCTTTGCTGCATATTGCAGCAAAGGCTTAATGGTAACACCCGCGATTGGTGCTAGCACCGATCGCGGGTGCTTTCACAGAGATGGCTGCCGGCAAAGCTGCCGGCAGCCTCAAAAAGATAGCGGCGCATGGGCACCGCCATCTTACCTGGGATCGCCGCTCCCCGTGACGTCATCGGGGGCGGCGATCCGTCTCCATGGTAGCCCCGGGTCTTCCGAAGACCCGAGGCTATTTCGTTTTAACCCCTTCATTACAATGTGCTGATAGCACATTGTAATGAATGAGGAGGAAAATCCCCATATACTGCCATACTGTAGTATGGCAGTATATGGTAGGATCGATCAGACAACCTAGGGTACTTTAACCCTAGGTTGTTAAAGTACCCTGAGGTGTCTGAAAAAATAGTATAATAATAAAAAAATCTAAAATTTCAAAATCACCCCCCTTTCCCTAGAACTGACATAAATATAAATAACAGTAAAAATCATAAATCCAATCAGGTATCGACGCGTCCGAAAATGCCCAATCTATCAAAATATGATACCCGGTTTTTCATATGCCGTTTAACCCCGTAACGGAAATAGCGCCCAAAATCGAAAATGAACTTTTTTTTTTGCCATTTTGAAAAATATAAAAAAATTCTATAAAAGCTGATCAAAAGTTCATACAGTCCTAAAAATTAGATCATGGAATATTTATCAATTTCGCAAAAAAATGACACCACCCACAGCTCGTACTACACCAAAGTATAAAAAAGTATTAGGCCAGAAGTTGGCAACATAAAAAATATTTGTTGTACGGAGTTTTTCTTTTGTAAATGTATGAAACATTCTTAAAACCTATACAAATTTGGTATCCCCTTATCGTACCGACCCCCAAGAATAAAGTAGACATGTCATTTGGGCTCGATGCAGACATCATATCCACAAGCCCACAAGAAAATGGCGCAAATGCGTTTTTTCACCCACATTTCAACCATTTCCTTGCATTTGGAATTTTTTTCTTCCCGTCTTCTGAGTACATGGCAGGGAATATTTACTAACATAAAAATTTAAGGTACGTATGTAACATTTAAGTAAAATGGACTTGGTAATGTTGTTGTTGTAGCCTTAGTTATGAGCGACAGATCTTTCCTGCTATATACCTGCATGTCATAAATTAATTTAAAAAAAGGACCCATGTTAAATTCACAATCTGTTTTTTTTTTTTTTTACTTGGTGTTTTGTATGCGTTGGAAAAGTGGTAGTCACGATACGCCATATACTTCTTAAACCTCTATTACTAACAGGAGGATTAGGGGGCTCGTCTTAACACCATGTTCGTCTATAGGCCGGAATTAATATACGGTCTCGTGTCTTATAAAATAGCAAAAGTGGCTGTCACACTCTCAGCCCAGCCCTTAGCACTCTACCTGCCATGGCACTACAAACTTATGGAGGCATCAAAGCACAAAAGTGCATAATGTCCTATGTTTTATGGATTTTCTAAAAGATTATTGGCCCATTCTCTTCTTGGTGTCCTTACCACAGCGGTGAGACTCCATTCACGGGTCATTGTTCTACCCCCCCCATTCAGCCCAGGACGATCAACGCCGCCCAATGCGGACGACCAGCCCGTGTAATTCAGAGCCTCCTCTCCTCCGAACCAGTAAAAGAACAACTACAATCTACACTTGCGAGTTCGCCCCCTTGGTAATACATGAGCATGGTACACAGTCAGGAGGGCCTTTGTGATGGTAATTTGTACATTTATGCAACAATATAGACAAGCAGAAAATCATTCTGCGTATGGTGACAACTTTTTTTTTTATTTCCACCCCTAAAATAAAGGGGTTTTATCCTGTGGAAGTGTTTTTGTTGCACGCAGCTCCCAGAAACAAGATATTAACAAGTACTGGATCACAGCACTATGACCAAAGCAGAGATCTGCCGACAGATTGTCCCCATGAGCGATGCAAGGAGAATACATCCTCTAAATCTCCCTCTTATTCATCTGTTTGCCAAGCATATTGCGAATACCGCTCACCTCCGTGATTTCTTAGTCCTGGACCATTTCCTTAAGAGCTTTCTGCTTTGGAAAAAGTCATATACACACAGTTCTGTCTGCTACACACAATGGGCGCACATTTTTACTAGGCTCTTTGGCGCCAGTTTTCTGTCAGACTTTGTACCTTTTTGAGGTTCAACTTCTTGGCATCAGATATTTTAAGAAGTGTCCTCCTGCACCACAAATGGTGTCGCATGTGACCATTTTTGTGGTCAGCTGCACTAAGCATCAGGCAACACAATTAGGCGGGGAGGGGGCGTTCCAAGTGCTCAGTTGACCGTGCAAACCAGATTCTCATCATGCAAGTTTTGACAGAAGTTGTATCGTAGCCCTATGTTAAAGTGCACCACACAAACGTTTGTTGCACTCATCAAGCAGTCAGAAGGCCGCAGATTCTGAAGGAAAAAGCTCTGGTGCACACTACACAGGCAAACTGGCATTTAGATGCTGTTTAACAACAACAACTACGTCATTAAAGTGTGCCCCAATACGCCACAAACCACCCCTTGTCCCAAGATCGCTAATTCAAGGACTAATCTACCTTCAAGAGGCTCACCACTACGATCACCACTCCTTATTAACTGAACATGACTGTTTTTTAACATTACCACATTTTCACTACTCTATTGTCTCTTCTATTTTCCTGCCCAAAGGCCCTAGAGGTGGCAGTGCGTCGTGTAAAACCACGTTGCTCGAATGATCATATGAGCTCTAGAATGTTCGCTCTGGGTGGCTTCTCCTTGGTCTAGGGAACCTCTTTCCTACAAGGTAAAGCAAATCAATCCTTTTCCAGAAAAATGCAAGAAACTGAAAAGGCTCTCGAGTACTGTACATACTTCTTAGCACATAATGTCTCCATACCACAAGTTCGCAGATACGCCAAGCCCCATCCATCCGGGGAGCCTATTAAATGTCTGCAAATGGTAATTGATATGAATTTTCCCGTTCACCTGGCCACTCTTACATTTCTTAAGAAAAAAAAGAGCACCTTAAAAAGATCATTTGGAACGTTGGGCATTTTTTTGCATTTTTCCAGGATACTTTAATAATTGCCCCAATAGATTTGATACCAACTTGTCTGGCTGTTTCTTTTTGCCCACTAAACTATAGTGTTGGCGGTGCCAATGCAGCCTCATGCTATTCACTCTATTCACTTCTTTGAGAATTTCATAAAATTTTCAGTGCTGCTCAACAATACTATTGTCCCTCTACTCCTTCACTTTGGCCATTGGAAAGCCGCCAGGACCTATGTTCAAAAGAGACATATTGGCCCCCCATTTTGGGTTTAATAAGGAAACTCTGTTTAATATCAGACAGCGTGAAGAATTTTGAAAAAGTAGTTTTCGATAGAACTTAATAAAACGCTTAGAACGTTACCATGCTAACCTAAAAAAAAACAAAAAAAAAAGCTCAAATCTTTTTTATTTTATAAAAAATGTTTCACATTGCCCTATTGTTTTCGCAATATATTCTTTCCTAGAGTTTAATGATCTATAATATTATATTCTTCTTTCTTCTTTTCTTTCACGGTGCTGACAGAAGAACAGCATCAAGCACAGGTCAGCCCGACATGAATATAACTTTGACCATTCCAGACCATTTGACTTTGAATTAATGATCAGTACATTAAACAAGCTAAAACAAGTGAAAGAGTGTGAAATCCCAACATATTCTTTCCCATCTCCAGCCAACCAAGATTGGGAAGAAGAGGGTAGGTCTAGATCTAGGTCCATTCCATTTAATTGAATTGGATAGGTAGAAAGGAGAGGTACACCTCTTTATTCCTATCTCGGGAAGCTGAAGTGGTCGGGGTTACAGAAACAGGCATAGCAGAATGAGCTGATGTTTTCTGTATCTCTCTTCATACAAGTTACAGAAACTGCGTAACAATTGTGCCTTCCTTTTCTTAGGCAAATCTATGGATACTAAGCAGTAATACTCAATGGTGGGAATTATTAGAGCTGGCACATTGGGGTACATTTACTTACCATCCCGTTGACCGCCGCCGATGGCCGCCGATCCGGAATGTCCGACGAGGTCTGAGCTCGCCACAATTCACTTAGTTTTGGTGTGTCCATTTGCCTGTCATGTGTCGCATTCCCCCCCTGAGGGTCTGCCGGAGTTCAGCCTCTTATTCCCGGTGCATTGAGTCTGATCTTCGCCGACAATTTGGTTTTTAAATTCCGAATCAGTCGTTTTTCTGACCGTCCGCGCCCCCCCCATTGGCAATTCAGGGCAAAATTGGAAACAACCTCGGCGAAACCGCGGAAATGTGTCCGACGACCTTAGTAATGTGGCCCAATGTCTTGACCTTACCCCCCCCCACCAACTCCGGCCTCTTATTAAATATCCGTAAGGTTTTGCTTGTACATCAGTAATGAACTCTCTGCCAGTTCAGACCAACGACCCTCCACCACTTTTATGATACTGGCATACAATTCGCATTTCTGTCCCAATGCCTGCATTTATCCTATTACTTGAAATACTTTATACTTGTCATAATTATTTTGATTTGAATCAAGACAAAGATGGATCAGCACTCTTCACACTCCGATTAAAATCTTGTTGCTTTATTCACAACTCTTAGACAGACATCAAATAATTAAAAGAATCTAAGTTCAATCCTGCATTACTCTGTTTTGTGTATTTCATGTCTGTCCTAATATGGTAATGCATAAAACCCAGAAGATGTCAATCTCTTTGAAAGTGGTGTCCTCTCCTCTGATTGTGTGTTTCTTATGTTATGTTGTTACTCATTTTCCATTTTTTATTTAATCAGAAACCCTTTATTTATGTGGCGCTAACTTATCATTTTGAAGGGATTGGCATTTGCCTACGAACTTTTGAAGGAGTTACGTAAACCTTTTTGGGATCAATTGGTGGACTGGATCACTGGCCGTTCAGGTTTCCCTGTTTTTCCCCTAATTTAATATACTTAAAAGTCTTTAAACACGTTCTTGCAACCTCATTGCAGCTGCTAGACATGAAGATCTTTGTAGACACAATTCGATATCCGACTTGTACAGACTTCGAAGGGACATCGCAGAACGAGGCCGAGACATTGAGGAGTTCTCAAGCATACATGGCTTTGTGAAACCGGCTTTTGACCAATACATACAACCTATACTATGCGTCTTGCTGATATTGTAGTACCAAGATGTAAATATAACATAGGCGGGAGGGGAGTATGAAAGGATCAGGGTACCTACTCCCGTATTTACTTGTCCCTGATACTCTGCGGGAGCGGTAATATTACCGTGGCTAATTTATTGACTTGATAGTCACAGCTGTAACATAGTCAGCTGGAGGAGGTAAAGTGGAAGGACAACCCTTTTATAGGAGTATTTTTGTTACTCTCAGTTTACTTTAACGTAATTTTCGCGCAGATGCAATTGTTATGCCTAATGGGTATTCCCACTTTAGTTTACACAGCATATGCCTACATTTTTTGATGTTATTTTTGGTGCCATTGAGATTTATTTTCTCAGAATTGAAATACCCCCTCTTAAAGTTCCTTACTTGACTATTAAATCAAACGTATATACAAAACCTGGATGTACAAGATATATTTTTGATAAGATTAGCAGGAGGCATACAAAGCATCGGGTCAGTGTAGTAAAACTCCATTGTTGCAATTACATGCTTCCTTCCCTGTTGGCCAAGGTTGAGTGAGAAGAAGCAGTCTCAATAGATATATGTATCAGCCCACTTAGTATTTAATATCCTTCAGTCATAGAGAGCCTACCTGCGAGCTATTATCCTCTATCACAGGAATACCTGCTTAGAGTCTACACCTAGCTTACTGTACAATTATCTGTCTACTGTAATTCTTCCGTATGAGAGGCACTCTACCAGGATCTTGGGGACCCCCAGTAGTTGTTCCTTGTGTTTGGTCTTTTCTGTGTCCTCTTTACCTGTCTGTGGTGTCCCTGTTTCTATTGCTTGCGGGATATCCGTGTCAGGTAAGAGACCCACACATGTTTGGTGGTTGCATGCTCTGTCAGTGTCGTCACAGCTCTTCCGGTGTAAAATATCTCATTCTGAGAATTTGGGTGGTCCAGAATACCTGTTACTTAGTGACACTATTCGCCTCGAACATTACCGCAATGTCCCATTTAAGAACATTACTGCAGTAATAGTTACTAAGGACCTGGTATTGAAAGGCAACTTATCCTTATACCAGCATAGGGGTCGGTCTAGGTCCCTGATCAACACTCGGACCCTCTAGAAAGTCGCAGAAGAACCCTAAGTCCCCATGTTATTATAGTATTATGGACATATTTGTGTGACCAGTGCTTTGTTAACCTCTATTGGCAGCAAGGAATGTTTTTCTCCAATGCAGCCCCATAAAAGTGAATAAAGTACCAGTCAGACCGCTTTGCACACGCACATCCATTCACTAGAGGGCGTTCCATTCCACACCGAATTCCGGCCATTAGTAACTTAATCCCCTACAATTGGAGAAGGATATGGGGTGGATGTTACAACTACAATCCATGGGACATAGGGTCGTCAATAAACAACTTAAAACACACTGGAGAACACAGATCTTTTTTTCCTGCCTCATTGCCATGAAGTTAGCAGGGAGCGAGCACTTTTAAATAATGGCAGATAGAGTGCTGGAATATTTCTCCAAGACCTGTCAATGGAAAATATTAATGGCTTAACTTGTGCATACCACACAACTCCATACTCATAAAAATGATGAAATTAGATTTTACACCCCAACCCCCTTTCTTTCTTCAAAATCAGAAAAGTAATTTGTAAGGAATATTGCAACGTTCCCAAAAAACTCACCAACCCTGAAAAATTATGGAGACATGAAAAAAGCTCCTAAATGTGACTTTAGGGTGAGCAAAAAATACAGGGTATCAACAGCCTTAAATAGTTTTGTGTTCGTTCGTTCTTTTATCATTAATGACCACCCTTAACATCTGTACGACAATCTGCAGAACTTCACTAATAAAGTGTCTTTAAGTTTTTTGAATTTTGAGGCCGTCCTAACCACCTATTCAGTAACAATCAAGTATCTTTCACAATCTGCTCTGTCCCTCCTCTCAACATATTATGTCTCCTATGTCTCCCCCTCTACCCCTCCCATTCTCATGTGGTTGCAGAGTGGGTTATTTTCCACTGTTGTCAGGCTCGGTTGGTGAGAGCAGAAACTGCCCACACTCCTTCCTCCTCATTGTCCCCCTCCCCTCGTTCCTGTCACAATCTATCAGCGGCCTCGCGGGCCTGGACATTGCACCCAGATGCTATTTTTTTTTCATTAAGACATTCTACATTTGCCATTTCAGAGGAGATCTTTTAGAATCACCAAAAAACAACAGAACGTACAGCCTTGTACAGCGGTGCATACAGACATGGTGGGGAATGTAGTATTATGTTGGACATACCTTTCATGTGTATAGTGCCTATATTAAGACAGAATCTTAAAAAAATATTCCCGCTTCATATCATTGTAAAATTTCAAGGCCAAATTCCTGACTAAGCCTTGCATAGAATGTAATGGTGATGGTATAGACGGCCGCACAATTTGTAAGCCGGATATGTGCCCCCATAGACGGCTGTGGTACCGTGGTGCTCACACTGCTCCTATACCAGTGAGGCTACTATGAACACCGTGTCATGTGCTGACACGCATAGCCATTTTCACTGACACCGCTGCCTGAGAGTTAATTTTCATCCACATGACCCTGTCAGTAGCCGGAGGCTGAGAGATGCACTGAGCGTTTTTCCAGCACTGCCCCCCCCTCCTCCTCCTCCCGCCGGACCGATCTCGTCCCCATGGGTTAGCTGTGCCTAGTGTCCCTCGCGTCAGTCACAGGTATCAAACGGGACAGCAGCGGAGGCTCCTCTGCAGCTCCTGATAGTTTGTGGGGTGAGAGATGGCAGCACAGTCAGAGGGCACATACTGCTGGGACATGACCAAGGCACAGCGGTCACCTCTACACCTTGCCATCTCCACAGCATGTGAAAGGGAGGACACAACTTCATATATCGTAATAAGGTCAGTGCACTGTAGATCGAGGCTGTCATCAGGGCTTGTGTGTCAGTTGGGTGACTCAAGCCCTTGAAATAATCCACGCCTTGCAAATATCGCCAGACATTGCATATTTTTGCTCCTCCACACCTTCTCCAATGCAAGATGAGGGCATAAGCGATGCCAGACAGCGGCGCCTGCGCCCTCCTAAGCTGTTTCACACACCTGTCCTCGATGTAACCGATCTATTCCATGTGTGGTATTTGCACATAGTAATAGAGATTGGGAAAACCCCATATACTGCCATAAGTGTGAATGGCCGTACTGTAGGATCATCAGACAACCTACAGGTTTAAGTACCCTAGAAGTTGAAATATGTCATAAATATTTATTATTTAAACTAATAAAAGCACAAAATTATGTTTTTTTGTCAAGGTGACCCACCACCCGAGTTAGGCCTCGTTTTTTTGGCGATTTGGACACCCAAGCACAAAAGGTTGCCCATCAACTCTATACCATACTGGTTGCCAGAAAAAAGTAAAGCACAGCTCTATCTTTTCCCGTAGAGTTTGGCAGCGCCCCTATATAGATGGAGGGGTGACCAGTCTCATCCTCATTCCCTCCCAGCTGATTATCCATGTGCTTGTAGCCTAAACTAGTCTGTTAATCTGACTCTTAGCCCGATTTTTGACGTCACCCACTCTCCTTATATAAATTGTTATATACACATGTAAAACAAACTCTTATATACAGGTTTAATATTAACGTTCCAGATACTAGTTACTGGTAATGGAACCCTGTCAGGTTAAGTTTTAAATCCGATCCAAACCAGGCGGAGGCGAGGTACGAGGGCCCTTGATTCCTCCTTACTTCTCTGCAAGGTAGGCCTCCCTATCCCTCTCCTGGGAGCATATAAGTTCCATAATCGCAGAAACATACACAATCCAGAAACATAGACAAGGTTACTCTTACCACCTCCGCAAAATTGGTGGGAGAAATTTACAACCCCATACACCTGCAGCTACACAATGCTGGAGCTGTCAAGCAGACAGTCCCATTGCCTACTTCTCACAACCCTGTTTACCCTCCTCCTCCCCCTTGCGATGACTTAACATGGTCACCCCCTCCACCTGCTCACAATCTGTTTCGCGCCTTCCACCACACCTGAGCGCTGGGGGACTGTCTCCACATCCAGTGGACTTTAATCACGGCTGTACCACGTGCCAGTGTGTGTTGGTAACTACATCTGGTTTGGTATGGGACAAGCGTTGGAACCGTCCTGGTAGTGGGGACTTCCCACTACCAGGACGGTTTGGAGCTATGGGTACAGCATTCGCACACACTTTCAGGTTTCTGTGTTGCTTTACATGATGGAAAAGTCATCTTCTCGGATGTGGTATCATACATGTTGACGTTAATGCATCACCAACATCCAACCAACTCTTAAGCAGTGAGAATCGAAGGCAGGTCAGTAATGTTGGCCAATTGATTGCCACCACACGGTTTCTGTATACGCAGATATCTACAATATAGTAATTACATGGTAACACGATTCATCTTGTGACTTATCCCTTTTTTTTAACTGCCAATTGCTCTACTCTCCTTTTGCCCTTCTATTGTGGACCCCCCCCCACCCCCATCTTTGCTCACCCTTCCCCTCATCTGTGTGTATTCTGGGCAGAGGAAGCTCCGCCGTTGGACATGTGAGATCATGTGTTGGGCCTGCGGTCGTATCTTCACTCCATAACACCCCTCTGTTGTGCGCTCTCATTTTGCATTGTGTTATCTGGGGGGGGGGTTTTTGTTTTTTTGTGGAAGGCTTCTGATTCTGACTGGCTTAACCCCTAGCATGTTTTTGCCTTATTGTGATTTTGTTATGGACAATGTGTGTAATAAGTGTAGGTTTAAACCTTTAACATATCTCTTTTTTTTCCTTTCATTCAAAACATGGGAAACTGCAACTGGTTGCATATTCCCAACTCCACCCATTATTTCATGTCTGTACAGCTCGGTTGCACACCACCATAATGTGGTGTCCAACGCTGAAAATCAATAATAAAGTAGGCTACAGAGCTGTGGAAGCATACTGAAACTGAAGAGAAACCGTCCATCACCAACACAGGTCATGGGAAGGGATTAAACAGAAGGACAGTGATTTATCATCCGTTATACAGTGGACAAGCCAGATGTTAGTCGGACAGTTTTCGGAGTTTGGAAGGACTATTGTTTACACAACCATGGGAATGTATAGGAATGTGGTAATAAATCTGTCCCAAATCGTCATTGGAATCATATATCTGTTGGTCAATTGCACCTGACTATAGTCACCCTATCTGCTTATAAATAGGTTGCTGCCAATGATCTATTGCTAGAATCAGGATGTGGACTAGTAATGTCCTGGACCCGTATGGAATTCACACTTCAGAACATTTAATGGCGTATCCATCATCTAGTCATGTCACTGTCACAAATTATTTTAAAAAGTCCAATTCTTATTAAAATTTCTTGTAGCAGATAAGATCTGAAGCACTGTAAAATAAAGACCTTAGTATCGTGGTCTGGAGAGATCACAGAGCTTGTCTGGCCGGCTCAGCTCCATAACCCCTTATCATCTGAGGTCAACTTTTCCTCATCTTATGTCAGAAATAAAACCCGTTCTACGACAGCAAGAGCCCAACTCATGATGTGGTCTTCTAAAGGGGACTTCTAATTCCAGTAAGAAAACCTTTAAGAAGAATTCTCTTTGCCATAAAAAAGGCTTCAGAGATTACTTATTATTTTATTCCAAAAGGTGATCCTACACTTTATCATGTGTTTATTTTGTGTGAGCATTAACCCTGTTACTAGTGAGTTAGGAAGTTCTCTGTCATGTCCTTGTTTAAGGGGATAGATGTACACATTAAATTATTCCCTCTGTGAAATGTGGACACACACCTGTACAGGGGCCTGCACTCCTACATCCCTATAAACCCCTTAGCATGTGGGGTACACTGGCAAGCATCATAGTTGGAATTGGCTATTGAAGAAATGAGTTGCCATGTTCTCTAGGACCAACCAGTAGAGTCCAAGTCCTTTCTAGTTCTTCATGGCCTGCACCCAAGATCCCCACCCCATTTTCTGTTGTTTTGAGTGACGGCAAATGTGGGGGTGTACAGAACACTATTCAGACTAAAGGAAGCGGGATATTGGATTGTTTCCAGACCAGACATGTGTCACAAGCATGTCATGGTCGATTTATGACAGTTACTACGGTGTACTGTATAGTGGAGGCGTTTTTAAAAACCACCAGTATGGTATGGGGGTGGCTTGCTTGGCCTGGTGTTTGGTAGGCTGTGGGCAATCACATACTCATAGCATGTTGTAACGTTTCAGATTCCCTTACATTACTGTGCCTGTTCTTGTTTCTGAAACTAGGCTGCCCTTGGCCTCAGCCCTCAATCACAGCCACTGCAAGGACGCTCTGCGTCTTAAAGGAGACTCCTTCAAGTCACGTCATGCACACAATTATAAGGTAGGATGCCATGTGAGTGGAGAGGTTCCATTAAAGACGTCCCTTCTTTTGTTAAAAAAAATAATAGAAATCGAGAAGCACCCACAATGTTCACACACCAGCAGCCTTAGCCTTTTGGTGTTTTCTGCATTAGGGACAATGAGACAAGTCGGGATGAAATTCATTTTCTATCACGCCGGCTCTGAAATCCTCTTATAGAATACGCTCTCTCCTTTCTGTCGCATTTAGGCTAATGTGAACATTGGAGCAATAGTAAAAATTACATCGGATTCATTCTGTGATTTTTAATGTGTTTTAGGCAATTCAAACCAACACTAGGCAAGACCTATCAAGGGATTGCTTCCTTCCCCTCAATCCTTTTCAACACCCTAAATCAAAGACACGGTTTGTGCCTCACTGATGAGGAGGTGTGTGCAGGAGCGTGGTTTTACAAGAGGAGGCAAGGGGGTGAAACAGCCTGACTCTTCTCTGCTCAGGAACACCCCGCTTACTCTGATTCACAGGTGATTTCAATGGCAGTGCGGGGAGGGAGGGGGGGGTCATCTTACTGTTCACGCAGCCACTGACCAATCATTTCAATATCTTAAGTAGAGGACACTCACTACAGACAAATTGTAAAAATTTTGCACAAATTATGCACACGAAGCCTAAGGAGCTCTATGGTCCCAGGGTTAAGAGGTTTTCACAACTCAATAGATAGGGCCGAACTTGCTAACCAGTGGGGGTCTCGGTGATGAGACCCGTCACAGATCACGAAAAGGTGGTCCGATGGGCCCTAGTTTCCTCAGTCAGACCCCTCATTGCTCCGGGATAGTTATTGAGTCCCATACGGCCCGTGCATGACCGTTCTTCTCCATTTCATCTTTTCGAGAGCTGACTGAGATTTGCCAAGCTCGGTGCTCTGCAATTTCTAGTCTTATAGTTTCCTCCCCGCAGTCCATTCAATTTCACATACCAGGTAAATCCTCATTAATTTAGATGCACAAGCACCTGATCAGATATGTATGATATATATATAAATATTTAGGTCCAGCACATATCTGCAGTAAAATAGGTAGGCCCTGACTTCCCCCAGTTATACTTACTGTCGTAGTCCCCACATAGTCGCCCCCCCCCCATATCCTTGTAGTCCCCAACATTGTTCCCCCCACCCAGTATCCATGTAGTCCCCACACATGTCCCGCGCCCCCCCCGTATCCATGTAGTCCCCACATCATGTCTCCCACCCCAGTATCCCTGTGTCCCTCACCATGTCTGCCCCCCCCCGAGTATCTATTAGTCCCCACACGATGTCCCCCCCCCATATCTATGTAGGCCCAGACACTGTCCCCCCCACAGTCAATCTAATGTATATTCGTTTTAACCCCTTCATTACATTGTGCTGATAGCACATTGTAATGAATGAGGAGGAAAATCCCCATATACTGCCATACTGTAGTATGGCAGTATATGGTAGGATCGATCAGACAACCTAGGGTTAAAGTACCCTAGGGAGTCTGAAAAAATAGTATAAATAGGTCCATTCCATTTAATTGAATTGGATAGGTAGAGGAGAGGTACACCTCTTTATTCCTATCTCTGGGAAGCTGAAGTGGTCGGGGTTACAGAAACAGCATAGCAGAATGAGCTGATGTTTTCTGTATCTTCAGAGTTACAGAAACTGCGTAACAATTGTGCCTTCTTTTCTTAGGCAATCTATGGAATACTAAGAGTAATACTCAATGGTGGGAATTATTAAGAGCTGGCACATTGGGGTACATTTACTTACCCATCCCGTTGACGCCGCCGATCCGGATGGAATGTCCGACGAGGTCTGAGCTGCCACAATTCACTAGTTTTGTGTGTCCATTTCCTGCATGTGTCGCATCCCCCCGCTGAGGTCTGCCGGAGTTCACCATCTTATTCCCGGTGCATGTGAGTCTGATCTTGCGACAATTTGGTTTTTAAATTCCGAATCAGTCGTTGTTTCTGACGTCCGCGCCCCCCCATTGGCAATTCAGGGCAAAATTGGAAAAATCGCGAAACCCGGCGGAAATGTGTCCGACGGACCTTAGTAAATGTGCCCAATGTCTTGACCTTACCCCACCAACTCCGGCCTCTTATTAAATATCCGTAAGGTTTTGCGTTGCTACATCAGAATGAATCTCGCCAGTCAGACCAACACCTCCACCACTTTTATGATAACTGGCATACAATTACGCTCTGTCCCAATGCCTGCATTTATCCTATTACTTGAATACATTTATACTTGTCATATTATTTTGATTTGAATCAAGACAAAGATTGCGATCAGCACTTCACACCCAGATTAAAATCTTGTGGCTTTATTCACAACTCTTAGGACAGACATCAAATACATAAAAGGAATCTAAGTTCAATCCTTGCATTACTTGTTTTGTGTATGTTCATGTCTGTCCTAAATGGTAATGATAAAACCAGAAGATGTCAATCTCTTTGAAAAGTGGTGTCCAATCTCTTGTTGTGTGTTTCTTATGTTATGTTGTTACTCATTTTCATTTTTTATTTAATCAGAAAACCCTTTATGGCGCTAACTGTATCATTTTGAAGGGATCTGGCATTTGCAACATACAGAACTTTTGAAGGTACGTAAACCTTTTTGGTGATCATTGGTGGAGCTGGATCACTGGCGTTAAGGTTTCCTGTTTTCCTATATATTAATATACTTAAAAGTCTTTAAACACTTCTTGCAACATCATTGCAGCTGCTAGACATGAAGATCTTTGTAGACACAGATTCTGATATCCGACTTGTACGAAGACTTCGAAGGGACATCTCAGAACGAGGCCGAGAATTGAGGGAGTTCTCAAGCAATACCATGCTTTGTGAAACCGGCTTTTGACCAATACATAAACCTATCATGCGTCTTGCTGATATTGTAGTACCAAGAGTAAGATATACATAGGCGGGAGGGGAGTATGAAAGGATCAGGGTACTCCGTATTTACTTGTCCTGTCTTTCAGGGAGCGGTAATACCGTGGCTATGACTTGATAGTACAGCCTGTACATAGTCAGCTGAGGAGGTAAAGTGGAAGGAAAACCTTTTATAGGAGGTATTTTTGTTACTCTCAGTTTACTTTAACGTAATTTCGGGCAAGATGCAATGTTATGCTAAGGGGTATTCCCACTTTAGTACACAGCATATGCCACCATTTTTGATAGTTATTTTTGGTGCCCATTGAGATTTATTTCTAGATGGAAATACCCCTCTTAAGTTCCTTATTGACTATTAAATCAAACCGATATACAAAACCTGGATGTACAAGATATATTTTTATAAGATGAGCAGAGGCATACAAAGCATCGGGTCAGTGTAGTAAAGACTCCATTGTTGCATTACATGCTTACCGTCTGTTGGCCAAGGTGAGGAGAAGAAGCAGTCTGCAATAGATATATGTATAACTAGTATTTAATTCCTTCAGTCATAGAGACCTACCTGCGAAGCCTATTATCCTCTATCAGGAATACCTGCTATAGAGTCTACCTAGTTACTGTACAATTATCTTCTACTGTAATTCTTCCAGTATGAGAAGGCACTCTACCAGGATCTTGGGGACCCCCAGTAGTTGTTCTTGTGTTTGTCTTTTCTGTGTCCTCTTTACCTGTCTGTGTGTCTGTTTCTATTGCTGCAGAGGATCATCGTGTCAGGTAAGAGACCCACACATGTTTGGTGGTTGCTGCTCTGTCAGTGTCGTCAGCTCTTCCGGTGTAAAATATCTCATTCTGAGAATTGGGTGGTCAGAATACCTGTTACTATTAGTGACACTATTCGCCTCGAACAATTACCGCAATGTCATTTAGAACATTACTGCAGTAATAGTGTACATAAGGACCTGGTATTGAAGGCACTTATCCTTATACCGCATAGGGTCTAGGTCCACTGATCACACTCGGACCCTCTAGAAAGTCGCAGAACCTAAGTCCCCCATGTTATTATAGTATTATGGAACATATTTGTGTGACCAGTGCTTTGTTAACCTCTATGGCAGCAGGAATGTTTTTCTCAATGCAGCCCCATAAAAGTGAATAAGTACCAGTCAGACACGCTTTGCACAACAGCACATCCATTCACAGGGGCTTCCAGTCACACCAATTCCGGCCATTAGTAACTTATCCCCTACAATGTGGAGAAGGATATGGTATGTACATCCATGGGACAATAGGGGTCGTCAATAAACAACTTATAAACACACTGGGAACACAGATCCTTTTTTTCCTGCCTCATTGCATGAAGTTGCAGGGAGCGAGCACTTTTAAATATGGCAGATAGATGCTGGAATATTTCTCCAAGACCTGCATGGAAAATATTAATGGCTAACTTGTGCATACCACACAATCCATACATAAAAATGATGAAAATTAGATTTTACACCCCAACCCCCTTCTTTCTCAAAATCAGAAAAGTAAATTTGTAAGGAATATTGACGTTCCCAAAAAACTCACAACCCTGAAAAATTATGGAGAATGAAAAAAGCTCCTAAGAATGTGACTTTAGGGAGCAAAAAATACAGGGTATCAAACATGCCTTAAATAGTTGTGTTCGTCCTTTATCAATTAATGACCACCCTTACATCTGTACGACAATCTGCAGAACTTCACTAAATGAAAGTGTCTTTAAGTTTGAATTTTGAGCCGTCTAACCACCTATTCAGTAAACAATCAAGTATCTTTCACATCTGCTCTGTCCCTCCTCAACAGTATTATGTCTCCTGTCTCCCCCTCTACCCCTCCCATGTCTCATGTGGTTGCAGGAGTGGGTTATTTTCCACTGTTGGTCAGGCTCGGTTGGTGAGAGCAGGAAACTGCCCACACTCCTTCCTCTCATTGTCCCCTCCCCTCGTTCCTGTCACAATCTATCAGCAGGCCTCGCGAGGCCTGGACATCTGCACCCAGATGCTATTTTAAGACATTCTACATTTGCCATTCAGAGAGATCTTTTAGAATCACAAAAAACACAGAACGTACAGCTTGTACAAGCGGTGCATACAGACATGGTGGGGAATGTAGTATTATGTTGGACATACCTTATCATGTGTATAGTGCCTATATTAAGACAATCTTATATTCCCGCTTCATATCATTGTAAAATTTCAAGCCAAATTCTGACTAAGCCCTTGCATACGAATGTAATGGGATGGTATAACGGCCGCACAATTTGTAGCCGGATATGTGCCCCCATAGACGGCTGTGTGTACCGTGGTGCTCACACTGCTCCTATAACCAGTGATGGCTACCTATGAACACCGTTCTGTGCTGACACGCATAGCCATTTTCACTGACACCGCTGCCCGAGAGTTAATTTCATCCTACATGACCCATGTGCAGTACAGCCGGAGGCTGAGAGATAGCACTGAGCTTTTTCCAGCACTGCACCCCCCTCCTCCTCCTCCCGCCGGACCGATCTCGTCCCCATGGTGTGAGCTGTGCCTAGTGTCCCCGTCAGTCACAGGTTATCAACATGGGACACATCGGTAGGCTCCTTGCAGCTCCACGATAGTTTGTGGGGTGAGAGGTGGCACACAGTCAGAGGGTTCACATAGCTGCTGGGACATGTACCAAGAGGCCAGCGCGTCACCTCTCCACCTTGACCTGACATCTCCACAGCATGGGAAAGGGAGGACAACAACTTCATATATCAGTAAGTAAGGTCAGTGCACCTGTATTAGAAGGTCGTCATCAGGGCTTGTGTGTCAGTTGGTGACGTACAGCCCTGAATAATCGCACAGCCTTGCAAATATCGCCAGACATTGCATGATTTGTTGCTCCTCACACCTTCTCCAATGCCAAGATGAGGGCATAAGCTAGATGCAGACAGCGGCGCCTGCCGCCACTCCCTAAGCTGTTTCACACCTGTCTGATGTGAACCGATCTATTCCATGTGTGGTATTTAAAAAAAGGACCATGTTAAATTCAAATCTGTTTTTTTTTTTTTTTACTGGTGTTTTGTATGCGTTGGAAAAGGGGTAGTCTTATACAGCGAATATATCTTAAACTCTATATTATAACAGGAAAGTAGGGGGGTCGTCTTATACACCAGGTCGTCTTATATGCCGGAATATACGGTACTCGTGTCTTATATAGCAAAAGTGGCTGTCACACTTCAGCCCAGCCCTTATCTACCTGCTCAGCACTACAAACTATGGAGGCATCAAAGCACAAAAGCTGCATAATGTCCTATGTTTTATGGATTTTACTAAAAGATTATTGGCCATTCTCCTTCTTGTGTCCTTACCAGCGGTGAGACTCATGCAGGTCATGGGTTACTACCCCCAGTCAGCCCAGGACGATCCGCCCGAAGGAGGACGACCAGCCAGTGTAAGTCAGAGCCTCCTCTCCTCCGAACCAGTAAAAGAACAATCTACACTGCAGGGCGCCCCCCTTGGTACAATGAGCATGGGACACAGTCAAAGGAGGCCTTTGTGATTGGTAAGTTGGTACATTTATGCAACAATATAGACAAGCAGAAAATACATCTCTGCTTATGTAGACAAATTTTTTTTTTTATTTACCCCTAAAATAAAGGGGTTTTTATCCTGTGGAAGTTTGTTGCACGCAGCTCTCCCAGAAACAGATATGAACAGTAGATGGATCCAGCACTATGAGCCAAAGCAGAGAGCTGCCGACAGATGGTCCCCATGAGCAGATGCAAGGAGAATACATAGCCATCTAAATCTCCTCTTATTCATCTGTTTGCCAAGCATATTGGAATGACCTCCTTGAATTTCTAGCCTGGACCAGTTTCCTGAAGAGCTTTCTGCTTTGGAAAAAGTCATATAACACACAGTTCTGTTCTGCTACACACAATGGGGCACATTTACTAGGCTCTTTGCGCCAGTTTTCTGTCAGACTTTGTACATTCTTTGAGGTGCAAACTTCTTGCACAGATATTTAAGAAGTGTCTGCACCACAAATGTGTCGCATGTGACCATTTTGTGGTCCAGCTGCACTAAGCATCAGGCAACACAAATTAGGGGGCGTTCCAGTGCTCAGTTGGACCGTGCACCAGATTCATCATGCAAAGTTTGACAGAAGTGTATCGCAAGCCCTATGTTAAAGTTGCACCACAAAAAAGTTTGTGCACTCAGTCAGAGCAGTACAGAGGGCGCCAGATTCATGAAGGAAAAATCTGGTGCACACTACACAGGCAAACTGCATTTAGTGCTGTTTACACTACTGTCATTAAATGTGCCCCAATACGCAACAAACCACTCCCTTGTCCAAGATCCTTAAATTCAAGGACTATCCTACATTACAAGAGGATCACCACTCGATCACCACTCCTTATTAATGACATGACTGTTTTTTAACATTACATTTTCACTCTTCTATTGCTTTCTATTTTCCTGCCCACAAGGCCTAGGAGGTGGCAGTGCGTCGGGTAAAACCACAGTTGCTCGAATGATCATTGAAGCTCTAGATGTTCCTTGGGTGGTTCTCTTGTCTATGGACTCTTTCTACAAGGTAAAAGCAAATCATCCTTTTCCAGAAAATGCAAGAAAACTGAAAAGGCATCTCGAGTACTGTACATACTTTTCAGAGTATGTCTCCATACCCACAAGTTACTCAGTACCCAAGCCCATCCATCAGGGGGAGCTTTATGTCTGCAAATGGTAATTGATATGAATTTTCCCTTTCCCTGGCTAGCTCTTACATTTTTAAGAAAAAAAAAGAGCACCTTAAAAGGATATTTCGAATGTGGGCATTTTTTTTGCATTTCTACAGGATACATTTATAATTGCCCAATAGATGCTGATACCAACTTTCTGGGTGTTCTTTTGGCCACAGTAAAACTATAGTGTTGGCGGTGCCAATGCAGTCTCATCTATTCACTTCTTCGAGAATTCATAAAATTTTCAGTGCTGCTAGTAGTAGTATTGTCATCTTCTCCTTCACTTTGGCCATTGGAAAGCCGTCAGGACCTATGTTCTTAAAAGAGATATTGGACCCACATTTGTTGGTTTAATAAGGAATACTCTGTTAATATCAGACCGTGAAGAATTTGAAAAAGTAGTTTCGATACATTAATAAAAGCTTCTAGAAGTTCCCATGGCTACCTAAAAAAGGCTAAAATATTTTTATTTTATAAAAATGTTTCACATTGCCCTATTGTTTCCAATATAGTCTTTCCCTAGAGTATTAATGATCTATAATATTATATTCTTCTTTTCTTTCACAGGTGCTGACAGAAGAACAGCAAGCACAGGCAGCCCGACATGAATATAACTTTGACCATCCAGACTCATTTGACTTTGAATTAATGATCAGTACATTAAAAAAGCTAAAACAAGGAAAGAGTGTGAAAATCCCCACATATGACTTTACCTCTCACAGCCGAACCAAAGATTGGGTAAGAAGAGGGCTAGGTCTAGATCTAGGTACCATTCCATTTATTGAAATTTGATAGGTAGAGGAGAGGTACACCTCTTTATTCCTATCTCTGGGAAGCTGAAGTGGTCGGGGTTACAGAAACAGCATAGCAGAATGAGCTGATCTGTTTCTGTATCTTCAGGAGTTACAGAAACTGCGTAACTAATTGTGCCTTCATTTCTTAGGCAATCTATGGAATACTAAGCATTATACTCAATGGTGGGAATTATTAAGAGCTGGCACATTGGGGTACATTTACTTACCCATCCCGTTGACGCCGCCGATCCGGAATGTCCGACGAGGTCTGAGCTGCCACAATTCACTAAGTTTGTGTGTCCAATTTCCTGCATGTGTCGCATCCCCCGCTGAGGTCTGCCGGAGTTCACCATCTTATTCCCGGTGCATGTGAGTGCTGATCTTGCGACAATTTGGTTTTTAAATTCCGAATCAGTCGGGTTGTCTGACGTCCGCGCCCCCCCAATTGTGCAATTCAGGGCAAATTGGAAAAAATCGCGAAACCCGGCGGAAATGTGTCCGACGGACCCTTAGTAAATGTGCCCCAATGTCTTGACATTACCCCAACCAACTCCGGCCTCTTATTAAATCCGTAAGGTTGCTTGTACATCAGAATGAAATCTCTGCCAGGTCAGACCAACCCTCCACCACTTTTATGATAACTGGCATACAATTCCTGTTCAGATCTGCCCCAATGCCTGCATTTATCCTATTACTTGAATACATTTATACTTGTCATATTATTTTGATGTGAATCAAGACAAAGATTGATCAGCACTTCACACGCAGATTAAAATCTTGTGGCTTTATTCACAACATCTTAGGACAGACATCAAATACATAAAAAGGAATCTAAGTTCAATCCTTTCATTACTGTTTGTGTATGTCATATCTGTCCCAAGATGGTATGAATAAAACCAGAAGATGTCAATCTCTTTGAAAAGTGGTGTCCAATCTCTGATTGTGTTTGTTTCTTATGTTATGTTGTTACTCATTTACATTTTTTATTTAATCAGAAAACCCTTTATGGCGCTAACGTGATCATATTTGAAGGGATCATGGCATTTGCACATACAGAACTTTTGAAGGTACGTAAACCTTTCTTGGTGATCATTGGTGGAGCTGGATCACTGGCGTTAAGGTTTCCTGTTTTTCCTATATTAATACATTAAAAGATCATTTAAACACTTCTTGCAACATCATTGCAGCTGCTAGACATGAAGATCTTTGTAGACACAGATTCTGATATCCGACTTGTACGAAGACTTCGAAGGGACATCTCAGAACGAGGCCGAGATATTGAGGGAGTTCTCAAGCAATACCATGCCTTTGTGAAACCGGCTTTTGACCAATACATACAACCTACTATGCGTCTTGCTGATATTGTAGTACCAAGAGGTAAGATACCATAGGGCTGGAGGGGAGTATGAAAGGATCAGGGTACTCCCAGTATTTTACTTGTCCATGTCTTTCAGGGAGCGGTAATACCGTGGCTATTGACTTGATAGTACAGCATGTACATAGTCAGCTGGAGGAGGTAAGTGGAGGTGAAAACCCTTTTATAGGAGGTATTTTTGTTACTCTCAGTTACTTTAACGTAATTTCAGGCAAGATGCAATTGTTATGCTTAAAGGGGTATTCCCACTTTAGTTTACAGCATATGCCATACATTTTTGATAGGTATTTTTGGTGCCCATTGAGATTTATTTCTAAGTGGAAATACCCCTTCTTAAAGTTCCTTTATTGACTATTAAATCAAACCGGATATACAAACCTGGATGTACAAGATATATTTTGTATAAGATGAGCAGAGGCATACAAAGCATCGGGTCAGTGTAGTAAAGACTTCCATTGTTGCATTACATGCTTACCTGTCTGTTGGCCAAGGTTGAGTGAGAAGAAGCAGTCTGCAATAGATATATGTATAACTGAGTATGGTAATTCCATTCAGTCATAGAGACCTACCTGCGAAGCCTTTTATCCTCTATCATGGAATACCTGCTATAGAGGTCTACCTAGTTACTGTACAATTATCTTTCTACTGTATTCTTCCAGTATGAGAAGGGCACTCTACAAAGGATCTTGGGGACCCCCAGTAGTTGTTCTTTGTGTTTGTCTTTCTGTGTCCTCTTTACCCTGTCTGTGTGTCTGTTCTATTGCTGCAGAGGGAGATCAGTGTCAGGTAAGAGACCCACACATGTTTGGTGGTTGCTGCTCTGTCAGTGTCGGTCAGCTCTTCCTGTGTAAAATATCTCATTCTGAGAATTGGGTGGTCAGAATACCTGTTACTATTAGTGACACTAATTCGCCTCGAACAATTTACCGCAATGTCATTTAGAACATTACTGCAGTAATAGTGTACATAAGGACCTGGTATTGAAAGGCAACTTATCCTATATCCAGCATAGGGTCTAGGTCACTGATCACTCGGACCCTCGAGAAAGGCAGAACCATAAGTCCCCCATGTTATTATAGTTATTATAGGAACATATTGTGTGACCAGTGCTTTGTTAACCTCTATGGGCAGCAGGAATGTTGTTCTCATGCAGCCCCATAAAAGTGAATAAAGTACCAGTCAGACAGCTTTGCACAACAGCACTCCATTCACAGAGGGCTTCCAGTCACACCTCCGGCCATTAGTAACTTATGCCCCTACAATGTGGAGAAATGATAGGTTACATCCATGGGACAATAGGGGTCGTCAAATAAACAACATTATAAACACACTGGAGAACACAGATCCTTTTTCCTGCCTCATTGCAATGAAGCAGGGAGCGAGCACTTTTTAAATATGGCAGATAGAGTGCTGGAATATTTCTCCAAGACCTGGCATGGAAAATATTAATGGCTAACTTGTGCATACCACACAATCCATAGCATAAAAATGATGAAAATTAGATTTCAAACCCCAACCCCCCTTTCTTCAAAAATCAGAAAAGTAAATTTGTAAGGAATATTGACGGTTCCAAAAAACTCACCACCCTGAAAAATTATGGAGAAATGAAAAAAGCTCTAAGAATGTGACTTTAGGGAGCAAAAAATACAGGGTATCAAACATGCCTTAAATAGTTTGTGTTCGTCCTTTATCAATTAATGAACCACCCTTACATCTGTACGACAATCTGCAGAACTTCACTAAATGAAAGTGTCTTTAAGTTTAGAATTTTGAGCCGTCTAACCACCTATTCAGTAACTATCAAGTATCTTTCACATCTGCTCCTGTCCCTCCTCAACAGTATGTATGTCTCCCCTCTACCCCTCCCATGTCTCATGTGGTTGCAGGAGGGGGTTATTTTCCACTGTTGGTCAGGCTCTGTGGTGAGAGCAGGAAACTGCCCACACTCCTTCCTCTCATTGTCCCCCTCCCCTGCTTCCTGTCACATCTATCAGCAAGGCCTCGCGAGGCCTGGACATGGCACCCAGATGCTATTTTAAGACATTCTACATTTGCCATTCAGATAGAGATCTTTTAGAATCACAAAAAAACAGAACTGTACAGCATTGTACAAGCAGGTGCATACAGACATGGTGGGGAATGTAGTATTATGTTGGACATAACTTATCATGTGTATAGTGCCTATATTAGGACATCTTTAATCCGCTTCATATCATTGTAAATTTCAGCCAAAGTTCTGACTAAGGCCCTTGCATACGAATGTAATGGGGATGTGTATACGGCCGCACAATTTGTAGCCGGATATGTGCCCCCATAGACGGCTGTGGTACAGTGGTGCGCACACATGCTCCTATACCAGTGATGGCTAACCTATGACACGCGTGTCAGTGCTGACACGCATAGCCATTTTCACTGACACGCGGCTGCCTGAGAGTTAAGTTTCATCCTACATGACCAGGTGCAGTAGCCGGGAGGCTGAGAGATTGCACTGAGCTTCCAGCACTCCCCCCTCCTCCTCCTCCCCGGACCGATCTCTCCCCATGTGTGAGCTGTGCCTAGTGTCTCCAGTCAGCACAGGTATCAGCATGGGACACAGCAGGAGGCTCCTCTGCAGCTCCTGATAGTTGTGGGGGGAGGATGGCAGCACAGTCAGAGGTCACATAGCTGCTGGGACATGACACAAGGCAGCAGCGGTCACCTCTACACTGACCATCTCCACAGCAGGGGAAAGGGAGGACAACAACTTTCATCATATAGTAAGTAAGGTCAGTGCACTGTATGATAGAAGGCAGTCATCAGGGCTTGTGTGTCAGTTTTGTGACGTACAAGCCCTGAAATAATCGCAACGCCTTGCAAATCGCCAGACATTGCGATTATTTTGCTCCTCACACCTTCTCCATGCCAAGAGGGCATAAGCTAGATGCAGACAGCGGCGCCTGCGCCCTCCCTAAGCTGTTTCACACCTGTCTGATTGTAACCGATCTATTACAATGTGTGATTTGCACATAGTAATAGATGATTGGGAAAATCCCCATATACTGCCATAATGTAGAATGGCAGTACATGGTAGGATCAATCAGACAACCTACAGTTAAAGTACCCTAGAAGTTAAATAGTATAAATATTTATTATTTAAACTATAAATATCACAAAATTATGTTTTTTTGTCAAGGTGACACACCACCCGAGTTATGCTCGTTTTTTTGGCGAATTTTGACACACCAAGCACAAAAGGTTGCCCATCAACGTCCTATACCATACTGTTGCCAGGAAAAAAGTAAAGCATGCTCTATCTTTTCACGTAAGTTTGGCCAGGCGCCCCTATATAGAGGGAAGGGGTGAGCCAAGCTCATCCCTCTTTCCCTCCAGCTGAATATCCATGTGCTTGTAGCCTAACTAGTCTGTTATCTGACTCTTAGCCCTGATTTTTGACGCACCCACTCTCTTATATACATTTTTATATACACATGTAAAGACAAACTCTTATATACAGGTTAATATGAACGTTCAGATACTAGTTACTGGTAATGGACACTGTCAGGTTAAGTCTTTATACCGATACACCAGGCGAGGCAGAGGTACGAAGGCCCTTGGATTCCTCCTTACTCTGCATGTAGGCTCCCTATCCCTTCTCTGGGAGCTATATGAAGTTACCATAATCAGCAGAAACATACAGCATCCAGAAACATAAGACAAAGTTACTCTTACCTCCGCAGAACTTGGTGGGAGAACTTTACAAACCCCATACACCTGCAGCTACAATGCTAAGCTGTCAAGCAGACAGTCTCCATTGCCTAACTTCTCACAACCCATGTTTACCTCCTCCTCCCCCCTTGCTATGACTTAACAATGGTCACCCCCTCCACCTGCTCACAATACTGTTTCGCGCCTTCCACCACACCTGAGCGCTGGGGACTGTCTCTCACACCAGTGATCTTCATCACGGCTGTACCACGTGCAGTGTGTGTTGGGAACTACATTGGTTGGTATGGGACAGCGTTGGAACCGTCCTGGTAGTGGGACTTTCCCACTACCAGGACGGTTTGGAGCTATGGGTACAGCATTCGCACACTTTCAGGTTTCTGTGTTGCTTTACATGATGGAAAATCATCTTCTAGGATGTGGTATCATACATGATTGACTTTAATGCATCAGCAACATCCAACCAACTCTTAAGCAGTGATATCGAAGGCAGGTCAGGTAATGTTTGCCATATTGATTGCCACCCAGGTTTCTGTATAACAGATATTACAATATAGTAATTACATGGTAACAACGGATTCATCTGTGACTTTATCCCTTACTGCCAATTGCTCTCCTTTTTCCCTTCTATGTGTGACCCCCCCATTCTTTGCTCATCCCTTCCCTCATTCCTGTGTGTATTCTGGGCAGAGGAAGCTCCGTTGGGACATGTGAGATCTGTGTTGAGGCTGCGTGTATCTTCACCTCCATTAACACCTCTTGTGTGCTCATTCTGCATTGTGTTATCTGTGTGAAGGCTTATGATCTGACCTGGCTTAACCCACTAGCATGTTTGCCTTATGTGATTTTGTTATGGACAATATGGTGTATAAAGTGTAGGTTTACCTTTAAACATATCTCTTTCATTCAAAAACATGGCGAGCTGCAACTTTGCATATTCCAAGCTCCCCATTATTTCATTGTCTGTATCAGGCTCGGTTCACACCACCATATGTGGTGTCCAACGCGAAAAGCAATAATAAAGGAGGCTACAGAGCTGTGGAAGCATAACTGAAGAGAAACGTACATACCAACAAGTCAATGGGAATGGATTGTAAACAGAAGGACATTTATTTATCATCCATTTTAGTAGCAGTGGACATCCCTAGTGTTAGTCGAGATTTTTCGGAGTTTGGAAGGACTATTGTTTACACCAGGGGATGTATAGGAATGTGTATAATCTGTCCCCAAATGCATTGGAATCAGATATCTGTTGGTCAAGTTGCGACTACTATAGTC
Organism: Engystomops pustulosus; assembly: GCA_019512145.1. Lineage (NCBI taxonomy): Eukaryota > Metazoa > Chordata > Amphibia > Anura > Leptodactylidae > Engystomops > Engystomops pustulosus. The sequence continues at coordinate 58,901,317 of CM033646.1, forward strand.
ACCTCTGCTTATAAATAGGTTGCTGCCAATGATCTATTGACTAGATCAGGATGGACTAGTATGTCCTGGACCCTAAGGGGTATTCACACTTCAGACATTTAATGGCGTATCCACATCTAGTCATGTCAACTGTTACATTATTTTAAAGTCCATTCTTATTAAATTTCTTGTAGCAGATAAGTCTGAGCACTGTATAAAGACCTATAGTAATACGTGGTCTGAGAGATCACAGGCTTGTCTGGGGATCAGCCTCCATAACCCCAGTTATCATCTGAGGTCACTTTTCCTCATCTTAATGCAGAAATAAAACCGTTCTACGACAGCAAGAGCCCAACTCATAGATGTGGTCTTATACAGGGGACTTCTAATGCCAAGTTAAGAAAAACCTTTTAAAGAAGAATTCTCTTTGCCATAAAAAAAGGCTTCAGAGATTACTTATTATTTTATGTCCAAAGGTGATCCTACACTTTATCTATGTGTTTTATTTTGTGTGGAGCATTAACTCTGTTACTAAGTGAGTTAGGAAGTTTCTCTGTCATGTCTCTGTTTTAGGGGATAGATGTACACCATTAAAGTTATTCTCTGTGAATAGTGGACACACACCTGTACAGGGGCTGCACTCCTACATCCATATAAACCCCTTAAACATGGGGGGTACAACTGGCAGCATCATAGTTGAATTGCTATTGAAGAAATGAAGTTGCCATGTTCTCTAGACCACCAGTAGAGTCAAGTCTTCATAGTTCTTCATGGCCTGCCCAAGATCCCCAACCCACATTTTATGTTGTTTTGAGTGAGGCAAATGTGGGGGTGTACAGAAAACTATTCTAGACTAGAGGAAGGGATTATTGGATTGTTTCCAGACCAGACATGTGTCACAAAGCAGCAGTGATTTATGAAGTTACTGGGTGTACATGTATAGTGGAGCGTTTTTACCAGTATGGGTATGGGGGTGGCTTGCTTGGCGCTGGTGGTTGGTAGGCTTGGCACTCATACTCATAGCATGTTAACTTTCAGATTCCCTTACATTACTTGTGCCTTTTTTTCTGAAACTAGGGCTGCCTTGGCCTCAGCCCATCAATCACAGCCACTGCCAAGGACGCTCTGCGTCTTAAAGGAGACTCCTCAAGTAAGCGTCATGCACACAATTATAAGGTAGGTGCCATGTGATGGAGAGGTTCCATTAAAGACTCCCTTCTTTTGTTAAAAAAAGAATAGAAATTGAGAAGACCACACATGTGTCACACCAGACAGCCTTACATTTTGGTGTTTTCTGGCAATTAGGGACAAGGAGACAAGTCGGGATGAATTCATTTTCTATTCACGCCGGCTCATGAGGCTTCTTATAGAATACGCTCTCTCCTTTCTTCCATTTAGGGTAAGTGAACATTGGATAAATAGTAAAATTACATCTGGAGTCATTCTGTGATTTTTATGTGTTTTAGGCAAATTCAAAACAACACTAGGCAAGACCTATCAAGGGCATTGCTTCCTCAATCACTTTCTCACACCTAAATCATAAGAGGTTTGTGCCTCCTGATGAGGAGGTGTGTGCAGGAGGCGTGTTTACAAGAGGAGGAAAGGGGTGAAACAGCCTGACTCTTCTCTGCTCAGGAACACCCCGCTTACTCTGATCACAGGATTACAATGCAGTGGGGGAGGGAGGGGGGGTCATTTACTAGTTCAGCCACTGACTCATTTCAATATCTTTACGTAGAGAAACTCACTACAGAAAAATTTTAAATTTTGCACAAAATTATGCACACAAGCCTAAGGAGCTCTATGGTCCATAGGTGTTTTAAGAGGTTTTCCAACAAATCAATAGGATAGGGCCTAACTTGCTAACCAGTGGGGGTCTCGGTGATGAGACCCTCACAGATCACGAAAATGAGTGGTCCGATGGGGTCCTAGTTTCCTCAGTCAGACCCCTCATTGCTCCGGGAGAGTTATTGAGCAGACGGCCGTGCGTGACCGTTCTTCTCCATTCATCTTTAGAGAGCTGACTGAGATTGCCAAGCGCGGTGCTCTGCAATTTCCATAGTCTATATAGTTTCCCCGCAGTCATTCATATTTCACACCAGTAAATCCTAATTAATTTAGATGGCACAGCACCTCCAGTATGTATGTGATATATATATATATTAGTCCCAGCACATAGCTGCAGTAAATAGGTAGCCCAGGACCTTCCCCCAGTATACAGTATATGTAGTCCCCACACATACCCCCCCCCCCAGTATCTATGTAGTCCCCACACATGTCCCCAGGATGTATGCAGCACAGAAAAAATTAAAAAATTATATACTCACCTCCTCCTAGTCACTCCTGCACTTCTCTTAAATTCCATAGAGAGGTGATGACGCTCCTCTCTATAACCCAGGCTCCGTCGCCTTAGATGCACACAGCGGGACGGGTCGGGACATCGCCTCTAGGATGGGAGGTGAGGGTAGCGCCCTAGGCGTTCACCTACCCCTTGTCCCGGCCCTGAGTACTGCCACTGGAAGAGGTTATGTTATGAAAGATATAAAATGGATTGTATCGTCCATTTTGTAGGTAAAAAACAAATAGTGGCCAAGAGGCCTGCCCTAACGATATCCTTCATTACAGCAAACAATGGATATAGATTATTCACTAGTGCTGGGGATGGAAAGGCTTTTCATTCCTATATTTGAAGAGCATAATTGCATAAACTATCTGCCTTGTTCCACAAATTCTTTAAGATATTGTACATGTTATGAGAGTATGAGATACTTTTAATACCGTTAATTTACTATTAAACTATCCTGTCAATTTTTTCTTGCAATTTTTTTTACAGAGCTGTACTGTGCAAACCCCTCAAGGACATGACTACCATGGCAAGACCTATGACGGCAAACGGGTAAGTACCTTACTGAAAAATCTTATCTTTTAGAACCTGTTATATATGTCTTGCCATGATGAAGTAGGTCACTAGCACAGCATAATAAAGATGCCCCTTTCTCCTGGCACAGCAGTGATTTGTGGGACATCTGGGTTTCATTCATCTTTCAGAGGTTGTCATGCGCATGTTTCTTCTTTCTTTCTTTCTTGTCTAGATAACTGGTGTTTCTATACTGAGAGCAGGAGAGACGATGGAACCTGCACTGAGAGCTGTATGCAAGGACGTGAGGATTGGAACCATTCTCATCCAGACTAACCCTAGCACTGGGGAGCCAGAGGTGAGGTGGACAAAAACGCGTCAGGAATTATTATAATAAGAATTAAGCAAACTAGGAAAAGTGCAGAGTCTACAGAGTATTCTGTAATGCACTCTAAAAACAAGAATATGTTGGTCAACAGAAGGTCCTTAAAGGTTTCCAGTGATTCTCCATGCTTAAGGTGGACATCTGTCTATAGAGCTATTGTTATGCTATACAGCATATAGTTATGATTGCTGCATGTAAATGAACCCAACAAGCAAGCAATGAAGTTGTCTTTCATTACTGATGTGCTAATGCTGCAGCAGTCATTGGGGTTCCTCCTACCTGTAGTGATCCGCTGAGCAAAAGGAAGAAATGAAATTATTGTTATATATTTAATTTGCCTGTATTGTTTTGCCCTGTATGTTGAAGAATATAATTACTATAACATTGTCCCTTGTACAAACACTTAACTAAAATACTGCCCCCTATCTACAAGATTAAAACTACTTTAATACTGCCCCTATGTACAGGAATATAACTACTGTTATACTGTCCCTATCTACAAGAATATAACATTAATAATTCTCCCCTTATACACAAGATCTCTGTAATAATGTGTGCTAAGGATGGGGGCATACATCCTACAGGTAGGTCAGGAAGGTGTTCAGTATAGAATTATGTGGCTTCATCAGATTTTTTTTTTTTAATCCTTTCAGTTGCATTATCTCAGACTCCCAAAGGATATTAGTGAGGACCATGTTATTCTAATGGATTGTACAGTATCTACTGGAGCTGCAGCCATGATGGCTGTTCGTGTTTTGCTGGTGAGTGATGAGAAGTGGTAAGGTGTTATCTCCTCTAATCCACTTGCCACCTCATTGGTTTATAATGTACCCCCTGACAGGACCACGAGGTTCCAGAGGACAAGATCTTCTTGTTGTCACTGCTGATGGCAGAGCTGGGAGTCCATTCTGTGGCTTATGCTTTCCCCCATGTGCGTATTCTAACTACAGCAGTAGACAAGAAAGTCAATGACATGTTCCGGATCATCCCTGGAATTGGTACGTCTTTCTGGAAAATAAGGTTTCCCACAAAATGATAATATTAACCCTTAAATTCCACAATTTACATGAGGCCCTTAGGGTGCTGAGAAAAACCACATGAGGTTCAGGACATTCGGATACATTTAGTTGCATTTGACACATACACAGCCTCTTGAAACACCTCAGTCCAGACACAACAATAATACTTTTTAATGTAAGGTTCTGTTGTCTTAGTCTGCTACCCAAATGACAAGATTTCTTCCTCTGCAGGTAATTTTGGGGATCGATATTTTGGGACAGATGCCCCAGCAGATTGGAGTGATGATGATGATCCTGTTTGATAAGTCCTCTCCTTCCTTATTCACATTGTTGTTTCCTTTGGTGTTACCATTGACTAAATCTTATTTTTTAAGTAATAAAAAAAATATTCTGACAAACTACATTTATCTGTTTAATTGTTATGGCGTGTGTTGTCTATTATTGAGGTGTGTATAGTGTACATGATGGTGGAGCTTGCAGTGTACATGATGGTGGAGCTCGCAGCGTGAGGTGTGTGCGGTGTACATGATGGGACTTTTTCTCATATATTCTGAAAAAGTCCTGTGAGAAACACATACCTTATGGGAAAAAGCATAAGAGGAACAAGAAAAAGCCTATGTGGCTAACTAGTCTTGTAAGGAAAGCAATAAGCGAGAAAGATAAGGCATTTAAGGTGCTAAAGCGTGAAGGCAGCGATGAGGCATTACAGGATTATAGAGAGAAAAATAAATCCTGTAAAAAGCAGATAAAGGCAGAAATATTGCCAGGGAGAGCAAAAATAATCCCAAATTATTCTTCAAGTATATAAATGATAAGAAACTAAAAACAGAGAGTGTGGGTCCCCTTAGAAATATCATGGGGGTCATGGTGGAAGGAGATGAGGAAAGGGCCAATCTACTGAATGTCACCTTCTCAACTGTCTTTACCCAGGAAAATCCCCTGGTGGAAGATACAATGAGGAATAATGTAAATTCTTTTTGGAATGTCAACAGTTTAACCCAGGAAGAGGTACGGCGCCGCCTCGCAACCACTAAGATAGATAAATCACCTGGGCCAGATGGCATACACCCCCGGGTTCTGCATGAACTATGGACGGTGATAGACAGACCGTTATTTTTAATATTTGAAGATTCACTGAGGACTGGTTATGTTCCACAGGACTGGTGCACAGCAAATGTGATACCAATATACAAAAAAGGATCAAATAGCGATCGTGGAAACTACAGACCCCTGAGTCTAACTGCTGTGGTGAGGAAAATATTTGAGGGATTTGTTAGAGATGCTATCCTGGAGTATCTCACTGTGCACAACCTTATAACCCAGCGTCAGCATGGGTTTATGAGAGATCGGTCCTGTCACACTAATCTGATTGGTTTCTACGAGGAGGTAAGTTCAAGACTGGATCTGGGGGACGCTGTGGATGTTGTATATCTGGACTTTTCAAAGGCATTTGACACCGTGCCACATAAAAGGTTGGTATATTAAATGAGACTGCTGGGAATAGGAGAAAATCTGTGTATTTGGGTAAGTAATTGGCTTAGTGATAGAAAACAGAGGGTGGTCATTAATGGCACATTCTCAGATTGGGTTGACAGTTACCATTGACTGCCACAGGGTCAGTATGGGCCACTTCGTTTTATATTTTTATTAATGACTTGTAGTGGTTTACAACAGTCAGTTTCAATATTTGCAGATGATATCAGCTGTGTAAAGATAATAAATACTGAGGTTTCGATAGTTTAGTTTACAGGATGGTTGTAGAAGCTTGAGGAGTTGGGCAGAGAATGGTTGGATGAGGTTTAATGTAGATAAATGTAAAAGTTATGCACTTGGGCCCTGGAAACAAAAGTATATATTAATGTTCTAAACGGTCAATTACTGGAGCTGAAAAGGACTTGGGGGTATTGGTGGATGGTAAACTTAATTTAGTGACCAGAGCCAGGTGGCTGCTGCTAAAGTCGAAAAAAATTATGGGATGTATCATAGAGAGGATAGATTCTCATATAAAGACAAGGGGGTCATTTAGCTAAGGGCCCGATTCGCGTTTTCCCCCCGACATGTTTACCGAATATTTCCGCTTTGCGCCGATGTACCTGAAGTTGCCACCAGGATTTTTGGCGCGCGCGACGGATGTTGTCGCAATCGGCGCTGGCATGCACACGACGGAAATCGGGGGGCGTGGCCAACGAAAACCCGACGTATGGAAAAAACCGCCGCATTTAATAACCGAAAATGTGTCGCTTGGAAGCGCTTACCTTCACCTGTTCCGGCTCGGTGTTTCCTCCGCGATCAGATGATTTCAGCGCAGCAGCGCCACCTGGTGGACGGCGGAGGAACTGCCACATACAATCCCGTCCGGACCCGAATCCTGTTCAGAGAACGCGCCGCTGGATCGGAATGGGCCGGGTAAGTAAATCTTGCCCCAGTAGTTTGCCCTTATACAAATCACTGGTCAACCCACATGGATATTGTGTACAGTTTGGGCACCAGTGTATAAAAAGGATTAATAGAGCTGGACGGTGCAGAGAGAGCACAAAGATTATTAGGGGAATGGGGGGCCTTGTATACTGACAGATTTACAAAATTTGGGATTTATTCGTTAGAAAAGACGACTGAGGGGAGACCCATACAATGTACAAATACCTAACGGACGTTACAAAGGACTCTCAAAGATCTTTTTATACCTAGGCCGTGACCAGGACAATGGGCATCCTCTACGCCTAAGGAGAGGCGATTTAATACCATCAACATGTACAAAGGTTCTTTATTGCTTGTACTACGATAATGAACTCTCTGCCCTAGGAGTGTTATGGGGCGGCTCTATGTACATGGTTAAGAGAGGCCTGGATGTCCTTCCTCGGAGAGAAAAAATATCACGGTTTATGGGATATAAACTTTATTTAATTCATAAAGGTTGGACTTGAGGACTGCGTCTTTTTCCAGCCTTATATGACACTCACCGGACACTTTGATTAGGTACACCCATGGCTAGTAAACGGGTTGACCCCCTTTTGCCCTTCAACTTGCCCTCAATCTTCTGTGCATATGATTCAACAGTGCTGGAAGCATTCCCTTCATGAAAAGATTTTTGGTCTCCATATTGCCTGATGGCATCACACAGTTGCTGCAGATTTGTCAGCTGCCAATCCATCAACGATCTCCCGTTCCCACAATCCCAAAGATGCTCTCTATTGTTGAGTATCTGGTGACGTGTGAGGCCAGTTGATTACAGTGAACTCATTGTCATGTTTCAGAAACGTCTGAGTGAATCCATTTATGACTGGCGCATTATCCTGCTGAAAGTAGCCAATCAAATTTGGGGTACATTGTGGTCATAAAGTGATGGACATGGTCATGCAACAATACTCATGGTAGGCTGTTTGCGTTGCAAACGATGCTCAATTGGTACCAAGGGGCCCAAGAAGTGCCAGAAAAAATTCCCCACACCCATGCAACTAACCACCACCCCACCTGAAACCGGTGATACCAAGGCAGGTTGATCCTGCTTTCATGTTGTTTGACGCCAAATTCTGAACCCTACCCCCGATTCGCAGCAGAAATCCGGACTCATTAGACGCAAAGCAACGTTTTTTTTTCCAATCTTCTACTGTCCAATTTCGATGAGCTTTGTGCAAATTGGTAAGCCTCAGTTTCCTGTTCTTAGCTGAAGGAGTGGCACCCCGAGTGTGGTCTTTCTGCTGCTTGTAGCCCATCAGCCTCAAAGAATTTCGACCGTACTTGTTCGTTCAGAGATGCTCTTCTGCCTACCTTGTTTGTACGGGTGGCGTTTGAGTTCACTGTTGCCTTTCTCTGGCCCTTCTCTCTCGCGCATCAACAGGCATTTCCGCGCCCACGAACTGCGCTCACTGGATGTATTTTTTTTCGGCCATTTCTCTGTAACCCTAGTAGATGTGTTGTGCGTGAAAATCCAGTAGATCACGCATTTCTGAAATAACGTCAGACAGCCCTCTTTGGCAACCAACCAACCATGCCGACGTCAAAGGCACTCAATCACCCTTTCTTCCCATAACTGATGCTCGGTTTTGAACTGCATAGAGATTGTCTTACATGTCTACATGCCTAAATGCACTGAGTTGCCGCCATAGTGATTGGCTGATTGAATATTAAGTGTTAATGAGTGGCAGTTGGACAAGGTGTCACCTAAATAAAGTGGCCTGGTGGTGTAGCCTGTGATCCTGTGATGGTGAGCTCCCAAGCGTTGAAGTTGTGGTGTTGCAGTGTATCGATGATTGGAGCTCCAGCATGAGGTGTGTGTACATGTTTATGGATGGTGGAGCTCGCAGCATGTTCAGAAAATGTCAGCGAGTTTTAAAAAGCAAATTTATATGAAATCATTAAAACTGTACTGGGAAATACTACTATTTAATTCCAATCAAAGCGATATACAAAATTGGGCCGGTCTGTCCTATCGGAAAACAATTAATTACAACACCCCAGTAATTGATAGACTGGGCTCAACACAGCTGTTGCGTTTCTGTTCCCCTCTGTATGACTCGAACTAGGCACAATGACCACCTTTGTATCCCCTCACAGAACCCGCTACCTGCAGAAGATCTGGTGGAGGAGGACTGTATTGTGTCATTGCTGGGACCTAAGTTTTCCTCGTTCCCGACGCCACACATGTTTTTTCCGTAAGCAAAACTCCCCTTGACCCGTGCTTTGAGACAGTTTTGGCATTAAAATGTATAAATTAACTGAGGGTGTCTCTAATATATGCAATATTGGGACTTTAATGCTATTATGTCAGGGGGCATTAATTATTTTCCCCCACAAGTGTCTGTTAACACCCTTAAGACGGAGGGTTTTTCTCCGCGCATTTCTCCGCTCTCCAACTTCAAAAATCAATAACTTTTTTCATTTTTTTCCGTGTACAGACCCTGGTGAGGGCTTATTTTGTGTGCGTACCAATTGTACTTTTCCCGTAATGTTATTTATTTTTAAACTGCCGTTGGCACTTGCGAAGCTGAAAAAAAATTCAATGTTGGAATAAATTGAAAAAAAAACCGCACGTGCGTCACGTTTCTTGTGGGCCCGTTTTTAAGACTTTCACTCTTCGCTCCATAACACGCCCTAACTTTATCTTGGTTCGGGTGCGATCGCGGTGATACCAAATTTATAAGGTTTTTATTGTTGTTTTAATACTTTTTCAAAATTAAAGACGATGTGGACAAAAAGAAAAAAATTTTTTGCCCATCTTCTGACGCTAATAACTTTTTTCATTTTATCTTTGGCGCAGGAATGTGGTGAGGGTCATTTTTTTGCGCGAATGAGGCGACGTTTTCATGCTAACCATTTTGAGGTCTGTGCGACATTTTGATCATTTTTTTTTATTTCATTTTTTATGTTATGTAAAAGGTGTAAAGTCGCATTTCGAATTTGGTGGCGGGCCATTTCCCCCGCCTCGTTATCACCCCGGCCGGGCCGGCCTAACCGTTTTTATATTTTGATAGATCGACGGGCCGGCATTTGGGACGCGCGATCCTAATATGTCTGTGATTTTTTAGCTGTTTGTTATGTTTGTTAGATCGTTCTAGAAAGGAGGGGGTGATTGTGAACTTTTAATAGTTTTATTAATTTTTTTTATTTTTAAAACTTTTTTTTTTCTTTTTTTTTGCACTATTTTTTATACCATCTAGGGTACCAATAACCTAGATCAATCGCTCCTACCATATACTCAATACTACTTAATTGGCAATAGTATGGCGTTTTTGCAGTCTTACGATTACAAATAGCCACTGTCTCATTGTAACGACCCTGCATACCCATGTAGGCCTCGTGTCAGAGAAGAACCCCGAGGCTACCAGTGTAACCGATCGCCGCACCCCCGATGACGTTCGGTGGCGTGCGATCGCAAAAAGATGGCGGCGCCCGCGGTCGCCGCCGTCTTGTTAAAGCCTGCCCCGCCGACTTTGCTGGGCGGCGTTATGAGGGTAATATCGCGCATCGGTGCAAGCAGCCCGCCGCGTTTATTAGCGGTGGGTTTTGTGCACATGCAAAAACCCCCACCTCTTATGAAGTAGGACTGCAGCCGTGCCCCTCTTCATACTCCCTTAACCTCTGTGCGTCCGTAGGCTACGGCGCAGCGTTAAGGGGTTAAAATGTTGTGTGGGGGGGGGCCCACTGTGGGTCCGTTGGTGTAAGGGGCATTACTATTTAGCTCAATATTGTTTATCCAGGCTTAATTCTTGGCTCCCATAGTACCACAAAAACTAACCTTGACATTTTGTAAATAACGCCTGTTGGCTTTATGCTGAATGGTCCACCTGAGTGCCTCACGCCTCATTATTGGGTAACGCCCCGCCCATCCCCCCGTTTCATTAATTATCCAACCGCCCCCCCCCCCGCTTTGCCTGCTCTCCTCAGACAGACGTGATGTCACAATGTGCAAGAACTTGATTCCTTGCGCCAATCGCAAGTTACCAGTGCATCTCACAGGATAAGTTCCGCAATGCTGCTCAAGATTGTACCAGATATTGATGCTATCACCGCTCTCTGAAGAGATGTGAGCGGGCGAGAGGGGAATATTAATAACCTGGGAGACGTGCACATTGAGAGTCCTCAGATAATTTAAATCAGTTTTTTAAAACATTCTTTTCTGCAGTACTACGGGAGCCCAGAATTGCGCTGGAATTGCTGCCCGAGGGTTTCATTGTCATACTGCTCCAAACATTAAGGGGCCACCACCAATCCGCACTAAACTGGAGATAGCGAACATGACTCGTATCAGCTTGATGGCTCGTTCGCATTAACAAAGAAGTATGAAACTCGCACTCTTCTGCTGCGTAGACTAATACTTCCGCCCGCTCGAGAAAATGGCATCTCCTGCACGATGTGCTTTTTTCGGCAGAACAGGCCAATCACCGCCAGGAGACTCTGCACATCTCACCCGCATGAACGGGTACACTTCCGTCGTAGCAGGTGGTTTGGCTGGCCTGATCAGTGACGCTGGAATGACTAGTTCCCTGCCCTGCGCTGCTCTGATCATTCTGTCTGGATCCGCTAGGGAGAGAGCTCTGCTGCTGTTGTTAGTGGAAAGCGTAAGCTGTTCTATTAGATAGTTTGATGCAGGAGTGGATTCTACAAGACCACAGTACCCTTCTTAGGGCTACAATAACTTTTCCTTTTCTTTTTATTTGCTTGTGGCTGGACTTGCTGCACTAGTAGTGCACTAGTACCATATGTTAGAGATGTTGCAGGGTACTTTGCTACCGTTGTGTTTAGCTCTTGTGACACACATATCCACCTCAAACTCCAAAGTGGGGACAATTTATGTGGGTTTGATTAGAATTAAGCAGAGTCTGCTGATTTATTTTTTTTTTTTTTACCTTTATTATTCATTTTATGCTCAAACTCATCTTGCACAAGCAGTGTGCTTTTCAGTGTAGCTATGAATAGCCATAGGAGACCCAACGGCTTACTTAGGCCTAAATCGTTATAATTTTCCTTTTTTTCTTGCTTGTGGCTGGGCTGCTGGCATTATTTGCCATCTAGAACCATATGTGAGAATTTGCTGGGATAACCTGCGACTGTTGTGTTAGCTCTTATTACACGCATATCCACCGTCAAACATCCGTATGGTGTTATCCTTTACCTTTATTTCTTTTATAGCTCAAAGTTCATCAGCACAGCACTCAAAAGTCCAGTTTGTTTGCTTCAGTGTCAGGTTAGAAACTAGCCTAGCATAGGATAGCATCGTTTTTTAAAAAATAAAATAAAAAAACACAAAAAAAAAAAAATTTAAGTTTTACACTTAATTTGAAAGTTTAACCCAGGCCTCAGGGAGAGGGACGAGGGCGTAGACACCGTGGATTGCGGACAATGCTTCTACCTTTGTCCCCCCATCAGGTCTTTCCACGCAGTCCACCCCTGTCACCTGAAATCGCAACTCCTCCATCTCCTCCACCTCATCCTCCTTCCCCCCAGTCTGCTCCCTCCCACCAAAATTGGCATTTGACCGGCAACTCTAGAACTGTTTTTTCTGGACCCATTCCCACATCACAACCCTTGTCCGTCTGCTGCTGACTATTTTCCCGATTCCCAGGTTTTTCCCCCGTCGGCAGATCGGTGTAGTGATGATTACATATTGACTAGTGTGACAGAATTGTAAAGAGTGCGTGACGATGAAGAGGAGATACGATTGTAGACAGTGGTTAAGTTATTGTCAGGGCAGGAAGTCGCGAGGTGGGAGCGGACTGAGGATCGGAGGATGAGGAGGTACAGACCCAAGCCTGTGTTGAAGCCAGTGAACACAGTGCTTCTGATACGGAGCTGATTGTCGTTCCTATAGCAGAACAGGTTTGAGAGAGCACGTTGGGGGGCCAGACGTAAGGGCAGGGCCGAGCTGTGCATTCAGCGCCAAATTTTGGGCCGTATCAAGCTCCCGTGGCGAGGGCTAGATTTTCATGAAGTCTGGGAGGTTCTTTAAAGAAAAGCACCGATGACCGACGACTGTTGGTGTGCAACCGGTGCCAAACCAGGATCAGCAGGGTTCCACCACTATCTAGCTTAACTACCACCAGTATTGCGCAGGCATATGATGCTAAACATACCCCCCTCAATGCACCAAGCAAGCCGTTTCACCCTACCCGGCCTGGCTATCGCTCACGGCTCCCGGGCAGGGAGGTGGGAAGCAGCACGCACTTCACCCGTCATGGATTGGGGCTTGGGACAAGCACACTGGCACCCGTTCATGGATTGGTGGCGGACAGCATCACTGCACCCGGTCATCGGATGGGGGGTGATAGCATCATCACTGCACCTCGTTTCATGGATTGGCTTGTATCAGCACACTGCACCCGTTCATGGATTGGCTGGTAATCAGCACCACTGCCACCCGTTCATCATGGGTTGTACTATGTGGAAGGGAGGAGATATTTTAAGTGCAATTAAAAATTCATTCGAATTGGTTGAAGCCTGTCAAGAGTAAACATTGATTTTAGAGCTTAGAGCTTGATTGGTAGATTATCCTGGTTGGGGCCGTATAAAGCACATTTCATAATAGCCTCGCAAGCTACTCCGGAGGCCGCCAGGACTGCCATCACGGATTACTAGGAGTAATACTATATCAGGGAACACAAGTAAGTGGCCCCAAAATTTGTCCATAACTGTCCCATGAACTGTAATAATCAAATAGAACAAACCTCTTTTTTCAAGGACCCCCGTTTTGATTACTTGATCCTCTACACCAATTGAATGTTTCTGGTCCACCTGGCCATTAGAGCTTATGCTACCAGCCATGAAAGATTCATCAGTGCACTGGTTGAGACTGGTTGGCACTGGCTACATATTAGGGTCTGCTAAGCAGGGGGCCCAAAGCTTTCAATAGAGGAAGTACGGAAAATAATTGTTCTTCAAGAAACTATGAAAAGTAATGGACCAAATAGAAGTCGGCTGACCACAAAACCAATTTGGGGTCATGTGGTATCTCTGTGAAACATAGAAGGCTGCTTATTTTTGGGTTTCCCTGAGAAATCAGGTCTGTTTCTTGAAATGAGTGCTTGAGCCCACTAGGTCCTTGAGATTATTCTCCAGCCATTGACAAAACATGTTATCAGTCTAGTAACTGGTTGAGATTGTGTTGCTTAAGAGATACCAGAATAGTAAGAGTAGGGAATAGGCATGGGAAACAAGCAAAAGTAGAACCCAAGAAAAAGGTCCACCGTGACTCTAGGACTGCACGAATGCCGGGGTCATGTTCTGTCTACTGATCATTGAAGAATTTCTCTTCTAGTTTTGGACGTATAGATTGGGTACGTGAGGCTTATGTTTCACAGCCACTTCACAATTGAAGTGGTGGGGTCTCTAGGGGTCAATTGGGAAGTGAGTTCACCCAGTAGAACTCAAGGTATAAGGTGGGCGTAAGAAGAGGATGATTACACATTTCTACACATCTGGATGGAAGTTTGACCATTTGCTGTTGTGACTTGCAATAAAATGGAACATGGTGTACTATTTTTCAAGACTAAGGACAATCGGCCCTTTGGTAAGGACTTTAACACAGTCACATGAAGTTTTTTAGGTTAACACGGCCTGGTTTCAATGGCCAGAATTGGTCACAAGATATGCCTAATAACTAGGGTGAACCTAAACCCTCTGCTTCTGAGGTGAGCTATAGAATGGTGCCTACTCCACCCATGCAGTTAAAAATTACGTTTTTTTCGGTAATAGGGGGTTGACCCAGGCGTGTCTTACACCTTACTTACATTGGGTGTGAGGGAAGACACTATTTTTAAGAGTCGGGACCTGGCTTGTAAGTCGCATGACGTTCCACCTGATGCTGCCCCCTACGTTTGCTGGTGTGCTGCCTGAGACGAGAGGCCATCTACTTGCCTCGTGCGCTGGGGTGAACACCCCTGCCCTAATAAATAGGGCTGGCCAGACTTATTAAGGTGGCAGAGAACTATCTAAAGGTCTCATTCGCATGCCACATGGGGGCCTGATCTTGTGGAATGATTTGGCCCCATAGAGTTCAATAGGGTTCTGGTCAAGGTCAGTGAGCACATGTGCTCGCCAACTGTGAGACCACGGTTGGGGGCGGCTGCTTCTTGGCCTATTGAGTCCATCACTCCTCCCACCTCTCTTCCCGCATGCCTCTTGTTGCTTGGGAATCTGCTCGTGGGTGAGCAAATGGCCCTTGCTGAATGGGAGCCTTATCCCAGGACCATCTTACGTCCTACTGTAGGCCAACCTAGGCCAGTGCCGGTCATACAGGATTCCAATTTAATCTCGATTCTTGACGGTTCTCTTCCTAAGACTGAGTAAAGTTTACACATCCAAATCTTCTATTGTTTTAGCCAATTCCAGCCGAAAAAAAGACCTTTACAACGGGGTTTCAGTAGGCACCACTAGCACATATGATCAGCCTCCCTGCTTCTATAATAGAAAATCGTAACCTAACTGCCTGAACAATTTATTCTCCCGATGGAGAGAAGAAGCGTATCTGAGATCGAGCCAGATTTCCTTTCCATTGGCCCTCTGAGACTCAAGGTCTGTTTTGTCAACAGAGTTTCAGAGTAACTCACTTCCACCGAACCCAGAGAGCATTAGGAAGGAAAAAATGTCGCGGCCTTGGAGCAAAAGAACTGACAGAATAACAGGCATGGTGTGTGCGTCCAGGGCTTTACAACGGTCGCTCATGGAAAACTCAGCACATTGGACTCCCCCCCTGTAAGATGATAACCTTTCATTTGCAATTCAGGAGTACAAAATGATTTCAGTGCAAACCTGGGGATGAATGGGGGGAGGTGGGGGGTCTGGCGGGGGGGTGTCGGGGCTGGATTTTGGGGTTGGGGGCGAGGGGTGGGCCCATGGTGGGCGGGGCGTGCGGGGGGGGGGGGGGGTGGTCGGGCGGCTGCGGGTGGCGGTGGTGGGTGTGGGGGGGGGGGGTTTGGGTGGGGGGTCGGGGGGGCGGGGGGGGAGGTGGGGGGGGGTGGGGGGGTAAAACAAACTGTAAACAAAAAAAAAAAAAAAACAAAAAAAAAGGCGGAATAAGAGATAGAGCAGAATGATCACTACATAATTGGCCATTAATGGAAATTTATTTTCCGGAAGCTGAAAGGAGATTTCCTCCTCCCATTCATTTTATTCACTCCCTCCCTCTCCTCCCTCCCTCCCCATCCCTCACAGGGATTGTAGGTCCATAGTCAGATGTATGGTGACGTTCTATATTCAGGTGCACCACCTGGAGAGGAGAACCTGTCGTGTATTATAGTATATAATATGTTATCCGTCATACGGCAGATATAATAGTAGATATTAATGGTCTTTGAGGGGAGGGGACTCAAGGTATTTTCGAGACATGTTAAAGGGAATTTGTTTGGCAGTCCTAACTACAGCACCTTGTTAATATTAAAAAAGCAGAACATGACAGGGGGAAGCAGTCACGTCCAGGACAGGATTTGCCTTACGCGGACCACACTAGGAGACTGCTGCTATACAATATACATGAGACCGTGAGGGCAGAGTTGCGCTGAATCCAAGTATCTTCAAATAAACATCCACTGGGTGATAGGCAGGAAGAGTGGATTGTACAATTGTCCTATCTGACGGCAGCATGGTCTAGCGGGAGAGCTGAGCAGTATTGTACGTAGTGTCCTCATCATGAAGGCACATGTATAGAGAGGAGGAGTGAGCAGATTGTACATAGTGTCCTATCCTGCAGGCAGATGTTATAACACGCAGGGAGGAGCTGAGCAGTTGTGACATAGTGTCCGCTATCTGCAGCAGCAAATGTTATAGAGGGCAGGGAGGACCTGAGCAGGTGTACATAGTGTCCATCTGCAGGCACGCATGTTAAGAGCAGGAGGAGCTGAGCAAGGTTTTGTACGATAGTGTCCTACCTGCAGGCAGCCAGTTATAAGCTCAGGAAGGACCTGAGCAGACTGTACATAGTGGGAGGCAGATTTACTTACCGCGTCCCGTGGTTGACTTCCCGCGTTGCGTTCGTCCGATGAGGATTCGGCTCTGCCGCAATTCACTAAGATCTTGGCGCCCGAGTTTCCTGCATGTGTCGCTGCCCCCTGTGCGAGTGTCCGCCTAGAGTTCACCTTCTTCTCCCGTGCTGGGCAAGAGTGCTTGATCTTGTGTACACATCTAATTTTTTTAAATTCCCAGTTTAACTTAGGGTCCGAACGTCGCACTTTCGCCGACATATTATCTTTGCACGAATTGCCCTGGCATTTGGCGCATGTGAACGATTGTGTCGCATTGCCACGGTTTCACTGACAGAAATCGGGGACCGTGGCTGTCGGACAACCCGAGGCTTCAGAAAAACACGCAGAATTTAAACAGAATGTTGTGTCGAAGATCACACACTCACATGAAACGGGAAACAGAATAAGGTGCAACTCCCAGCGGACTCATACGCAAGAGAAGCGACACCGCTGCTGGATATAGGCCGCACGACCTTAGTGAAATCACGGACAGACCGAATCACGTTCGGACAACGCGGCCGCAGGATTCGACAAAGGGAACGGGAAGTAAATGGCCCCATGTGTCCGCAGGCAGAACTGAATTGCAAATACATATTTGTTTCTTAGAAAATGAGTGGATGAACGGGGGTTAGTTTGGTTGGCTTTCACTCCAGACACCCATTTACAGATGGCGATTGTTATATGGTTGAGCTATCTTTCAGTGCCCCCGGTCTTGGTCTAACAACCCTCTCAACCACTTGTGGCTATCATAACGATGTAACAGCCAAGTGCTACCTAGTCATAACCAGGCCTGAGTGTCGGTCCCCCTCTAATTAGGGATAATATCGTTCTCGTTGGGGACGGTCCTTCATTGTGCATAGCAGCTTTTAGCGATCTTATTATCTTCTTATTAGGAGCCGTCTTATTTTCAAGTTATTTTGGAAGTTAAGTGTATGTTTTCTGTTACCATATCCTGGTGTCTGGAGGCCGGAGATTCCCATGTTTCTTCTCTTACCTTGTTGAAACACATACATCAAAAGACTGTTTATTAGCTCGGTCGTCTTGCTCACCGGAAACAAGGTGCAGGGTGCTGAGTGACACCATTTGCCAAACGATGGAGTATTTCTGTAACTTTGCAAACGGCTTCCCACGACCTGGATTTGTTTCCATGCCCCATTGCTGTAGCAGCTGTCCCGCCTGCAACACATCTGGAATTGTGGTGGTAATGACGGCTACCTCATTGGGTCGCCCCCCCCCCCCTCCCCGCCACTCGTCTATGTAGTTTTTGTTTGTTCTCGTGCTGGGAAAAAGTAGTAGTAAAATATTAACAATAGATGTACCGCTAACTAAAAATTCAAAAGTTGTAAAATGACTCTCTCAGAATTGATTTGCTGAATGTATTTATGTTTATATTTTCCTGGACTGTATGAAGTACATCAGTGTATACAAATAATCAAAGATTAATCTTCACCTCAAGTCACATGTACAGATGACATACTTCCACATCACGATAAGGCCACACTAGGGGCGAATTTATCAGGAAGTTAGTCTGAGCTGTAAAATGTGTCTGGTTGGCCCAGGTGGCAAACAACAGCAGCCACAGTATGCAGTTTAGTTTTAAACCATGACTGTCGGGAATAAATGAACAAGCTGAGCCTGATGTGGTTCTATGGGAAAATAGATAGACGACCATTCTCTTTTAGCAGACACTTCTGACTGAGCATGATCCACCCGTATAACACTAGAGTGTTACATAGTTCTATTACTGGAAAGGACGGGACAGACGATCGATGACTATTAACGGTCTCATGTTTATACTGTGGATACACAGGATGGAAAGACGCCGCAAGCTTAACTGAGGCTGGACGCCCCCATAGGCAGCTCTATGGTCCAGCATGTAAGCCCACCCACTTCACGTTTAATAACTCTCAACTATTTGTTATACTCACACTTCTTAATACACCATATATGTGTATAACACCACATGCTACACTTATGACAACATGCAAACACACACCCCAATAACACACCCGTACAGTGTCATCCTTACTATCATACGCATGACATCCATACACATCACAGGAAACACACACACACACATACAGCCAGAATCATATATATATAATATTATACTAATACTATTATATTATAGTATATGTTTATTTACTAACTGTTATTACATATTGGGGTTGCTACTGTGCAGAATAATGGGGCACATTACTTACCCCCTCAAGCCGGAGTTCACCAAAGTGCATTTGTCCGACGTTCATCTAGCACGGTGCCCACGATTCACTAAGACGCTTGCGTCCGATACCTTCCAAGTGACAGCTTCCCTCTCAAGTCCGCCGGAGTTCTCGGCGCCAGCATCGCTACGCGAACGAAAAACGGCGGCGCGGTCCGTCAGAAACCCGATGGATTGGAAAAGTCTCTGTATTTTAAAAAAAGTGTCGCTTGACCCGCGCTTACTACCTGCACCAGGATAGGTTGGTGACTCCGGCGAACTCCAGCGGACTTCAAGCGCAGCAGCGATCCAGTGGGACATCGGGCCACTACCTTAGTGATCGCCGGAAGACCACAATCCTCCACAGAGAGAACGCACTGCTGGATCAGCGACAGAACCGGAATTAAATTCTGTTCCATTATGGTAATATATGGTGCACATACTCCATTTTTTAGTGTGTCAGATTGATGACAGGGTTAGGGCCCCCTAACCTGCCTGGCCCAAAGCAGCTGCTCTATGTCTCTCCCCGTAGGTTACAACACCCCAATGATGTTACTGACAATGTAAGGACAGTGATACACTGGGGAAACAACTGATCATCACCAGCCCAATCACTGGCTAATAAGATTCATATCCGCCCATTTTCACAAGGGGGAAGACGAAGCAAATCCCACTGGTATGTGCCATTCAATGGGACCCACATCGGGATCCGCCTGACATTCGTTAAATCATACTGCAACACGTATTTGAACCTAGCCCAGCAAACGGATTTTTCCACAATTTAATCTATTATTATAAGTACCTAATTTCCTTTTGTATTGGCATCAATACAACGGAACGTAATCAACCAGACTACATCTGGATACTGGGGGCGCATTTACTAAGGGTCCGAATGCCGCACTTTCGTCGGGTTCCTGATATTTCCCGTCAAGGCCGAATTGCGCCCCTTATTTTGGCCACCATCGGATAGTGTGGTTATGCGGCTTCATGGCTACAAGAAACGGGGGCGTGCCATTGGCCAACCTGACGATTCTGGAGCAAACCGCAGAATTTAACAAGATTTGGTGTCGCAAGAGATTCAGCACCTCACAATGCAACGGAAGAGAGGTAACTCCGTCGGACCTCGGAGCCGAAGCTACCCATGCAGGAACTCGACGGCATACGATCTTGAAAGAATAGCGCCAGACCCGTCCTCGTTGGACAACGGCAACCGCGGGATCGCGACGGGACCTGGGTACGTAAATCGCCCCAATATGTTCAGCTAGTATTTATCCGTCGTTTTTTTGACGTGTAAGCGGGGACATATCTGCAGGTGGGCAGTCCCCTGGGTAGTTCAGGGTGGCTTGGTAGTATAAGGTCTATCTATATGCTTTGTTAAGTTCTGTAATAACTAGTCCATCAGTATCTATTCCCAGAGAGAACCTAAACCACAGTTTACTGTCTCTCCAGACGTGAAAATCTTTTCCTGACCACTCATTGATAGCAAGCGATGTGATTAGAAGGGCATCCATGCAGTCGAACATGTGTGTCAGCCTGTAGGAAAACGACAAATGAAGTAAGGAGACAAGGTTAAATAATCTTCTGTCATACTTTCACTGATAACTTCTTTTATTGTTTGCAGCAACCAGCTCACATAATAAATTGCTCAATGACTTGTAAGCGTCTCAGTGCACTCTCATGTAGGCCTTACTATTCACCTTTTTTAAAGGAAAAAAAAATTTAGACTATTTGAGAGAGTTCAATGCAATCAGGCAGTGCGGTCATTATACTACACGCTCTTCTATTGGATTAATTCCTCGGTTTTCTGTCTTTGTGCATTGTTGAGCGATCTTGATGGCATGTGACCGTTACTCCTGTGGGGGTTCTAATGGGTAAATGTTGTAGAAAAAATCAGTATGTGTGTGATAAGTAACCCCTTTCGGTCAGTGGCATGTTAGCTCAAGTTCAAAGTCTGAGGCGCAGCCACTTGGGCAAAATCTGCCTCTCCTTGCCCAAGACCTCAAAGAACCTGACTCTCCAATGTAATTCCTAGTGTCGCAGCTAATGACTTAAATTGGTCTCTTGACCAAAATCAAGAGTTTTCCAGGAATTAGTGTAGGACGGTCCCACCAGAATCCTACGGTGGGTGGCAGGCACTAACTCAATACTGATCTATCTCAGAGGTAAACAACCACAACCCATGGTGGAGGACACTATGTTTCTCTTTCCTAGGAGATGATGCAGATGGACCAAGAGAATCGTCATCTGGTGGCCAAGTTCAAAACTGAAGGGATACCGGTAAACTCTTGGGGGCTGGGGTTAGGGTAACAAAGAGGCAAATTACGTAAATGGTCTCTTTGTCCAATCAAGTGGTTTTCCAGGAATTAGGGTAGGAGCTGGTCCACCAGAGAATCCTAACGGTGGGGCGCAGGCTCTCACCCCATACTGGATTCCCCCAGGTAACAAAAAGAACACAACCCATTGTGGAGGCACTAGTGTTCTACTTTCCTGAGGAGATGATGAGATGGGGCTCAGAATCATCAATCTTGTGATCCAGTTCAAAACTGAAAGGGATATTGGCGAACAACTCTTGATGGGCTGCGGTAGGTACCAAAAAGGTGTACTTACCTTGTGTTTCCAGGAGCTTTTAGACATCACTTCCCCCTACATCTGAGTATGTCTCCAGGATGGCGATGCTGAAGCCAGGAGACTAATGTGGTGAACCATGATGCCAGTGCAAGGTAGTACTCCTCCTTCTTGTTTTATTACCATAACACTGAACCCCTGAGGCAGTTTTTCCAGAAATTCTTGAAATGTTTAATTAAGTTTTTGATGTGGGGGTAGCTACGAAAACTCATGCAATACAAGAACATATGCCTACACCATGCAGATATTGCTCTTGGTTGGATTGAACCCAGGCTCCTTATGTTCCCAAAGTTACAGAGTTCAAGCCGGTCTTCTGCGGCACAAGTTCCTTAGAGACTTGCTATTGCAACAAGTTATGAAAAGAGCAGAGGGAATTCCCCTTTTTGGCTAAAGTGATCACTGTTTGTAGTTTTGTATAGCAACATTGGGGCAAGATTTCTTACCCGAGCCCACCATTCGCGATCCAGCGGCGCCGTTCTCTGAGGAGTGACTTCGGGTCTCCGGCGATTGTCATGGCAGATTCCCCCGCCCGATTCTACCAGGTGCGCTGCTGCGCTGAATTTCCGTCGGAGTGCACTGAATTTTCACCAAAGCCCAGGCCGGGTGCAGTTAGCCGTGTCAAGCTACACCTTTTTAAATAAGAATACGGCGGCAGTTTTCCAGTTCTCAAATCCGACGGGTTTTTCCAACGGCCACTGCCCCGATGCGCACAATCCCTATCGTGGTGGCGCCAAAATCCCAGGCAATTCAGGGAAAACCAGTGCAATCGGTAAACTTCGGGTAAACATGTAAAAGGCGATTCGGGGCGCCCTTAGGAATGACCCTATGAGTGTATGACAGACCGTCGGCCCCACGTAACAAACACCATTTTTGTGGTATCCTGGGTGAATTATATACAAAATTTAATAACCAAAAAAAAAAAAATTACATTTTCACATTAAAATCATTTCACCTCTAATGTGTTTTCCCTTCAATAAATAACTGGATGTGAGGATTTTATGCATGGAGAACATCCCGGTAGATTTAGTTTACTAATAAGTTCTGGAAAACAAATGTCTGTGTTTAGTTTAATTTTATAGATGTTTATAGGTGTAAATGCATCCTTGTAGTAAACCACAAACGAATCCAACAGAAATACTTGTCAGTTATCAGCAGCTGTTAAAATAACTGCATAAAAACAAGTTAAAGCTTGCACAATTTCCTTGTTTTCAACACGCTCAGACCGGAAGCGAGCGCGGACATGCACACGTGATAGCACTACCTGGAATCTCCACTGCTGTGCCCCACTGGCAGACCTCCAGGCTTTTACCTATGACCCGTTGGCTCAGGATGTAACCTTGTACATCAAGGTATATCTTGGTTGGTTATATCTTCTCATCATAACTTTGACATTGATGTATTGTATTTTACTTACTATAGGTTGTACTCTTGAGATTAGGGGATCATATCCATTGATATGAATTAACACGCGAGATATTTCCCCCCCAGGATAATATAGAGGTACAACGAGGCCAAAATATTTTAAAGGCAATCCTCACCGACTTACCCATTACCTGCACCCTGGCTAAGCAGTGCATGTGTTCGGCCCACTGTCAACATTACTAATGCATAACTTCCCAAGAGCAAAAGGAATTACTATACCAACCATTAGGATCGGGAGACCCCACTAAACATAGTATGTAATGTAGATTGAGACTCTACATGCAGTCCCCTTTATATTCTAACTAATGGAATGTCTTTGTAGAAAATTCCTAGAGTCTGGAAGCCACTAGAGCAACAGACAGTAAGTGTAAGCCTTGTACTTCTGACAATCTCTGTCCCTTCCGATTTGCGATAAGTTCAGCAACAACATGGGGGGAGCATGTTGCCTCCTCTGGTTAAATTCATAGTAAAATAGTCACGGAAACAAACTGGTCAAAGCAAAGAGGTGTCCAATGTACAAAATCAAAGGCAAAGGGAGTCAAATAGTAGAAAAAAAGGTCATAATTCACGGGAAAATATAAATATAGGCAGCTGTATAATAACTAGCTGGAATTTATGTAGTGACCTGGACAAATCGTCCGAGAACTGGATATGCCACACTCCATCAATCTCGGATAGTACTGTGTGGCCACATCAGCCTAGATGAAGCACATGGCACTGAGCCAGGACGATACAATGTGCTGAGTTAGTTCCTGACAACAATCTTATCTTTTGGACTTTAGCAAAATCCAGTGGATCCTATTTTGGATCTCTGTGTTCATTGGCTGCCAATGCCTGACCCTCTCCACATCCCCACTAGAGTTGAGCACAAAACTTTTTAGAGTTTAAAAAGTGCCACGCCTTTGCGTTGGGTGATAATTATGAAAGTTGAATCCCCGCATGTTAATCGGAAAGGAAATATTTTGCCCATAGGACCAATGGCACAAATAACCCTACCTCAATCAAAAGCGATGGCTACCACCACCTCCCCCATTCCGTCTAGGCGTGCCTATCAACTTTGAGACTGTAGAAAACCACCACCAGACTTCATTACTAGTGCCTTGCCATTATATTTTTGGGACACATTTGTGGACTAATTTTATTAGCAGAATCCAATGGTGCTCCTATGAAGAACACTAACGTCCATTGACTGCTGATGGCCACGCCCCAAAACACTCCTACTTTTATGTTGTCGAGTGGCCTGGGCATGTGAAACATTCATCGGTGCATAAACATTGTTTTGAGGTAAAAGTGCAAAAAGAACACTCGCATAACCCCCCCCCCTCCCCCGTTTTATTTGTTTTTCTGTTTTGTGTTATAGTTGATCCATTTTGTAAGTGGCTTTTGGTGCTTTCCAAAACCACCACTTTTCTAATCACATGTACAAAACACTCTTCAAACATACTGTATCTTCAGTACATCCCGTAGTTAGTTTTCCTTGCAGTGTCGGTGTCAGACATCGTATACCTACACCCGGCTTGGACGGCCCACAGTTGACAGTGGATCCCCGTGGGCCCCCAGTAAGTGCTGGACAAGTAACCCTCTCTGTATTTATCATGATATTTAGCATGCAGGATCTTACACTATCCTATATGTTTTTATGATGTATTTAAGTAGATTATGGTACACCACTATTACGCTTAGTGTGGTTGGACCCCAGGTCAGATTTTAACTGAGTGGGCCCAAGTCTCCCGTGCCGACGCTGTCTTACACCTGTAGTATCACAGTAATGTACCGCACATGATTTACTGTATACAATAATAATAGTAGACTCTTCTATCGTCTCATGGAAGTCTGGAAAAAAATGAGTCTTTGTTATGTTCATCTGTTTCCTAGAGCGCGGCTCTTCCTTCCCACGCTCGGAGCTGAGATCTGTGGTAGGAACGAGGAAGAATATCAACTGCCCTGTGTGCGCCACAAGAAAGACAATACAATGTAATCCGCAGTAATTGGGCGATTAAGTGCTGCTTTCTTCACTCGATGCTTGTGTGCAAACATTCCTCCATTATGGAACTTTTTGCCTCTGTATTTCGCTGACAATTGTCAATATAATAGTCCATTAATATTCGCTAAATTGTGATTTATTTCACTAATGCATATCGTAAGGTGGGTTCTATTAGCAATATTAATGTATGACCTATAAATGAGATCCTGTCCCTATAGGACCGGGTATTAACAGTATTGCAACCTAGTTACTAGTCACAGCAGGGGGCATAATAGCTTTATTATACAAGCCCATTGTACTCTGCCTAATACATCTTAAGACCCCCCCCCACACACACACACACATATACACTGAATAAAATCCAGGGAATTTTTTGGTGTATTGGTCGTACAGAAATCCCCTTCCCCAACTGCCCCCCGATTATAGATAAATATATATATATATATATACCTTTGTGCATGTGTATGAGAGTTGGGAGACTTAACTTTGAAATAAAGTTACTTTCAGCTTATATCTTTTGTGTTTGACTGGCCCACCAAAGTACCATAGGATCCTCTGGTGGGCCCTGGCTTAACCCAATACTGAACCCCAGAGATCTATGAGAATACAACACAATTTGAAGGCTACTAGAGTATATTTCCTGGGGGATAACAAAGGGTGGGCCCCCAGATTGATTTTTTCTGGTGGGCCTTAGATAACCCAATCCAACACACTGGGGGTCATTTACTAAGGGCCCGATTCGCGTTTTCCCGACGTGTTACCCGAATATTTCCGATTTGCGCCGATTGTACCTGAATTGCCCCGGGATTTTGGCGCACGCGATCGGATTGTGGCGCATCGGCGCTGGCATGCACACGACGGAAATCGGGGGGCGTGGCCGAATGAAAACCCGACGTATGCGGAAAAACCGCCGCATTTAATAACCGAAAATGTGTCGCTTGGGAAGCGCTTACCTTCACCTGGTCCGGCTCGGTGTATTCCGGCGCGATCAGATGCATTTCAGCGCAGCAGCGCCACCTGGTGGACGGCGGAGGAACTGCCTTCATAAATCCCGTCCGGACCCGAATCCTGTTCAGAGAACGCGCCGCTGGATCGTGAATGGGCCGGGTAAGTAAATCTGCCCCTGTGTGTGTGGTAGGTTTAAATAACAAGTGAAACAATATATCAAATAAACTTGATTCTAAATATTTATATATACAATCTACAGCTATGTGTCTCCATGGTTACAGACTACAAACAAACCAATCTTGTAGTCTGAATCACATGACTGCTCGATCACACTACGTGAAGCTGTGGCTTGAATGTAGTCAACCACAGAAATACATATGAACTGTATATATTAGAGGTTTTAGATGTTTGATGTGATGCGTATTGGATAGACCCTGGGGGTCAAAATGATGAGCGGTATTTTTAACTGCTAGTAGATGTCAATGAGCAATGCCTATGTATACAGGATAGGAGGAGTTTAGCGTGTAGTGTCCATTGATTCAGGTAAGAGTAGTAGAAGTGCTGAAAGCCCATATTTACAGAATAGGAGTAGTAGTACTGTGCTGTGCCCATATATACAGGATAGGAGTAGTAGTACTGTGCTGTGCTCATATATACAGGATAGGAGTAGTAGTACAGTGCTGTGCCCATATATACAGGATAGGAGTAGTAGTACTGTGCTGTGCCCATATATACAGGATAGGAGTAGTAGTACAGTGCTGTGCCCATATATACAGGATAGGAGTAGTAGTACAGTGCTGTGCCCATATATACAGGATAGGAGTAGTAGTACTGTGCTGTGTCCATATATACAGGATAGGAATAGTAGTACAGTGCTGTGCCCATATATACAGGATAGGAGTAGTAGTACTGTGCTGTACACATATAGGGGGGGGGCACAGTGGGGTCAGTTGTGGTGTAAGGGGCATGTACTATTTAGCTCAATATTGTTATCCAGGCTTAATTCTGGGCTCCCATAGTACCACAAAAATAACATTGTAAAAATTTGTAAATAACGCCTGTGGCGTTTATTGCTGATGTCACCTGAGTGCCTCACGCCTCATTAATTGGGTACGCCCCCCTCCCCCCGGTTCATTAATATTCACACCCCCCCCCCCCCCGCTTGCCTGCTCTCCTCAGACAGACGGTGATGTCACATGTGCAAGAACTGATTCCTTGCGCAGATCGCAAGTTACCAGTGCAGCTGCACAAGGGATAAGTTCTCGCAAATGCGCAAGATTTCCAGAGATTGGATTACATCACCGGCTCTCTGAAGAGAGTGAGCGGGCGGAGAGGGGAATATTAATGAACCGGGGGACGTGCACAATTGAGAGCCTCAGGATAATTTAAATCATTTTTTAAAACATTATTTTCTCAGTACTACGGGAGCCCAGAATTGCGCTGGAAATTGCTCCGAGGGTTGCATTGTCATACTGCTCCACATTAAGGGGCCACACCAATCCCACTAACTGGAGATGAGCGAACATACTCGTACGAGCTTGATGCTCGTTCGAGCATTTCGCCATGACACTCTCTAGCCTGCCACTGCTGCCGCTGCCTCTGCATTCCGTCCCCTATAGTGTCAGGGTTAATTATTGCATGTTTTAGATGCTATCTAGCCTCATTCGGTCACTCTGTCATGGCCATGCTGTTGCCCATAATTTTGGCATAATGGCTTTCTGGCAGGTGACTTCATATGAGTTGTGTTTTCACCCATATACTAGTTGGATGCATACATCTTTTGTATTGGTAGCATTTTTCTGTTTATTCCAGCCACTGCAACGTATTACTACTTTTGTATTGCATACTTTGATATTTACTTGACTTTGTCTATTGTCCATACATTTGTGGTTAGGGGTGGTGGTTGGAGTAGAGCTATTGCCCACTCCATCCAGTGTCTTCTTTTGACATTTTAAGTGATTTTAAATTTACAGTTGTGTATTTCATATATTGTATAATAAAGATTAAATTGGATTTAAATTGGATTTGGGTCCAGTATAGCACACTTCTTTTTCTTTCTAAAAAATATTGTCTCCCATTGGTGTGCGGACCAGTGTATACCGTAGCTGTGCACGCCCCATTTCATTCATTGTGTTACAGGCAAGTCCTAGTTACAGACGGACCTCTCTGTCCATTGTGACCCGAGATGAGCTGACTTGATGGTAGGATTTGGTGTTAAGGTTCAGCTGACCTGGACACATTGCTGGATTGGTGGCCGAACAGCCAAACTGGCAAATTTACACCCCTAGCAACTTGGTATAGTTAGTTGCTACTTTTCTAACAACTGAGGCCATGTAAAGACTTTATTGAAAATTCCTTACTTTTCTTAGTTGAGAATAAGATGGGTCATTACCTTCATGTATTGATAACTGGGGATTTAATGTCTCAAAGGATAGGACTCAAAGGATGATCATTAAATCTATATAACATTAGTGCAGCACCATAATAGGCAATAATTGGGCAAACCTTCAAACTTTCACTCAGTTCAGTGACTTGCACATGACCATGTGCTCAATCTGGGAGTAGCATCCTTAGGGGAGTAGGGTGCAGTGAGTGCTCCTCACTCTACCCCTCTCTGTAGGAAGCCCGACAGCTGTGCCGTAACTCTGGGAAAAGAAAGGACATGTCTCTGATACAATATAGTGGGCAGTATGGTCATTCAAATGGATGACTTTATTGTCCATTGAAGTGAACGTGAACGTTGCCGTATTAAAATGGTTCGGAACAGGTAACACATGGCTGAATTAATGTTATTGTTTGTATGATGAAAAATTATACACATTTCCAATATACTTCCTGTATCAATTCCTTGCTGTTGTCTAGATCTCTGCTTGCTGTCCTGCTATTGAAAGCTTGTATGTTTACTTCCACTGGACAGAATTCTGACCATGGTCACACAGGTGCACAGCTCATCAGAACTGCAGGAGATTGTCTTGACCATGTCTACATGCCTAAATGCACTGAGTTGCCGCCATGTGATTGGCTGATTAGAAATTAAGTGTTAACGAGCAGTTGGACAGGTGTACCTAATAAAGTGGCCAGTGAGTGTACTATGATACTATGATGGTGGAGCTCTCAGCGTGAGGTGTGTGCGGTGTACATGATGGTGGAGCCCACAGCGTGAGGTGTGTGTGCAGTGTATATGATGGTGGAGCTCCCAGCGTGAGGTTTGTGTGTGCAGTGTATATGATGGTGGAGCTCCCAGCGTGAGGTGTGTGTGCAGTGTATATGATGATGGAGCTCGCAGCTTGAGGTGTGTGTACAGTGTATATGGTGGTGGAGCTCACAGCATGTTCAAGAAAATGCCAGCGAGTTTAAAAAAGCAAATTTGATATGAAATCATTATAAAACTGTACTGGAAATACTACATATTTAATTCCAAATCAAAGCGATAACAAAATTGGCCGGTCTGTCCTATCTGAAAACAATTAATTACACCCATGTAATTGATAGACAGGCTCAACACAGCTGCTGCGTTCTGTGCCCTCTGTATGACATAGACTGGCACAATGACGCACTTGTATCCCCTCACAGAACCCGCAGCCTGGCAGAAGATCTGGTAGAGGAGGACAGTATTGTGTCATTGCTGGGACATAAGTTCCTCGTTCCCGACCACAAGTGTTTCCGTAAGCCAAAACTCCTCCTTGACGTTTTTGACAGTTTTGCATTTAAAATGTATAAATTAACTGAGGGGTGCTCTAATATATGCAAATATTGGGACATTTAATGCTGATTTATTCAGGGGGCATATATTTATTTTCCCCCACAAGGTCTGTTTAAAATGTGTGGGGGGGGGCACAGTGGGGTCAGTTGTGGTGTAAGGGGCATGTACTATTTAGCTCAATATTGTTATCCAGGCTTAATTCTGGGCTCCCATAGTACCAGAAAAATAACATTGTAAAAATTTGTAAATAACGCCTGAGGCGTTTATGCTGGTGTCACCTGAGTGCTTCACGCCTCATTAATTGGGTACGCCCCCCTCCCCTCGGTTCATTAATATTCACCCCTCTGCCTGCCTGCTCTCCTCAGACAGACGGTGATGTTACATGTGCGAGAACTGATTCCTTGCGCAGATCGCAAGTTACCAGTGCAGCTGCACAAGGGATAAATTCTCGCAAATGCGCAATATTTCCAGAGATTGGATTACATCACTGGCTCTCTGAAGAGAGTGAGCGGGCGGAGAGGGGAATATTAATGAACCGGGGGACGTGCACAATTGAGAGCCTCAGGATAATTTAAATAATTTTTTAAAACATTATTTTCTCAGTACTACGGGAGCCCAGAATTGAGCTGGAAATTGCTCCAAGGGCTGCATTGTCATACTGCTCCACATTAAGGGGCCACACCAATCCCACTAACCAAGAGCATAGAATAGTGGAGACCCTTAGAGTAGACAATAATGATGGAGACCCTCAGAGAAAATAAATAATAATTGAGTGTCCCAGAGCAGAGAAACAACTCTCCTTTCCTGGCGCCTCTTCTGCCCCCTGCACCACACTGCAGGTTCTTCTCTCCCCCATGTGCTGGTATCAGGCCCTAGAGCAGAACCTGGGAGCAGAACAATACTCCTGGGTCCTTCTCTGCTCCTGGGGTTCCTCTGCTCTGGGTCCTGACTCTAGTGCTTACAAATGACCAGACATATTTTTAGACATGGCAATACAACAAATATTTTTGTTGTGATCTTGCTCGCCTGCCTTTTGGATTACACCTATCAAAGTTAATTGGCAACACAGAACTGAACTAAAAGCCAATACCTAGAACAGAAAGGGGAGTCGAATATCCAGCTTTAAGCACTTTTTCACAAAACTGCTGAGCTTTCTGATACAATTATATCTAGGCGATAATGCTTGATTCATGTATCTTGTTTCTCCCAGATTACAAACTTTTCAAATCGATCCATCAACAAGCATGAAATTCCACCTAAATGGCTGCAGCAGCCCTGGCAGAGAGCGCCAATCGTGATATCAGGGTGAAATAATACTGCAGACGCTTCTTACCAGATTAGCTTTACTCTCTTTATTTCCTGAAATAATGATTTAGATTTGTCTCTCCCTCTGTTCTTCTGACATCAGTAAAGTTTGCACTGTTCTTTATACTTAGGATCAGGACAGAGGACTGGTAGATTAATTAATTAATTAATACCTAATAGTTTGTGAAGAGAGCCGGGAATAGTTTTGAGAGGTAGACAGTCTGCCAATTCTGTTAGGTAGGAGCAGGTACAGGAAAGAGCCAGAATTTCACTTATGCATCAGGCGAACATAATTGCTTTCAACTATTGGTTCAAATGTAGCTCCTGTAATATTATTATAGGGAACTCTCGGGCCTAACATATAGTTAAGAGGTGGTGAGCTCAATCGTGCCGTTCAGTTACCCCACCTCCTCCTAGCTGCTCCGACTCCTAAGCTTGCCCATATACGGGACCTCTCTCCTCATGTGTGGGACCCATTACTAGCTTGTTCACTGCGCTCTAATGTGCACGTCTTGGCTGAGCCTTGGCTGGCGAGGTGCCTTGATGATGATGGAGAGTGACGTCCACCACATGGGGCAAGCTCAGCGGCCTGGAGGAGACAATCATGCAGACAAGTTCCTTAACAATATAAGTGATTTTTAGATAAATGTTGGCTTGCATATATAAAAAAAAAAGATTATGCTACGAATTGTTTTATTATGTGAATTGATCACATAACAATCTCATAACTTAATCACATGACTCTATTTTATATTTTTGTACTTGATTGATGTAATATGTAACACATGGATTTATCACTTCATCTTAAAGCTTTTCCTATGTATAATTTGTTGTGATACACTGGGGGAGTTTGTATCAACCTGGTAGTTATATTCTTGTACATAGGGGGCAGTATTATAATAGTTATATTCTTGTACATAGAGGGCAGTATTATAATAGTTAAATTCTTGTACATAGGAGGCAGTATTATAGTAGGTTCATTATTGTACATAGGGGCAGTATTATAATAGTTATATTCTTGTACATATATAGACAGACATGTGCAACGACACGGGCATGATTATATTTGAAGTAATATGTAAACTTTTAAAGAAAGAATTACATTTTCTTATATATGAATAGACTTAATTTCTGTAAAGGCCCTAGTAGATAATTTGATTTGTCAGGGTGGATACAAGCTTTGAGTTAAAAAATCTTAGTTCCTAAGGAAAAACGGAAGGCTATATATACTATGACGAATGAGACGTGAATACGACCTACCAGTATTGGATTGGTTTAAATACTATCAGATTGAGATCCCTACTGCCAGTTAGTACAAGACCCCCAGATGAGCCGGGCCATTATAATAGGCTGGGATTCAATTACCTACCTGAGGCTACCTAGCACAAAAGGAGGTACCTCGCAGCAATATAGCGACCTCATTTATCGATATCATAGGGTTTAAAAAACTCCCATTTATGTGAGTTGGGAAAAGCACTGGGTCTGTCTTTTTCAGAAAGAACAGTTGGAGAGAAGGCAATAGGTGAATCTCAATCGAAATTTGTTATGATACCAATCAAAGATAATCTCGTTAAGAGTCGAAGTAGATGGTTACGAAGCCCCACGAAATATGACAACAAAAAAATTACCAAAGATTCCAATGGAATTTTGTTGGAGGGGGTGGTACGGAAATAGAAACACCCTTGCACCATGTGGTGGAGCTGTGAACGAGTGTAGGAGCTGGAACCCAGGCACATGAATGGGATTATACCTTGACCTATCTCAAAGATGTGGCACTATCCATACACCGCCTGTCAGTGCAATTGCTTTTGTTGACATATATAAGAAGGGGTCTCAAAGAAAAAGAAGAGTGGATAAACAACAAAAAAAATCACATTTTTTTGGTTGTAGAAAGGGTTTGTTTGTAGATTTGGTAGAAGAAAGGGTTAACAGGACCAGAAAGAGGAGGAGAGTGGTTTTAAAGGTACTCATGAAACTTGATGGCTTTATGGATAATGAATCTAAATACAAGAACAGGAAAAAAATTTTCAGGGAAAGATTTGAGATGCATCTTTGTGTTGCATTGAGGAAATGACGTTCAGAATTGAGGTGTACATGTAGTCCCATCTTTTGTTCAAATAGGTTCGGTATCGAATCTCACAATGTAACCATGATTAAGGGAGCGCTAAAACAATACAGAAACAGGGTGGTGCTTGATTTTGGACTTTTTAAACTGATGATGAAATAAAAAGAAAAGGGGATTTTCATCGTGGAGTACTGGGCCATTTCTTCATTTGGATTAACATTGTGATCTGTGGCCGGTGGACTAGGCTTCTTTGCATTTAAATGAAGGAGACTGGATTGTGGATTGTTATTGACGCATGTTAGCCCCCCAAACTTTTACAGAAAAAACTGCCTACTATGTACAAGAAATAACTACATAATATCCTACCCCCTAGTACAACAATATAACTACTATAATAATGCCCCCCTATGTACAAGAATATATAAACTACCTCCTAATACTAGCCCCCCCCCCCCCATGTAAAAAGAATATGGCTGCTACTATAATTACTGACCCTATGTACAAGAAATAACTACTATGTAATACTGCTTCCTATGCACAAGGGAATAAATACTATATACAGCACCCCATGTATAAGAATAAAACTATTTATAAGATGCCTCCTTATGTACAAGAATATAACTACTTATAAACTCCCTTACTATCGGACAATATAATAACTACTGTTATGCCCCAATGTACAAGACTTTTAAATACTTAATACTTTGCCCCTATGTACAAGATGTATCACTAGTAGTAATACCCGCCCCCTAGTACAAGAATATAACTTTATAATACGCCCACTATGCTACAAGTAGAAACTACGTATTAAATACTGCACATATGTATACAAGAATATAAACTACTACATAATACTGCCCTATGTACAAGAATTAACTTACTATAATACTGCCCCCTATGGTACAACGAATATACGACTACGATTAATATGCCCCCTATGTACAAGATATAACTACTATAAGAAGGAAACCGAGGTAAAGAAGATATAACGAATATAATTAATGAACATAATGATACAAGAATATAATACTATAATACTGCACCAGATGTACAAGAATTTAACATATTATAATACTTGGCTCACTCTATGTACCAAGATATATACTATTATATATGCCCCATCTCGTCAAGAATAACATACTAAAATACGCCCTTGTACAAGAAGGACCTACGATAATAATGCCTCCGTACATAGGAGCAGTATTATAGTAGTTATATTCCTGTACATAGGGGGCAGTATTATAGTAGTTATAGTACTGTACATAGGGGGCAGTATTATAGTAGTTATATTCCTGTACATAGGGGCAGTATTATAGTAGTTATATTCTTGTACATAGGGGGCAGTATTATAGTAGTTATATTCTTGTACATAGGGGGCAGTATTATAGTAGTTATATTCTTGTACATAGGGGGCAGTATTATAGCAGTTATATTCTTGTACATAGGGGGCAGTATTATAGTAGTTATATTCTTGTATACATAGGATGCAGTATTATAGTAGTTATATTCT
This sequence comes from Engystomops pustulosus, assembly GCA_019512145.1. Classification (NCBI taxonomy): domain Eukaryota; kingdom Metazoa; phylum Chordata; class Amphibia; order Anura; family Leptodactylidae; genus Engystomops; species Engystomops pustulosus. Next base: position 58,935,771 of record CM033646.1, read on the forward strand.
TGTACATAGGGGGCAGTATTATAATAGTTATATTCTTGTACATAGGGGGCGGTATTATAATAGTTAAAATCTTGTACATAGGGGCAGTATTATAGTAGTTAAAATCTTGTACATTGGGGCAGTATTACAGTAGTTATTATATTGTACATAGGAGGTAGTATTATAGTAGTTATATTCTTGTACATAAGAGGCAGTATTATAATAGTTATATTCTTATACATGGGGGGCTGTATTATAGTAGTTATATTCTTGTGCATAGGAAGCAGTATTATAGTAGTTATATTCTTGTACATAGGGTCAGTATTATAGTAGCCATATTCTTGTACATGGGGGGGGGGGTAGTATTAGGTAGTTATATTCTTGTACATAGGGGGCAGTATTATAGTAGTTATATTGTTGTACATAGGGGGTAGTATTATAGTAGTTATATTCTTGTACATAGTAGGCAGTATTATAGTAGTTATGGGCGAACAATCGTCAAGAACAATCCACAATCCAGTCTCCGTTCATTTAAGATGCAAAGCATCCATACATTTGGTGGTCTGGGTGGTGGTTGGAGTAGGCTATCGCCCACTCCATTCCGTGGTCCTTCCTTTTGACATTTTAGTGATTTAAATTACAGTTGTGTATTCATATATTGTTAATAAAGATTAAATTGTATTTAAATGGATTTGCGGTCCAGAAATAGCAACTCTTTTTCTTTCTAAAAATATTGTCTCCCATTGGTGTGTGGACAGTGTAACCGTAAGCTGTGCACGCCCCATTTCATCATTGTGTTGCTATAAACTCTTTGAGCATTTTGAAAAACGGGAAGTATCTGCTCCAGAAAATACCGGCTCCTATCCCCAATGGGCCTCACAGTTAATCAAACCTACCAGTCATTTTTGGAGTGTGGGAGGAAACGGAGACCCGGAGGAAGACCACGCAGACCACAGAGAGAACATACAAAATCTTTGCAGATGTTGACTAGGATGTAGTGCTAACACTGAGCCACCATGCTGCCCACATTTTCCTATTGTCTATCTCCTGTTAAAATTCTCAAAATTACAGTATGTGTTATTCATTACTAAAGGCGAGCCTCTTGCTGATTGGATCTGGTCATTAAAATAGTTTATTTGGGCCCCACTTTTAGTTTTCCCAGGGCCCCACTTTGCTCTGGGAACGGACCCTGGAGACGAGGACAGTTGCCAATTCATGTTAGGTAGGAGCAGGTACAGGAAAGAGCCAGATTTCACTTATGCATCAGCGAACATTAATTTTGTTCAACTATGGTTCAAAGTAGCTCTGTAATATTATTATAGGACACTCTAGGGCACTAACATATAGTAAGAAGGTGGTGAGCTCAATTGTGCCGTTTCATTACCCCACCTCCTAGCTGTCCGACCTCCTAAGCTGCCAATATGGGACCTCTCTCCTCATGTTGTGGGACCTCTTACTAGCTTTGTTCATGCGTCTAATGTGCACGTATGGCTGAGCCTTGGCGGCGAGGTGCTTGATGAGATGGAGAGTGACGTCCACCACAGGGGCAGCTCAGGGCCGGAAAGACAACATGCAGACAAGTTCCTTAACAATGTAAGTGATTTTAGATGAACTGTTGGCTGCATATATAAAAAAGATATGCTATGAATGTTTTATTATGTGAATGATCACAAACAATTCATAAACTTAGACCTTTTAGTATTTTTTACTTGATTGATTGCTAATATGGAACACATGGATTTATCACTTCATCTTAACCACTTTCAGGACCTTGCCCTTTTTTGTTTTTCATTTCCTTTTTTACTCCCCATGATCAAAAATCCTAACTTTTTTATTTTCAATGACAGAGCGGTGTGACGGCTTATTTTCTGACGTACCAAATTGCACTTCAGAGATGGTATTGAACATATCCATTGCACGTTTGTACGGAGGAAAGTCGAAGGAAAAAAAATTCCAAATGCAGTGAACGATTGGTAAAAAAACGCATTTGTGCCGTCTTCTGTGTGGGCTTGGATCATTACGGATTTCATGTGCGCCCACAAATGACAGGACTACTTTATTTTGGGTCTGTGCGATTACGGGAGATACCATTTGTAAGGTTTTATAATGTTTCATACATTTAAAAAAATAAAACCTCCTGTAACAAATTTTTTTTGGGGATTTGCCATCTTCTGGCGCCTAATAACTTTTTTATACTTTGGTGCTACTGGGGTGGGTGTGTCGTTTTTTGCGGATAGTGATGACATTTACAATGTTATCAATTTTAGGACTTTCGACCTTGTGATCAACCTTTTTATAGAATTTTTAATTTTTTTAAATGACAAAAAAAAGTGCCATTTTCGAACTTTGAGCGCGATTTTTTCCGTTTACAGGATTAAACGCAGTGAAAAAAGTTATCATATTTTGATAATCGGGCCATTTTCGGCACGCGCGATACTAATGGTTATAGATTTTTACTGTTTAATTATTATTATATGAAGTTCTAGGGAACGGAGGGGTGATTTGAGTTTTAGGGTTTTCATTATAATTTTTTTTTTTTTTAACTTTTTGTATTTGTATTTTCAGTACTTTTCAGGGACTTCCTAGGGTACTTTAAACCTAGGGGTCTGCACGATCATATCATATACTGCATACTTACAGTATGGCAGAGAGGGGATTTTGACTCCATACATACAATGTGCTGATAGCAAATGGTAATGCATGGGTTAACGACAGTAGCCTGGTCTTCGTGAGACCCGAGGTTACCAGGCGACAAGGATCGCCACTCCCGATGAGCTTCACGGGAGGCGATTCGAAGTGGCGCAGTTACGCCTCGGAAAGAAGAGAAACGAGAGCGAGCATGCGGAGGACGGCGATTGAGTGAAACCGCAGGTCGGTGCAGAGTGGTTTGTTACCGGTAAGCCTTGCTGCAGAATGCGCAAAAGATTTACCGGGCTATGGAGAGGGCTCAGAGCGTGAGCCCTCTCCCATGCACCCGGGCCGACCGTGACGTGCTATTACTACCGGGTGTTGAAAGGGTTTTTAAGCTTTCCATGTATAATTTTGTGATACATGGGGGAGTTTGATCAACCTGGTAGTTTATTTATTCTTGTAATAGCGGGCAGTATTATAAGATTAAAATCTTGGATATAGGAGGAGGATGATAGGATCGGGACACGGAGTAAGGATGGAAGAGATGCGTGGTACAAGGGGGGCAACGTATATGAATAGTTGATCCAGTATTGGCGACTCAGAGGGAGAGCAGGATGATATAGTAAATCTTGTATAGGCGAGTTATTAGGTACGTAGGGGGCAGTATTATAGTAGTTATATTCTTGTACATAGGGGGCCGTATTATAGTCAGTTAATTCTTGTACATAGGGAGGCAGTAATTATAGCAGTTATATTCTTGGACATAGAGGGCAGTATTATAGTAGTTTATAGCTTGGATAATGGGGCAGTTTATAGTAGTGATAATCTTGTCCATAGGGGCAGTTATACATAGTTATATTCTTGTACATAGGGGGCCGTATTATAATAGTTAAAAATCTATGTACATAGGGGCTAGTATTATAATAGTTAAAAATTTTGTACATTGGGGCAAGATTATAATAGTTTTAAATATCTGTACAATAGGGGGCTAGTATTTATAATAGTAAAATTTGTACATTGGGGCAGTATTACAGCATAACTTGTGCGATACAGAGGGATGGACAGAGGATCATCAGAGATATTTGGGTAAAACGAGGCAGTATCTATAATAGTTATATTTTTCTTATACATTGGCGGGGGCAAGTTTATAGTAGTTTATCTTGGTGCATTAGGAAGCAGATTATTATTATAGTAGTTGATATCTTGTTAATAGGGGGACAAGTTATAGTAGCATATGCTTGTACATGGGGGGGGTAGTATTAGTAGTTGGTATTCTTTGTACATAGGGGGCAGTGTATAGTAGTTCATTTCTATGTACATAGAGGCCATTTTAAGTATTATAGTACGTTATATAGTTGTATCATGGGAGGCGAGAGTAGTTATTTTTTAGTAGTTATATGGTTGACCATAGGGGAGCAGTATTATTAGTGGTATATTCGTACATAGGGGGTAGTATTATAGGAGTTCGATTGTTGTACATAGGGGCAGTAGGATAGTAGTTATCATTCTTGTACATAGGCAGTCAGCATTATAGTAGTTATATCTTGTACATAGTAGGCAGTATTATAGGAGTTATGTCTTGTAACATAGTAGGCAGTATTATAGTAGTTAGATATTCTTGTACATAGTAGGCAGTGATTAATAGAGTTATGGGCGAACAATGGTCAAGAAACAATCCACATCCAGTCTCCGTCATTTAAGAGCAAAGAAGGCCTAGTCCACGCCACAGCAACAATATAGAAATCCATGAAGAACGAAATGGCCCCAGTTATCCACGATTAAAAAATCCCTTTCTTATTTCATCAGTTTAAAAAAGTCCAATCAAAGCAACCAACACGCTTTCGGGAGTTTAGCCTCCATTATCATGGTACATTTGATCGATACACAACCTAATTTGAAACAAAAGATGGACAAAGTACACCCGTTCTGAACGTCATTTCCTTCACATGGCAGAATCAAAAGATGCATCATCAAATCTCCCGTGAAATTGTTTCCTGTGTTTTGTATTTAGATTCATTATCAGAAAGCCTCAAGTTTTCGTGATACCTTTAACCACTCTCCTTTCTTTCTGGTCGTTGTTAACCCTTTTCACACCAAAGAATTGTAAAAAAAAAACTTGTTCTATTATGTGTTTTCTAACAAAAAGTTTAGGTGGACTCCTAATTCCCTTACTCTTTTTCTCTAGATCACCAATATGTTCGCTTATGCAATCTTTTATTTTCCTTTTCGTGCTCCCCACATATTTGATGGATCACGTGGTACATTCAATAACATAGATCACATAATCTGTATTACAATTGATAAATGAATCTATATCAAGACCTGTTATTACTTTTCACCAAATACATTTTTGGCATATGTGCCATATGTCCTTTTGTGACAGCCATAATTTTTACTTTTTTGTTCTAGGAAACTTGGAGAGATCTTGCTGCAAATGGTTTTCCCTCAACTAGATACAAATTGCACCGGTTTTTAGAACAGTTTTTAGAATCTCATTTTATATCACAAGTTAGCGTTGGTAGGTAGTTTTCCCCCTAATGTGTATTATAATTGGGTTAAAAAAAAGTTGATGTCTAGTTTTTTTTGTTTTTCTATTGAACCTTCAATAGATTACATTTGCCCTAGTGGGATGGATTTGATTGTGCGAGTTGGATGACAGCTGTCTGCTTGTAGAACGACATTATCGGTTGGGTTGCATTACTTTCTGTAAAAACTGCTTTCCGGTTGGGGTCTCCGGTAAAAGTTAAATTACAAGTATTATTGTTAATGTATTCCCTGAATAAATCTTTTTTATCCTCCGATCCCCTCCAAATGATGAGGATGTCATCAATGAATCTGCCATACCATTGTATATCAAATATAAAAGGGTTGGCAGAGTCATAGACGACATAGAGGGCAGTATTTTAGTACTTACATTCTTGTATATAGGA
>CM033646.1:58947061-58987012 GCA_019512145.1 Engystomops pustulosus
GTCAAGAACAATCCACAATCCAGTCTCCGTTCATTTAAGATGCAAAGAAGCCTAGTCCACCGGCCACAGACACAATAGTAGAAATCCAAATGAAGAAATGGCCCAGTATCCACGATTAAAATCCACTTTTCTTTATTTCATCAGTTTAAAAAGTCCAAATCAAGCACCAACATGTTTCGGTAGTTTAGCCTCCCTTAATCATGGTTACATTTTGATCGATACACAACCTAATTTGAAACAAAAGATGGACTACATGTACACCCAATTCTGAACGTCATTTCCTTCACATGGCAGACATCAAAAGATCATCATCAAATCTTCCCTGAAATTTTTTCCTGTTCTTGTATTTAGATTCATTATCCAGAAAGCCTCAAGTTTTCATGATACCTTTAACCACTCTCCTTCTCTTTCTGGTCTGTTAACCCTTTCTACACCAAAAAAAATTGCTTTGTTGTATCCACTTCTTTTTCTTTGAGAACCCCTTCTTATATATGTCCAACAAAGCAATTGCAGGACAAGGCGGGGTATGGATATGCCACATCTTTGAGATAAGGTCAAAGGTATAATTCCATTCATGTGCCACTCGGTCACAGCTCCACCACATGTGCAGGGTTGTTTCTATGTCCGTACACCCCCTCCAACAAAATTCATTAGAATTCTTGGTAATTTTTGCATATTTCTGTGGGGTTAAGTACCATCTACTTCGAATCTTAAACAGATTATCTATATGATTGGTACATAACAAATTTCTATTTGAGTCACCTATTGCCTTCCTCCACTGTTCTTCTGAAAAAGACAGACCCAGTTCTTTTTCCCAGCTCAACATAAATGGGAGTTTACCCCTATGATATCGATAAATGAGGTCTCTATATGCTGCAGAGGTACCTCCCTTTGTGCTAGGTGCCTTCATGTAGGTAATGAATCCAAGCCTATTATATGCCGGCTCATCTGGGAGGTCTTGTACTAACTGCAGTAGGGATCTCAATCTGATATATTTAAACCAATCCAATACAGGTAGGTCGTATTCACGTCTCAGTTTGTCATAGTAGATATAGCTTCCGTTTTTCCTTAGGAAACTAAGATTTTTAACTCCAGCTTGTATCCACCCTGACAAATCAAGATTATCTACTAGGTCCTGTACAGAAATTAAGTCTATTTCATATATGGAAAATGTAATTCTTTCTTTAAAAAGTTTACAATATTTACTTCAAATATATAACGTTGCACGTGTCGTTTCTAACATGTCCCTGTCTATAATAAAGTAAGTGGACATAAGACGCTACCTGTGAGGGCTCACAATCTAAATATAATCAAACCTTCACCCAGACCTCCTGTAGAGAGTATAAATCCCCCAGGTAAGACCTCTGCTTTTAGAGCTGTCCAGCGTGTATGACAGGAAACCCCCTCCCTTTACTATACACAGGAAGCACAGACAAGTATATCGGGTAGTAGCCAATAACACTGCACCCAGTATAGGATTATGGTATTGGCTGAAGTCTATAAATTCTATGAACAGTTATATTTTATAGAGAAGATGGGACCTGACAGGTAAGTCATCACATCTCCTCCTACACACAGTTCATTGGAGACAGTTTGTGTTGCAATGAACACTGTATCCCACCTAGGTGCAGATCTTCAGTATGAAAACTTAAAATTCACGTTTAATTGGTGAAGTGTTGCACCTTGGGTATAAATAGGGGTGAACAGTGCCGCATTCTCAAAATCTTGGAGGTTCAAACATATAGAGGATAATATTCAGTCTTGAGACAAACTGCTTTTGAACAGAAAAACCCTCTGAAATCCAATATTCATATTATATTTAATATAATAAGGAAAAAAAAAGTTTAAGCCACGGAAATCTAAAACATTCTGCAAATTAGTACTGTAATTATCCAGTAGAAAAACTGTAATTACTTGCTATTGCCTTGATTAGATTGCTGTCAGCGAATAGACTCGGTTGGTTTTCATCTAGAAGTAGAAAACTTTTTCAGGAATAACTTTTCACAAAACTGAGAGTTTGCGTCAACTTTACGGTTTTGAAAATTCTACTTAAATATACAGGCGGATCTATTTTACCTGAACTGATACACTGTAGTAACATATCAGGACAGCAGAGACATTTCTACTGCTAATATAGTGATCACAAGGGCTTGTCTGTAACTATTGTAGCAAACTTTCAGCCATGGAACTTAATTTAAAAAAATAGTCCAATCCAGTGCAATGAGCAGTTAAAGCATAAAGTAGACTATAAAGTTCATCTGAAAGCAATAGTTTGTGCAGCTTCAAGCTTGCAAATTTTTTTGAAGATGATTGCCAAAACTTATTGATGATTCATGAATATTGAAATAATTACTATGACTATATCAGAATTATATGTCAAATGAAAAAGCTCCAAGTTCATATGTTTTGTTAATAAATTATAGTCTATAATCTATCCCTTACATGGATAGTCTGGAAATGTTTTCTGAGGATTGTGATAGATCAGGTATTCAAGTTTTCTTGTTTATTTTTCTTATTTTGTCTAAGTATTTTGTATTTCATTTGTGTTTATTAATTAAAATCGAAATATTTTAGAAAAAATAGTAAATAAATAGAGCCTATTTGTCTCGTGAAACTGATGATACGAATCTTTCTATGCCTCTGTCCTAGAGAATTTTGAAATACATTTTGGGGCACAGGTATCAAAAACCGTGCAAACTGCGGTATGTGAAGTTTGCGTGTGCAGGGTGCGTGAGATTTCTGAATTGTGCTGAAGTTCTTTGTGAATCTGCTCTGGAAGTGTGCACCATTTAATTTTTTTGGTTCATTTTGTTCATGATTCAGAATTGTGGCGCACATCGGAAAGAATTGTGGCGCTCAGGTGCACATTTTTTCCGACTTGTTAGACACAATTCAGCCGTGACACAAAACCGGCGCAGACACTTTATAAATACATGTGCAATACGTTCTTTCTAGTGTGAAAACTGGTTCAAAGACTTGAATAAATGTGGGCCATAGACTTGGTTAGGGAAGCAAACTTCCCAGGATGTCAGTGACCCTGGATTCAACTGTTGTAAAGGAGGAGATTCTTGCTGCAATTAGGTCCCTTAAATTGAATAAAGCCCCTAACCCTGACTGGTTTTCTAATGAATATTATAAATTATTGGGCCCTCAGTTGCTTCTCCATTTACATACTTTATTTAGCCTGTTAAGGAAACAACATTTTTTTCACTGAGCATTCCAATGGACACCTTCCCTTTATTCTTTGGGTCAGTATGATCATGTAGACACTAAATGTAAATAAGTAATATGTTTTAGTAATTTAATAAAAAAAAATTATATTTTGTACAGAAAAAAAATCTTCAATTTGACGTATTCTGAGGCTAATAACTTTTTCATACTTGTACGGCATACAGTTTACGCCACTGTGTAAAGTGTCATTTTTTTTGCTGTCATTTTGGGATGATGTTTTTATTACTACTATTTGGGGACTGTAAGACCTTTTGATTACCTTTTTATTCAAACTTTTATGTGTTACAAAATGGTAAAAAAGTAGTGAATCAGACATTTGGGGCAGTTGTCAGTTACAAGGTTTACCTCTGGGAATAGCTATTTTTATATTTTGATGGATGGTGCAATGTGGAACATGACAATACCCAACATGATTCTGTTCTAAGGAAAGGGGAGTGATTTTAACCTTTTTAATTTTTTTTTCTACTGTATTTTTAGATCCTCTAGGGTACATGAACCCTCGTGGTCTGACTGATCCTAACATCCTACTGCAGTACTACCGTATTACAGTATTACCTGGGATGGAAGTCTCACATAGACTCCCAGCTGTCACAGCAATGGATCATTGCCCACGGTGATGTCAGTGGGGTCGACGATCTGGCCCAAAATGGCAACACTAACACTCTGCCAGCTTTTAAATGCCCCTGGAAGCTTTTCTATGGGTCATTTAAATGGTTAACGCCCGTGGTTGTGGTTGTTAGCAGTGGGTATTTGCTGCATTATGTAGCAAACACCCACTCTGTTTGAATAGGTCTCAGCCCATTAGCCCTCTTTATACACTTACTGCCGCAACATGTCGTCAGGGATGTCATGGTGCAGCAAGTGGTTGATGATATTCTTTCTAATACACATATACCAGACAGATTTAATGAGGCTAGTACAACTCTCTTACTGAAGCTGGTTAAATTTTCTGATCTTTTTAACTCTTACAGGCCAATTATCCGTGCAGTGATTGGAGCAAAACCATAGTCGCTAGTTTAGAAGGCGGTAAGCCATTCAACTGAGTTTCTTTGATGTATCTCGCAAAGATTTTTGTGTTGTCACTTTTGGTCGATGTGTCTTTCTGTTATTCCTGATTTGTATCAATGGGTCAATAAACTTTATGCACAGAATAGAAAATCAAAAATACTGAAATAATTTAATGTTTTTCAGCATTTTAAGCAGCAATCTCCATTAATAAAATTATTCTAAATTAATAGTTACAGCTCTGTTTCTCAATTTTTTTACTTTTTCTTTACATTGTTGTAAGATACAACTTTTTGGACTTATTTTAGACTATACTGACACTGAATCTCAGAAAGTGAATGTGATCAGCCTGTGAAGTTGATGGATGTTGAGTTTATCAAAAGGGACTTTTTGAAAAATCACAAAAATAGTGGAGTAACACTATTATTAATTATTAATCTTGTGAAATGTATGGACTAAAGAAATGTGCCTCTATATCCCCCCCCCCCCTACTGTGATAATTCTCCCTCTAAATATAAGGAAGCGCTTAAGTCTTTTTTACTACATGTATATTAAATTAATGGTTGCACTTACTAATACATTTTATTGGTGAAAGGTCCATCTGACTCATACTCTCACCCATATACCAGGCATTGGCATTGGGCTCATTCTCACAATCAAACCTATCTCCATTTACATTTCAGACACAGTGGGGTACAACTGGCCGTGCGCCAGTTTTCTCTCAGACTTTGCACGTTCTTTTTATTCCAATCAGCTTGCACAGGTATTAAAGAAGGGTCTGCTCCACATTTGTGTCGCATGCAACCGTTTTGTGGCGTGGCTGCACTAGGCGACACACACTATGTGACACAAAATAGGAACGGTGCTCAGTCGGACCATGCACCAGATTTAACATGCAAAGTCTGACAGAAATGTGTTGAACGCCCCATATTAAAGGTGCACCAAAAAAAAAAAGTGGTGCACTCTGTCACAGCTGTGCAGGGAGCGCCAGATTCGTGAAGAACGTGCGCCAGAAATCCTGAACCTGGTGCACCCTGTACACTACACAGGCAAACTGCAGTTTTCACTGTTGTTAGTAAAGGTGTAAAAGTGTTACTACCGTATATACTTGAGTATAAGCCGACCCAAGTATAAGCTAAGGCCCCTAATTTTACAACAAAAACCAGGTAAAACCTATATTTTTTTTACCCGAGTATAAGCAGAGTTTGGGTTTTCAGCACATTTTTTTGTTTATACTCGAGTATATATGGCAAATTGTATTTGGGCCCACTCCCGGAAAATTTCTGCAAAAGAGTTCTGAGAAACAGTGCACTCCTGGGCTATTTCTAGTATTGTTGCATTGAGTGGTGGTGGCCTGTAGTACCACACACATCCCATGCAGAAGAGTGGCACTGTTTCTGTAGCTGTAAGATTACATTTTTTGTCTAATCTTTAACAATATTTAGAATTTTTCACAGATTAATGACTATTTACATGCAATCTATTCTCCTTTACTTTCCAGACATATCTCTGTGGTTGTCTCTTTTGGCCACTTCCCAACTCCACTGACCACCACCACTTGAGAAATGTCCCTAGGACTGTCTGACCTGAGAATGGAAGAAAATTACGGTCAATCTCAGGTCTGTCAGCCCAAGGAACATATCTTCCAGACACCAAGAATTAAGGACCAGTGGAAGATCCCTGGATGACCAGCAGTAACATGATGGCATGACTGGATTATGTGTAAATTGTGCATAGACATTCATTGGGGAAATAAATCAACACTGTCTACGGTTTAGCCTAGAGAGTCTTGTGCAGCACCAAACTGATCTTTACCAGGTAAAGTCTAACTGTGTCACCTTCTAAGTTGGCTACAACCTATTTCATAAAGGTGACTAAAAGTGTCTAAAACACTTGAAGATGTTGAGCTTCATAACTTAGAAAGATTTGGGGGGGGGGGGGGGGTTGTCCGACTTCTGGTCCATTTTACAGTGTTGTTCTTCCTCACTGTATTTAGATTCTATTTTATCATTAAATTATTTACCCACAAAAATCACTCCATATGAATAGACCAGATAGATTTTTAAATTATAGGAAACATTGATTGTGGGGAAAGCTAGGTAATGACAAGGCATATTGAATTTTGTGGGCCTTTATTTTTTTTTCCATTAAGGGGCATAAAATTCCTACAGTGACTTTTCAAATATAAGATGTTACAATGCAAAGTGTGAATAAACTTATAGCCGATCATTGTAAATCAACAGCAGATGATATCAAATTTACAATATTTTAATATTTATTCAATAAATTTGTTTTTGTCCTTTTTTCTATGCATTTCCTTCTACTTTTATCAGTGCACCTTTCCATCCCATATTTACAGACTGCTGATAGATTAGGAAAGCTGATAAAGTTTCTAGTAATGTAACTATTTATAGAAAGTCACTGGGTAGATTTGTCTCCTTACAGACAGAGCTGAATCATTAAATTAAATATACTGTAGGGATGAAAAAGTTAGTCTCTCCTCCTTATCTGACATATTGTTCCTTCTCCTTATGGCACCCGCTTTCAGACCTTCGGTTGATGTTCTGTGACCAGGGCCAGTTTCAGGCTAATTAGGGCCCTGAGAAAAATTTAAACTGGTGCTCCAAATGTTTAAATACATTATCAACACCACCTACCCATGGTTTGGCTATGAACAAAGAAGATTAGGTACAAGCCTCAAGACATGCACCCTAATGCATTATATCATCTAGGCCCCCTCATGAATTTACATAATTTACATACTCATTATACACACTGCCCCTTTATGAACAGTATATAATATATGCTGGGCAACCTCATTAATTGTGATGAGGATCCATTTAGGGGAGAGAGGAGTGCATGTCTTACACGCTTTTCTGTGCACCATATAAGGAGCATAGGACAAACTTTTTGTGTGTGTGCGCTTTAGGGGAAATATTCTTTTTTTCCTATTCTGTGTTATTTTAGTGTCTGAACACTTTTACTTGTGACTCATTTCTAGTGATCATCACCACCTTCAATAGTTTCTTGTTTGCAGGTCAGGGTAAACAATGGCCCGCAAAACATTTACCGTATTGAAGGCGTACAATTTTCTTGCCTCCGATACGGAATCTGGGAGAGATTTTTTTTTTTGAGTGATGACCTAATTGGTACAATAGTATTTCAGACTTCTATCTACATTGCAAAATGTATTGCTTAAAATCCCAGTTTTTTCGATCCACAACCCAACAGGTGGACCCCTGTCACTGCAGCAGAGATATTGTGGCATAATACTACTTACAGGATTGGTAAAAAAACGATGTTCTCTGTCAACAATCAAATAATTTCTCTCTGCGGGAGAAAAAGTTTTTGAAAAGAAGCTGCATGTGAGAGTTCGGCCCTCGGGCCCTTTCTGGGTGAGTCTTGCTCCAGTTCCTACGGAGGACGCATCCACCTCGAGATGAAAGGGTTTGTTTGTGTCAGGCCTACTGAGCACAGGAGCCGAGGCAAAAGCGGACTTCAACCTGGAGAAGGCTTCTTCAGCTGTAGGAGGCCAGGCACGTGGTGAGTGCCACGATGGGAGACACCGGAGTGGAGAAATGCAGAATAAACTGCCGATAATAGTTTGCAAAACCCAGGAACCTCTGTATGGCTCTTAGACCCTCTGGGCGTGGCCACTGTAGAGCTTCAGGCAGTTTCGCAGGATCCATCTGGAGGCCTCTTTCAGAAATTATGTAGCCGAGGAATGGAAGGAGCATGGCATGGAAGAATGATGTGGAGCATGGCAGGACATAGAAGAACAGGCTTTCTTTGTGCAGAGCTCCAATTTGTAGACGGATAGGCTCAGTACTTGTAACACAACTCTTCAGCACTCTCCATGAACCACACATCTATCCGAGTAGCCAGGGTGATGAAACCACTCAGAGTAGCCGGCAGGCTACTCTGGTAATTTATTGTCCTTTAGCCTTAGGCTACTATAAACCGCTATAACAATTATCACAGGTGTCTGTACTGAAGCTTTATTGTTAATCTTGGTTCTTATGACAACCCAACATTTTTAAAATCCAATTGTCACAGGACCAAAAAAGTTCTGGCTGGGATCACAATGATAAAATATACAGTTCCGACTTACATACAAATTCAACTTAAGAACAAACCTACAGACCCTATCTTGTATGTAACCCGGGGACTGCCTGCTAGCCTTCCTTTGTGAGACAGGAGTCAGGGAAAGGAACACATTGGAACTGACTTATTGGACGCAATTGCGCCAACATTGTATACTGAATTTGTTATTGCTTGTATTCTGAGCTCCTCATACTTATTCTACAATTTGTATTTATTTAATGCTTTTAGTAAATGCACTTCCCAAATGTTGTCTCATTCCATGCGCTTGTTACCGGCGGCAGGACCCTGGATAGCTCCTGTCTGGTCATTTGTATGTCCCCATCTGGTCTCAGGGCCGGTTCTAGACAAAATGGTGCCCTGGGCAAAACTAAAAGTGGGGCCCCAGAACTAAACTATTTTATGACCAGTCACAGTCAGTAAGAGGCTCCCTTTAGTATGGTAAAACAAACTGTAATATGGGAGAATTTTAAAGGAGATAGATGATAGGGAGATTGATGGGCAGCATGGTGCCCCAGTGGTTAGCACTACAGCCTTGCAGCCCTGGTCAACATCTGCAGAGAGTTTATATGTTCTCTCTGTGTTTGTGTGGGTTTCCTCCCACAACATAATGGTAGGTTGATTAGATTGTGAGCCCCATTGAGGACAGGGACGATTTGGCAAACTCTGTGTGGCACTGCGGAATCTGTAGTCGCTATATAAATCAAGGAATTATTAATTATAATGAAAGATATTAGAGATTTCTAGATGCTGAACTATAAAGTACATTACATATACAGTAGATGGATATGAGAAATAAATACAGAAGAAGAGAAATAGAAGATTGATTGAAAAATAGAGAAAAAGTGAGATATATAAATGGTCAGATTATAGGAGATAGATAACTATATATATAATAATCAAAATAGACTCAACAAACCATAATTATGGTTTATAGATATTTTATTAAAAAAAAATACTTAAAATTTGACTTTGATGGCCAAAAATGTGCTCCAAACAGAAAATATTTACCTTCACATCTCCTAAATGTGGACATGTGTAGAGTTCACAAATGTCTACTATTGATATGTTCACATAAATAAATCTTTATTAGTACATCTTATGCTTGAGAAAGATTCAATGGGAATCGAAATGTTGCATTTTTATGCCTGGATGATGTACTAAAAGACTTTTTTGCAACCTGATGTCCTTGGTGCTTTGGCTCCCTTCATCTGCTATGCCAGATTTGGGATTTTGAGCACCTGCTTCCCCAGCTGCGAGCACTCCCCTGTGGAATTATGTTTGGAAATTTTTGGATTGCTTTCTTATTCTTCCTATTTACCACATAAATAAATCATGATATCACTAAAACTGAATATCTGCTTTTCATCTACAAATTTTAAAACCGTCACAACCTGCAAAATATAGCAATAAAACAGATTAAAAAGTAAAGCCAGCCGTAAACCTTTATATTTTTGAAAGCAGCAACAACTAGGCGATGCATTTGGCAATTAACATTTGATTACCCTCATGTAACTTTGTGACAAACAAATTATTAAACAAAAAGTGCAATGAAAATGCCTTCATAACGTACATTTTTACATAAAACTCATAGCGAAGTGGAGGTTAACGCGCAAATAGGGATTTAAAAATAATAACACAAAGTGAGCAGATTTATATATACCACAATACAGAACATCAAGAATTTACACTCACAAAAATGCTAAAAAAAAAAACGTGACATATATTTGGTTGCTATCCAAACATGTGTTTAAAAATATATCACACACAAAAAGCTCCTATTCTGTCAAAATCTAATTTTTCCAGAAATCACCATGTAAACAAGATTAACTTTTAGGTTCATACACACTTCCACCTTCATGTAACTTTGCAGCAAACGGCAATAAAATTTACTCTAAAATATGTACAAATCTAGAATACTTATATAAAGAAAATATACTTTCCTAAAACAGCAAGATGTGAGGAGATCATATACAGCTGGTCCCCTACTTAAGAACACCCGACTTACAGACGACCCCTAGTTACAAACGGACCTCCGGAAGTTGGGAATTTACTGTACTTTAGCCCCAGGCTACAATAAACAGCTGTAACAGTTATCAAAGGTGTCTGTAATGAAGCTTTATTGTTAATCTTGATTCTTATGACAACCCAACATTTTTAAAATCCAATTGTCACATAGGCCAAAAAAAAGTTTGGCGGGGGTTACAATTATAAAGTATACAGTTCTGACTTACATACAAATACAACTTAAGAACAAACCTGCAGAACCTATCTTGTACGTAACCTGGGGACGTATATATGATATACTCATGTAAATTCAGCAAAGTATGCAGCAAAGGGAATGTTAAATCCACAGGGGACACCAAACTATTTTTGCAGAAAATTGCACTGAGCTTCACACAGATCTATCATCGTGCATTCCCCTACACAATGGTAACCCAAATAAATAAACTATATATCCATAAACCAATGCGATAATAAAAGTCATGTTTAGATGTGCGCCATTGTATTAGCTGCATAATAACAGAACCCTCTGAGGTGCGTAAGAATGAGAGTAAGAATGTCATAACATAGGTGTAAATAATGGAGGATGGTGGGAAATAAAAACTTTATTGTGGAATGTGTGTGTGTGTTTTTTTTCTGGGTTCTGGTGTAATAATTTAGTCACATTAGGCGAAGATGATTGAATGTTCATTGTATCAGTCAATTTTCGAAAAAAAAAACAACTCACGAAAAAGGCAATCTGAGAGCAAGTTTGTTCTTAGATAGTTCTGGATAGGAGAGGATTAAAAACATGGATATTAGTTGATACTACCCCTTATCGAAATGTAGTAACATATAAACTGAATATTTCCATTATCTGTGAGGTGCAGCAAATTCTCTCTGTAGCTGCCGGCTAAGAATCTGGAGGGGGGTACAGAGGGTATCTTTGTCTCTGTGATACTTAGATTCTCACTTCTTTTTTCCTATGAAAGAAGAGAGTCTCTTCTTTTATAGAAATCTAAATTTGCCAGGAAAACGGAGATATTAACTGTTAAAGTGCCGTCGGGAGTGATTTTTATATATCGCACCTGATATTCTCAATTTAAACCTGAATATCTATGGATCCATGGCACCTAGAAACACAATGTTAGATTAATTTGAAAGAAGAGATTCTCCTCTTTCAGGGGGGCCTGGGCAAATGCCCACTTTGCCTACCCATAGCGTCAGCCCTGCTTGGTCTGCAGAATTACCGTATATACTTGAGTATAAGCCGACCCAAGTATAAGCCGAGGCCCCTAATTTTACCACAAAAACCTGGGAAAACCTACTGACTCGAGTATAAGCCGAAGGAAATGCATTGGTCACAGCCTCCCCAGTATATAGCCTATTGGACCTTGCCCCATAGTATATAGCAAGCACCTGCTCCCCAGTGTATAGCCTGCCAGCCCATATCCCCCAGTATATAGCCAGCCCCCTGTCCCAGTATAAAGCCAGCAGCGGGGGAAGCCAGAAAGGTGAGTTTTGATTTTTTTTGTTCCCCGAGTCAAACCTTGTTTGGGTTTTCAGCACATTTTTTGTGCTGAAAAACTAGGCTTATACTTGAGTATATATGGTACTTCTGTTTTCTGTCCATCGCCAGTAAGAATCGGCCATTCAGAGTGAGGTGTCCCCTAATAAAGGATTGGAGAAATCATATGTTAAATTACCAGCTTTAAAGGTACTCATTAATATATATGTATACACCTAATTTTTTTACCTGAGTTTCTTAAGCAAAGGCAAAATTCCGACATGACAATGCAGAAATGGTTCCATCATACATTGAATTCAGTAATTCAGCAATGCATACTCAGACAGCTTCCGCTAATTGCTGAAGGGTCTGTCTCATAAATGGTGAGGAATAATAATTGTGGATAGGTGATTTATCCTGAGTTCACGGTCTTACATTATTACTATAGCCAGATAAAAAGCATTTGAATAACCTACAGTCCCATCTAAATTTACATGATCAGTAAAGTGCATTTTGCATATAATTGGATCAACTTTTCTCAGATAAGAAGCCAAATAAACACAAAGAAACCAACTGCATAAATTCTATATTGCCTATTTATTGATGCACATGTGCCATAAGTCCAAGTGATGACACTCTCTTTATATTCCTGTTGACCAATATATTAAGGTCAACCTATTAACTGTAAAGGAGGAAACTGTAGTATCTGACTGCTATTAAGTCATGTATGAGTGTCAGTATGGTTTCTTTACACATAGCCACTGCTTCCATTAGTACATATTGTTGTGTAGGATGGAAACCTCTTGGTTCTAAGGTCCTAAGCATAAAAGCACTCAAACTGGTGGGTCCTAGAGATAGGTGTCTTAGAAGAAGAGTTTTGACTGGTCAGGCATTTGGCACCCGATATGTTTGTTCTATTGCACTGCGACCTCTGAGAATATGCCACAACTTTGACCGAATTAGGTAAAGGCCGATTATCCTGGTGTTATAGCAATACCCCATGATTGTCTACATTCTGGTGTTGTGGTGGTACTGTAATTCTTGTGAAATATATTTGTTATGTGTACTGCATATGTTCTTACAGTAATGGTGTATGGATCAATGAGTAAGTTTCCCCGGTTTATCATGCTTGATTTTGATGGTAGATTCCTTTAAAAGACCAATATTAGGCTACATGCCCACCGCACCGTAGCAAAGCGGGCACTTGGCAGCGGAGGGAGAGGAAGAGGAGGAGGTAAGCGCCGGTCACCGCCGCCCCTCTCCATAGCGACATATGGCCGCGGCGCCGTAATACGGGAAAAGATAGCAGGAATGGATGTTCTGGATATTACCAGCTATAATACATAACAATCGAATTTTGTATATATATACATGACCTTCCCATATCCTAGGATTTGTTTATGTGGGATTTCATCCATTTTAAAATAAATGTAAATTGAGGCTCCCAGCTGTCATGGCAACAGATCACAACAAGAATGGGACCAGAATTACAAAATGGTATGTATTTCTGACAGACACATCAAAAACAGTTTGAAATCACTTCACATCACATCAAGATAACATATGACATGCAACATATTAAAATTAGATCAAAGGTAGCATTTACTGTAAAAATCAGGGAAGCAAAGCTGTTCTATTATAGCAATAGGATATACAGATAAATCTCCAAATAAATGTCAGAAACATACACAAGATAAAGATGCATAGTAACAATGTGAGGCCATGAACAAGCAAAAGCAGAGCAGTCACATGCAGTCCAACAAACAGCAAAGGAAAAGCCAGCTGTGGACACAGTATCAAACATGAAGACGAAGATATGGAACAGTTATCCAGAAATTCAGGGCATCGGAGGATCAGCATGGCTCCTGACATCCTCCCCTTCTGACTGCTTAGCGTAATGGCAGATCTTCAAACAGTATAATCACCTTTGGCTTCTTCTGCCTTGGCGCATCACTATGGCGTGTCGGGGTTGTGGCCGCGTGAAGTCATAGTGAGTGGCCCGGGTCAGAAAAGGAGAAGACGGAGTCACGGGGAGAAGAAGTTGAAGGGGAGTATAGCGGGTTTTTACAAAGTGGACATTTCTGTAAAGGGAGTGGGCCCTGCTGTGGCTATTTCATTCAAGGGGGCATCTGCTGTGGTCATTTAATTTATGGGGGGCGGTTTCTGCTGTGGCCATTTAATTTATGGGGGGCGGTTTCTGCTGTGGCCATTTAATTAAAGGGGCATTCGCTGCAGCCATTTAATTAAAGGGGCCCCTGCTGTGATTTCATTTCATACCATTTCATTAAAGGGGGGAATTTGCTGTGGACAATTAATTAATGGGGGGCTGTTTGTGCTGTGGATTTTTAATCAAAGGGACATCCACTGTGGCCATTTCATTAAAGGGGCCTCTGCTGTGGCCATTTCATTTAAGAGGGAAATTTGCTGTGGACATTTCATTAAAAGGGGGACATCTGCTGTGGTCATTTCATTAAAAGGGGACATCTGCTGTGGCCATTCAAAGGGAGCATCTGCTGTGGAAACTTCTTTAAAAGGGGGCTCTGCAGGCGACATTTCAATTATGGGGGGCTGTTTCTGCTGTGGCCATTTCATTAAAGGTGGCATCTGCTCCAGTAATTTCATTAAAGGGTGGGATCTGCACGTGACATTCCATGCATGGGTGGCATATGCTCTGGAAATTTCAATTATCGGAGGCCGTTTCAGCTGTGGCCATTTCATTAAATGGGGCTCTACTGTAGCCATTTCATTAAAAGGACCTCTGCTGTGGCCATTTCATTAAAGGGGGGAATCTGCTGTGGCCATTTCATTAAAGAGCACCCCATTTGTAAATTGCAACCCTCAAACTATTAAAAACAGCCTCTGTTCAGCTTTTTGACTGTTTAAGCATCAAACATGAAATACAACAAAATGAAGGTTCTATAAGGAATTTTCCAATTTTAAATAAATAAAATGTTTATATAGCCCCAACATTTACAAGCTTATGCAGGATAAAATGAGAAAACATCTCAGATTTTGTTGTGCAGTTTCTCTAAAGTGAGGCAATACCCCACATGTGGATGTAAACAACTTTATGTGCCCATAAAAGAGCACAAAAGGGAAGCAGCACCATCATGCTGGATGGCAAATTTTGCTGAAGCAAATTTCATGTACAGTATTTTTTGGACTATAAGGCGCACCATCAATAAATGCCTGCTAAAATGTCTAGGTTCATGTATAAGGCGCACTGGACTATAAGGCGTACCTGATTATAAGGATGAATTACCAGCATTTTTTGTGTGCCTTATAGGCCGAAAAATACGGTAGCTATTTTAGGGTCACTATAGCCCATTGGTTTAATTTTATCAACTTTTTAGGCGGGAATGAAAATAAAAAATCTATTCTGATACCGATTTTTTACTTTTATCTTTTATTTTATACACCATATGGCAAAAATATCATGACAATTTTTATAGCTTTTTTATGTTTGAATAATTTTGCAGAATAAAATCACTTGTTTTTCGCCATCTTCTAAGTATAGCGTTTAGATTTTTTTTGTTGATTGAGCTATATTAGGGCTTATTTTTTTGGAACTGTAAATTTATGATCACTTTTTATAGTTTTTTTTGTTTGGTTGGAGGCAAAAAAATACTAATTTTCAGCATGTTTTTTATTACTTATTTTTACTGTATTCACCTTAAAGATTCTGTAATGATTTTATTGTACGGGTTGTTACGGAAGTGGCGATACCATATATAAGTGGATTGTGTGGTGATTTTCACTCTTATTATATGTGGGAGTTTTATAATATATGGGGCATTTAGGGGACTTCTATAATTTAATTCTTTTATTTGTAAAACAATTTTTCACTTTTTTTTTTTTTTTTTACTGTCCCACTCTGTCCCAAACTAATTTGCCGGCGGCAATACTGATGTATGGTAGTGTCATCATGGTAAAGTAGTCATCCTATGCAGATGCGTACACACACATGCACATGCACAGTGACAGATTCTGGCAGAAACAGGATCTGTCACTAAGCAGCTATAGACAGTCTGGTTTTCCTTCAACTGTGGGGCTTCTGAGCCCGGTGTGTAGGGGGTGGAGATTGAGGTTGGGCAGATGAGGAAGCCCTATAGACTCCACGGTCATGTTTGACCGCCGTGCCTGCAGCCGGGATCACGATCCTAGCTGTTACAGCAGATGCCTATGTACAACAAAAATCCTAATTTTTGTTGTGTTTTTAAAATTTTTTTTTAATGATGTTCACTGTACAGGCTTACTGTATTTTTCGGACTAGAAGGCGCACAAAAAATCCTTTGATTTTCTCAGTAATCAAAGGTGCGTCTTATAGTCCATGTGTATGTAGAAATTTGTAATTTATGGAGTAATTAGGGTATTTTTTTTTTAAATACCACAGTATTTTTACTGTCCCACGCTGGGACTTGTACAAGTGGCTCGTTAAAAGTAATACTCTGCGCTGCTCAAAAATCGAATGCACACATGTACAGTATGGATTTGTACAAATATACATTACTTCGTGAAGTCTTCTGCAGTTAGGGCCCGCCAGCATCACACTTCCCTGGGACAGAATGGGGTCGGGTCTGGACTGGAGCACATAAAAGTTTAGAGCTGATAAGATGTGGAGACATGGAGGAGGCACAAGACTCTAATCTTGAGCTGTTTGATGTGCTGAGACCAATTAATCCAATGTCTTTTATTATATCAGGCACGTAGTCCGCCAACAAGGGTGAGGAAGGACATTAAGACTGGTGCACAATGCCTCTAGCCTTAATAAATTCCCCCTTCAAAAACTATTTAGAAATGAAAATTAAAGGTCCATTTCTATAAGAACATCTGATGGCAGCAGCAGAAAGAGAACATTCAGTAATTATTGCTAAGTGTCCTCCACTAATTCCAATATAAAAAACAAGGATCTTCTAACATTTGTTGTACGCTGTAGCATCTGTTGCAAAAAATGTTTATTAAATATTTTATGTGCCCTTGCCAAAAACGCCTACAAATCCCCAGCTCAGCAAACATGATGGGAAATTACAGAGCAGGGCAAAGGTATAGGGAAATGTCAGAGTCTACATTTAATCTTATGCATTAGGAATAATGCACACAAATGGGGGCTACATCTTAATAAATATTATGCAAGATGCATAGCGCTGAGTTAAAGAACAGACAATGTGATTTTTTGGATTTGTTTTCATATTTTGTCTCATAATTGAGGTCTACCTAAGGGGCCGGCTTCAGGTTTCAGATCAGGGCTCATAGATGCCCACTTCAAAATAATCCAATGTTTTTCTCTTACCCATTCCTGGGTGTTTTTAGCTGTGTGATTTGGGTCACAATTTGTTCCAAGCCTCATCACCTGTGACTGAGAGCAAGTTTTCGGACACTAAGCAGCACATTTCTCTTTAGAATCCCTTGATAGTATTAAAATGTAATTGTATCCTGCACAGATTCAAGACACCCTGTGCAAGATGTAGCAAAGAAGCCCCAGAATATAACAGAGCCTTCTACATGTTGCACAGTAGGGACAGTGTTCTTTTCAAGATATGCTTTATTTTTCCAGTCAACTTAAATGGTTGTGCCTTGCCAAAAATTTTTTATTTCAGTCTTATCTGTCCATAGGACATCCTCCCAGGAGCTTTGCGGCTTGTCAACATGTAGTTTTGCAAATTCCAGTCTTGCTTTCTTATGATGTGTTTTCAGCAATGGTGTTCTCCATGGTCGTCTCCAATTCAGTCCTCTTAATGGCTCAAGTAACAACAGATGGTAAACCGGACACTGATGTTCATTGAGCTTGAAGTCCGCCTTCAATCTCTTTAAAAGTTTTTCTGGGCTCTTTTGTTACCATTTTTATTATTTAACTTGGATTTGTCATCAATTTCTTAATGTAAAACAGTGATGTATAAGGTAGTAGTCCTATGCAAGGAAAGAAAGCAGACAGACTGCAGCAGTCCTGTGTAATATATGCGATCTGGTATCCCAGCAGTCTGTGTACTATAATTTGCGATCTGGTATCCGTCAGTCCTGTGTAATATATGTGATCCTGGTATATATTTGATCTGGTATCCACAGATCCTGTGTAATCTGTGATCTGGTATCCCTCCCCAGTCCTGTGTAATATGTGATCTGGTATCCCGCGTCCTGTGTAATATATGTGATCTGGTATCCCAGCAGTCCTGTGTAATATATGTGATCTGGTATCCCAGCAGTCCTGTGTAATATATGTGATCTGGTATCCCAGCAGTCCTGTGTAATATATGTGATCTGGTATCCCAGCAGTCCTGTGTAAACTTAACTCTGCACTGTTAAACCCAGTGGCTCCCTATGTATGTAGTGATCTATTTTTATTATTAATTACTAACCTAGGACTTCTGCAGATTTTCTAGTTATCTATTTTGGCATTATTGGGCAGTTTGCATTTTAAAACGCAATTCAATTTAGAAGCACTAGAGAGGAGTTACTACTGATCAGGAACTAGCCCCGAGTGTGAATTGCCTTATTGACACTTTGCGATAAGTAGGTACATTTTGCGTTTCAGTTTGGGCACTCGGTCTCTAAAAGGTTCGCCATCACTGCTCTATACAGGCGGTCCCCTACTTAAGGACACCCAACTTACAGACAACCCATAGTTACAGACAGACCCCTCTGACCTCTGGTTAAGCTCTCTGAATGCTTTACTATAGTCCCAGATTGCAATAATCAGCTGTAAGGTGTCTGTAATGAAGCTTTGTTGATGATCCTTGGTCCCATTACAGCAAAAAATGTTTAAACTCCAATTGTCACTGGGGCCAAATTTTTTTTTGTCTGGATCTACAATTATAAAATATACAGTTTCGACTTACATACAAATTCAACTTAAGAACAAACCTCCAGACCCTATCTTGTATGTAACCCGGGGACTGCCTGTATGTATAAATGTATCTATGTGTATAAATGTGCATCTGTGAGTATACAAATATGTATAATTTTTAAGTGGGAAGCGGCGCCCCAATCAGAAGCCTGCTACGGGGCCCTGCCTTTCCTAGTTACGCCACTGCGCTCATGTTTTACTTACCGTACTTCCCTTTGCCAGTAAATTGTAATTATTGGACAACTGCCATTACCCAGAGTGATAACATTTCTTACAACTGTCTTATAAGCGAAGACTCATAGAAAGAGGAGTCAATAACACGTCCTGCGAGGTTCCTGCACCGAAACATTTATTTTACAGTAGTGGTTCAGATAACTTAACATCCGCCTGGCTTTGTTTCACATTAGGTAATATTCAAACATACATAATGACATGCTACAAACAAAACATGATTATTTCTCCTCTGCAAATGTTCAGAGGGACCTCTGCGTCACCCCTCCCCTACCCAGCCCCCCTGACCCCCAGATACAAGACACACAGATTTGTGGGCGCCAACACTTGCAACATTTACTCCTGGCATATCGAGGACAATGAAAACTTTTCTTAGGTAATAAAAATAATACAGAAGATCAGACATTGAGCAAAAGCTTGTCTTCATAAGAGGCTCTTACACATCTGTATGTGATACGGATTATGAAAAAATCTGGATTAGACTTTACATTGTGTATACAGAGTCATATCTCCAGTCACCTCCAAAGCTGCACTCAGCATGCAGGACCTTATAGTCTCCAGCAGCTTCAAGTCACTGTAACCTGCTATGGCTAAGTAGGTCTCTGCCATCACAATATGGATAGATTCCATACTGAACCTGGAAGAATTACAGCTTTGCCTGTGAATTAAGAGGAAGCCTTGATCAGCACTACTCGGAGTAGTAGCAAAGCTCTGAGTAGTTAGAAAAGACAGGGGCCCAAAAGTGTATTCAAAGGAAACATGCAAATTAAATTATTCTGAAAAATCCTAAAATCTCTTAAGAGTTTCTTTTTTTCTTTTTTACCCCCCCCCCCCCCCCCCAGAGGAGGAATAAATATTTGATTATATTGATTATATACATATCCTTGGCAGATGCACAATGACAAAATATTTTGCATGTGTGATCACAATCTAGTAGAGTATAGATGTAATATAGCTAATCCACAGCACACACACAGTCTGCCCCTTTACTATCCAAACTAATACTAGTATATGAGCCTGATCTGTTAGTCTGAAGTTGGCTGCTATACTATCTATGCTTATACCCTGCAAGTAAAGAAAAATGGCAAAAATTCTGGTCTTCGGCCTCAAGGCGAAGACTGGTGCTTTATCCTGACCATGGCACACGTTGCTTGGCTGGTATTAAACATAGTGATAGCATTAGAAAGTGCCTATACAACATGGGAGCATTCACAGTGAATGCATGAGGGCTATAGGACACTGTGCCTTCAAGATAAACCACAGGACCCTATATACACTATGGCCACAACTACCCATTGTCAAGGCCATGGGCGCAAGAAGAATTACAAACATATCCATTGTACCTGCCAAAAACATTAGAAATGTTGTATTGTTCCTAAAATTGAGACCCATATCCTGCTTGGCAGCACTGTTGTCACGAGATTGTCACAGCACTGCAAGCGTTAGGATCAGCAACAAGCCACTGGACGGGGAGGCAGCTCACATATCTTTGGCATAGTGACAAATACTCTCCCAGCACCGGACACACACACATCATACAGCGCTGTGTACACTAGTGACACTATATACAGATCAATACAGCGCAGCAAAGTACTACAGACATTATATACAAATAAATATGGCGCTGGCTTCATACACCAGCAATATGCAGGGGGCGAGTATGTAGTCACTGCACCAGGGCTCCACAGTTCAGTGGCCGAGAGCTGCAGGGACACAGAGTATCTTTATATCAGACTCCCCCGATCCTACCTTCCTTTTGGATGTTAACGGAAATTGCAGTCCTTCTATAACTACACATTAAAATAAGAGAGTCCAATTCTTTGTGGTGTAAGGGGGTCACTTACACATGAAAAAGAGAAACGAACTTGCTGTTACAATCTGATCACTGGGGGCTTAGACTAAAGACATACAGCACCACCTACAGGTCTTACAAGATATTGCTTGGGAAATCAAATGTCCTGCCAGATTTTCTAGTACTAAGAAACATCTGTAAAAAGCTTTTAAAACATATTTTGAAAATTAGAGTTATTACGGTCAG
Organism: Engystomops pustulosus; assembly: GCA_019512145.1. NCBI lineage: Eukaryota > Metazoa > Chordata > Amphibia > Anura > Leptodactylidae > Engystomops > Engystomops pustulosus. Next base: position 58,967,999 of record CM033646.1, read on the forward strand.
AGGGAGGTTTCTGAGGTCAAGCAAATTCTACTGCCTGCCAGTATACAGAAAATGGCCATGGTACAGCAGCAGAAGCGTCCTCTTCTGTAAAATGCCCCTCATGCCAGGAGAGAGCAGCAGATCAGGCAGCGCCCCAGTTACACACACACATTCTACATTGTGATACACACTGAATTAAAATCTATCCTGGAGAGGGACATGGGAAAACCAAAGGAAGTTACCTAAACTAAAAAGATCACTTCCCGCCCCAAGTCAGGCTGACCTGGAATATGACACAACGCTAAACACAAACATGGCAGAGGGCTAGATTCAGCACACACTCAAGACGGAGGGCAGCAAAGGATTAAGAAGGGAGGGGTGCGGAAGTAACAGGTCCCCATACAAAAATATAGCCAATAAAAACTAGACATAAACCAAAAGAAAAATAAATTAAAAAGATTTGATCATGAAAAGGAAGAGCAGGGGGAAGGGGAGGGTGGTGTGAGTGGTGAGCATGCGCTTTACTCCCCGGATGTTCAATCACCGCACCGAGGGGACAATATCATTAGCTGGTCAAATGAGGGGCTGGGGGATGGTTACACAGAGGGCTGTAGGATGAGATCAGTTCTCCCCCTCCTCTCTAATCCTAGGGACATAGGGGTCCAGAAAACACTCAGTTGAATCCTCCATCGGTGCGATAGCTGGCATGGGAGTCACTGGTGAGCTGTGTGGTCTCTGTGGCTGAACTTGGTTGTACCATCACTGGGATATCAGCAGCATCTGAAATAGAAGAGTAATATTTACAGATCGCACCATAATATTGTGTGGTTAAAGATGGATGTGGCATAATGCCAGATGCCCCCATAGAAACAAACAATCTGGAAGTGCATTATCAAGGGAAATTTAATCCTTTGCAGGCTAGAACCAAACGTACTAACCCAAAGTATACATAATCCAATGTGTATCAATTATATCACCGAATCGTAAAATGCTGCATAACCAAGACCTAAATTCGGGTATAAAAATACATATATTCAAATCATACTTGGGGGCGGGGGGTCCAATAAGTACAGAAGTATCCAATGCGGCAGAGTGTGCGAGTATGCGCTGGCATTGTGCAGGCTGCAACTTATTGTCTAAATTGTTACAAAGAAATGAATATGTGTATAGGGGTTTTGCATGTTACACAGTTGTGTCTAAAGATAAAATTTAGTTCACCTGTTTCATTTTGGCCAAGCATGGGGGAGACATGTTAATCTGTTTACGCTAAATCACTGAAGTGATTTGTACCCGAAATGGCATTCGCCATATTTATATCATTTTTAGGAAGTTTTCTAATTTGTCCAGGAAAGGGGACATGTCCTTATTATAAAAGGGGCGTGGCCTCTCAGGGAATATAATATTGTGGCGCAGTTAGACCAACTAATAAGAGGTGTAAAGTACACCTAGCCGTCTTGTACTACACCAGATTATCATTGTGTCCAATGCTGGATGATTAATCTGGCGGAGCAGAAAACTGTCTAGTTCTACTCTGCACTGGCCTAATGACCAACACATTAATGCATCTCCCTCAAAGTGCACTGCGTTAACATCACAATTTAAGTAGAAAGGAATAAAATTGTTGAAAAGTGTGACTAACAAAGGACATGTCCCTCTGTGTGCACATTTCTACAGTGGCTGAGTCTCAGCTGCGACTGAATTATGGTGCAACCGTTTCATCTATAAAAGTGTAGAAGACGTGCGCCACTAATTCATGTGCAAATGCAGATCGAAAACTGTAGCATGTTAAGAAATCTTCCCCAGCGACTCCAAAATTGAATCACTAGTGCACACAACTATATAGGATAAAATGTATTAACTCAAGTTTAAGTGGCGCATAAACCAAATAAGAGTGATATCCAGAGGAAACCCAAGTCCCCATGCCTGCTTTCTGCACTTTTATACATACTGCACCTCCTCTGCTTAGAAAATATTCTCTGGTTTCCCATCAATTCTATGATGCCTCAGCACAACACCAAAAGTACTAGGTGTGCACTGTTCTTCATCTTTATTCTCTATACCATAAAGTATACAGCACCACATATATAACTGTATGGTAGGAGCATGTTTAATACTTATTAGTAACCGTCATAGGAGTTTCTGCCCTCTCAGTAAGAACCTGTGTGGTACACTGTATCTTAAAAAAAGATTGAAGTAAAAGTAAATAAAGTATGCAGCCTGGGATGCGGAGCTGTTAGCTTCTTTTTCCAAATGATTATGCAAATTATATTTTTCTCCGATTTTCCTAAATGGTTGATGCAAATGACACTCAGTATAATAAAAGTCATCACCCGCTAGAGGGAAAACAAAAAAAATTATGGAACAAACCTCCCAATGTTAACAGTATATTCTTCAAGAATTTCTGCTTGAACTTTTTTGCATGATGTCAGAATAGCCTCCCAGAGCTGCTGTTGTGATGTGAACTTCCTCCCACCCGTATAGATCTTTTGCTTGAAGTTAGGGTTAGTGGGCCCAGACATACATGAAGACAAATTCTCAAATACAGGCAGTCCCCGGGTTACATACAAGATAGGGTCTGGAGGTTTGTTCTTAAGTTGAATTTGTATGTAAGTCGAAACTGTATATTTTATAATGGAAGTTCTAGACAATTTTTTTTCTTTTGCCCCAGTGACAATTGGAGTTTCAAAATTTTTGGTTTAATTGGACCAAGAATTATCAATAAAGCTTCATTACAGACATCTTACAGCTGATCATTGCAGTCTGGGACTATAGTAAAGCATCCAGAGAGCTTCACCAGAGGTCACAGTGGGCAGAGGGGTCCGTCTGTAACTATGGGTTGTCTGTAAGTCGGGTGTCCTTAAGTAGGGGACCGCCTGTAGTCTTCTTTACTGATGAGTGTCGTGCAAAGCTGGATGGTCCATATGGATGAAGCAGTGGATGGTTGGTGAATGGCCACCGTGTCCCAACAAGGCTGCCACTTCAGCAAGGAGGTGGTGGAGTCATGTTTTGGGCCGTTATCATGGGGAGAGAGCTAGTAGGCCCCTTTAGAGTTCCTCAAGGTGTGAAAATGATCTCGGCAAAATATATGGTTTCTGACTGATCACTTTCTTCCATGGTACAAAAAAGAAGAATTGTGTCTTCCAGAGTGAAATGACTTCATACATGAGAATGCACCATCTCATGCTGCAAAGATACCACGGTGTCATTGGCTGCTATTGACATGAAAGAATCTCATGGTGTGGCCACCATCTTTCCCTGACCCTAGAGAGAACCTTTGGAATATCATCAAGCATAAGATCTATGGGGGTAGGGCAGTTCACATCAAAACAGCAGCTCTGGGAGGCTATTGTGACATCATGCAAATTCCTCTAGGGTGTTTACTGGTGTAGATTTCTCCCACTCTTGATCTTCCAATGGGGGTTGTGGGGGAGGGTGGAGTTCTGACTCGGCATGCTTGGTTTCTTGGTCTTTCCCAGCTAAGTTGTTTTGTTAATATTTGTTTCTCCTGATCCCCTATACCTTCTGATTTTCTTCTCTAACTTCAGTGGAAAAGGCAGTGGAGTTCTGTAAAAACTGTGAACAAGTCCCCCTCCTCTGTGAGACCTATGGTGAGGCTTAATAGACAGGAAGTCTGCCCTCCTCCATGACCGAGGCCCCTACAAGGCCACATAGACCCATCTTTCTGTGATTAAAATAGCTTCATGTTTGGCAGTTGAACCTCCCGCAAGCTGAGATACCATGTTCATGCATTCCCAGACCATTCACAGCAAAAAGAGACATTGTTTTCCTCGTTCCATCCTTGAAACAGGAGAGCTCTTACTTCTTCACCCTAGTCAAAAGCCTGTCACTCAGCCAAACCACTTCCCAATGCTGTGCTGAAGAAACGCAACCACCTTGAACCAGTGAGGTCTAGAAATGGGAATGTGTTCCTTATGGAATAGATATACTGGTTTGGCTTTACTCCCACATCACGTCATTAGACTTCCTGAAAATCCTGCTTACATAAATGCTTATAAACATGCCTGGGGACGTGCCCTGTATAAATCTGCAGGTCCAGCGTCCATGCGGTGGAAGGCGAGACCGAAGTGAGCAGGCTGGCATTGAGTTTGCCAGACTTAGCTATCCCTAACCCAGTTTCACCACATCTAGAGCCTGGGAGTATCACCCTCTTATAAGCAACACTCCAGCCCCTCTGAAGAATCACATATTGAAAAAAAGAGTCAGGGAAGCCTGTGTGGGGAGAACTGTTTTTTTGATAGGGTGAGTCATGGGACCTTGTAAGGGCGGGAGCTATCTGTGACAATACACCACCCTTGCAGTCCCTACTACTGTGAAGTCTAGCCACTGATGTCTGAATCACACTAAGAGATATCAGTACAGCAGTATACATTCTCTGTCAACAGGTAGTGGTGAATTTGATTATTAATTTTTTTTTACTTCTGATGGCAACTGCCACAAATACAGATTACGGCACAGGGTGCACATTTAACGCTGTAAATTCAAAGTCTGTAAGAAAATTTTTGAAAAGTCCTTTTATTCTTAGATGACGATAGACAGCTTAAAAAGTGATCTAAAACTGTTCTATTTGTATTTAAATTTCTGCATTGAAATTTTTGGGATCATGTTTTAAATGAGTTTGAAATTTAAAATTATTAGAATCCCCCTATGAATTTTCAAAAGTACACCCTTCAAACTATTAAAAACTGCTTTAAGGAAAAGTTTTTACCCTTTGAGCGCTGCATAATTAACAAAATGGAGATTAACTGACAGAATCCTATAGGCCCATTTCATTATTGACGGTCGACATTAAGATTCTGGTCAAAATTATGGCGCAACATTTAATGGTGGTTATAGATGGGTTGATCCATCGTCATCAATCCGGTTTTATGTCCAATCGCTCCACAGCGATTAATTTATGCAGGCTTTTCCTTAACATCCAGTCAAAGACGGATAATGTGGGGGGCCGGGCGGTGCTCTCACTCGACGCTGCAAAGGCTTTCGATAGCGTCGAGTGGGAGTACCTGTGGGCGGTCCTAGAAAAAGCAGGATTAGGCCCTAACTTTAGGAAATGGGTACAGCTTTTATATACTAGTCCCAAGGCAAGAGTGAGGGCTAACGGGATTCTGTCCATGCCTTTTGATCTAACCAGGGGGACAAGGCAGGGGTGCCCTCTGTCACCCTTGCTGTTTGCTTTGGCAATAGAGCCGCTGGCACAAATGCTGAGGGACAGCCAGTTGATTACAGGGCTCAAGTATAACCTGCATACGGAGAAAGTGGCTCTGAATGCAGATGATCTGCTTCTTTTCCTTGGTGACACAGGAGCATCGCTAGAGAGTGCTATTGCTACTATAGGACAATTTGGAGATTTTTCCAGACTCCGGATAAATTGGAATAAGTCAGTATTATTGCCTATTGATCCCCTCTCAGAAGATTCCACGGTAGCTAACACTCCTATCCAGGTAGTTAGCACATTTAAGTACCTTGGTGTTCAAATTTCAGCTAGAGTCCAAGATTACTTTCAGCTTAATTTGATCCCTCTCATTGCGAGATTTGCTGCTAAAATCACGACTTGGTGCAAGCTCCCACTCTCGGTAATTGGTAGAGTCAACTTGACTAAAATGATATTGATGCCCCAATTGTTGTATATTATACACAACACTCCTATTTGGATTCCCCTTAGATTTTTTCATAAACTTCAGCCTCTGTTTAGAGAATTAATCTGGAAAAAAGGGGTGGCACGGATTAAATATGAGACGTTACAGAGGTCTAAAGAGGCTGGTGGTCTGGCAGACCCAAATCCCTGGATTTATTTCTTGGCCTCCCAATTACAACATCTAAGAGGTTGGAGAGTGGAAGAGGGAGGTGGGGCGGTTGCAACATTAATTGGTGAAATGACATCCCATAGGCCTTTGTTGGCAGCCATCGAAGCTGGGTTCCCGGGACAGGGAGGAGCTAGGACCCCCACTCTGACACTTATGGTTAAGGTCTGGGGAAAAATCAAGCAATTATGGGAAGTTGATGGTTGCACCCCTTTCACTCCTATCTGGAAGAATCCAAGATTGACAGAGTTTTTTAGGCTGGAGGGCTTCACTCTCTGGGAACAGGCGGGTGTGAAATTCGTCTATCAACTGCACTCGGAGGGCACATTCAAGGCCTTCTCTGATTTGCAGGAGCAGTTCCAGTTACCACATAGCCAGTTTTATAAATTTTTGCAGATACGCCATGCGTGGGATACACAAGTGACCACAACAAAAAGTACCACTGGCACTGCTCTGATCTCCTTATTGTATAGCCATCTGCTGGAAGCTTATCTAAAGAATTTCCCTCTTAATTTAAAGCAAAAATGGTAGGTGGATTTAGGTCCTATCTCAGATGACCAATGGGAGGGAATTTTATCATCTGTTCCCCAGGTTTGAAGCTCTAAGAATCTTGCATGTCTACCTTATTCACAGGGTGTATAGAACTCCTGCTTTCTTTTTTTTTTTTAAACTCAGTTTTATTGTAACAATAGATTACAGATAAAAGCGTTACATCCGTCATACAAGCAAGTTGTTGAAAGCATTAGAATCGCAAGTCATTGTAATAGATATTGAATCCATTTGTGCTAGACATTCGTATATGCGAAAGACAAACAGATATGTACATTAGTAAGGAATAACAATCCTAACATACATCCCAGTAAAGGGGACAAACAAGTAAAACAGACATTAAAACTGTACAAGAGGGAGGATCTGTCTTGGTGTGGGGGGGAGTTAGCCTAAGGCCTGAAGGGCATCAGATAAGTCATTAGAGGTATATGCAGTTAGGTCGGATGAGCACCACCTATCCCAAATTTTGTGGAATTTGTCAGGACACTTCCTGTTCTTATATACTACTTTTTCATATGGAATAATGTTGTTAACAAGGCCCTTCCACATATCCACTGTGGGGGGTCTTGGGTCCATCCATCTAAGGACTATGGTTTTCCTGGCTAGGAAGAGGGTGGATGTTAGGAAAATTTTAACATATTTTGGCCATAGTTCCTCATCCAAAATTGCGAATAAGCATATCTCTGGTCGCAATGGGACTGGGAGATTTAGGATGTCAGAAAGCAGGGAAATCACCTCAGACCAGAATGCCTGTAGCACAGGGCAGTCCCAAATCATGTGCCAGAATGCGGCAGGGGTAAATCGGCATCTGTGGCATTCCGGGGAAGGGATGCGGTGCATCTTAGCAAGTCTCAGGGGGGTAAGATAGCTCTGATGGATAATGTGTAGCTGTATAATTTTATTGTTCACTGCTGGTGAAACTTGTAAATGGGAACATAAAATATCTGCCACAGTTTCCTCGTCTAAGGCGGGTATCAGTGCTTTCCAACTGGAGACAGCCTTGAGGGGCGTCGCCTCTGCTCTGCTGCGGATGAGGTGAGAGTAGATCATGGAGACCAGTCCCCCTGGGCCCTGTGAGCGTATAACTCCAATGAGTGGGTAGTTTGAGATGGGGAGATGGGGTTCAGGGAATTGTGCTGCAAGGGCATGTCTTAGCTGCAGTTGTAAAACCGGTTATTTGGCATGTCATATTTCCCCTTGACTTGTTCGAAGGACATTAGAATGTTATCTTCGTATAAGTCTGCTAGGGTGAGCACTCCAGACGATTTCCATATGTGTATGTCTTGTAACTGGGTGATGTGAGGTAAGGTGGGGTTGTCCCATAGCGGTGTCTCAGCTATAATAGCTGGGGCCGGTGAGATCTTTTTGGCTGCTTGCCATACTTTTCTAGCGGTTAAGTGTATGGGTAGTAATCTGCCCCTATGTGTAGAATTGCCTTGTAGGATCTGCCAGAGGGTGGGGATGTTCAGGTAGGAGGCCAGATAAGATTCCGGACTAGTGGATGGTTTGGGGGATAGCCATTCTCCCAAGTATTTTAGTTGGCCTGAGAGGTAGTATAGATATATGTTCGGTAGGGCCATACCTGCCATATCTTTAGGGCGCTGCAGTTTTGCTAATTGTAATTTGGACCTAGAGGAGCCCCATATGAATGGGATAAGTAGGGAGTCTAGAGCCTCGAAGAAGGCGCGTGGTATGGGGACGAAAACATTTTGGAGGACGTAGAGGCACTTCGGCTGGACAACCATTTTAACTAGATTTATTCTACCCGGCGTGGACAACGGGAGTGAGGACCATATTTTAAATTTATCTTTGAATAATGGTAGTAAGGGGTCTATGTTGGCCGCTAACATATTTGTGGGGGAGCTTGTAAGAGTCACACCCAAGTATCGAAAGCTGTCAGTGGGTTTCAAATTACATAGTGTTTGGTCTGCATTGGGACGAGATGGGTCTAGATACATAAGGTGGGATTTGCCCCAGTTAATCGTCAAGCCAGAGAAGGAGCCAAAGGTGTCTATCAATTGAATCGCTCTAGGGAGTGAAGTTTCTGGGGCGGAGAGAAATAAAAGTAAGTCGTCTGCATACAGAGCTAAACGGTCTTCTTGCTCGGATATTTTAATTCCCTTGTACAGTGGGTCTGCTCTAATGCGCATGGCCAGCGGTTCGATAGCCAGATCAAACAGGAGAGGCGACAGGGGGCATCCCTGCCGAGTGCCCCGTTGAAGGGGAAAGTAGGAGGAACATATGCCGTTTAAAGCTACTGCTGCACGAGGGGCCGCATATAATAGGGAGACCCATTTAATAAAAGCTGGGCCAATACCGAATCTACCCAGGGTTGAAATCAGAAAGGGCCATTCAATGGAATCGAAGGCCTTGGCCGCATCTAATGACGCCAAGGCCCAGTCTTCTCCAACCGCCTCTCCTATCTGCATTATCTGTGCCCTTCTCAAATTGTTGGAAGTGTTACGGCCCGGAATGAACCCAGATTGATCCGAGTTAATCAGACTCGTGATAACCGTATTCAGTCGACGGGCCAACACTTTTGTGAGCAATTTATAGTCGGAATTTAAGAGAGATATGGGTCTATAAGACCCACACTCTAGGGGGTCCTTGTCTGGTTTCAGAATCACCACTATCGTGGCATCATAGAATGAGGGGGGTAGGGAGTTGGTTGTGTGTGCCAAGGTTAGTGTTTGTAAAAGAGCTGGTAAAAGGTAATCTTGGTATTGGGTGTATGTTTCAATCGGAAACCCATCTGGCCCGGCTGCTTTCCCACACGCCATATCCCTTAGGGCCTCCTGTAGCTCCTCTAGTGTGATGGGAGCATCTAAAATGTCCCGCTGTGCATCAGACAAGACAGGAAAATTTAAGTCTGATAAGTAGCTGTCTATGTCCTGCGGCGTCTTATCATACGTGGAATTATATAGGGTTTGGTAAAAGTTGGTAAAAGATAGTAGGATATCTTTATTGTCAACAAGCATAGTGCCGTCTTGTGACCTAATTTTCAATATCGCTGGGGAGGCATTATTTTGGTGGATCAAATGTGCCAAGAGTGCACTGGACTGATTGCCCAGCTCGAAGTACCTCTGTTTCGCAAAGAATGAGCGCCTTTTTTGCTTATCATAGAGGCAGTGTAAATATTGCCTACCCGTTTGTAACCAGGCGGATCTATTGTCATCTGTAGGGTGCGCTATAAATGTGGCTTCTAACTGGGAGGTGAGGGAGGCCAAATCTGATTCTTGTTGAGCAGTTATTCTTTTAACGTGTTTAATGGAGGATTGGAGGCACCCTCTGAGGTAAGCTTTAAGGGCCTCCCAACGGCAATTAGCTAGGGGTTCTCCAAGATTGGCGGTTATGAAGGCTTGCAGGAGGGCAGGTATCGTATCCCCTTTTGTGATTAAGGATAACCAAAATGGATGTATCTTGCGGAAACCCACCTGAGGTGAGGGGGACCCATGTCTTAGTTCGGCTAAGATTGGGAAATGATCCGAGAGGGCTCTGGGGAGGTGAGAAATGGAGTAGAGAACTGAGTTGGTGATAGGGTTCCCACAGAGGAAGTCAATGCGAGAGAGTGTTTGTCTTCCAGTGTTATGGCAAGTATATTCTCTAGTCGTAGGGTGGCGGGATCGCCATAAGTCTAACCAACCCATTTCCTTTAGTAAGGCAGCTAGGGGAGAGCACTGTTGGGATGGGGGTGGGGGATCTGCATTATGGAACTTATCCACTGTGGGGTCAAGCAGTGTGTTGAAATCTCCCATACAGAGAACTATGGCGTGAGGATACGATGCCGCAAAATGTGCCGCCTCATACAACACCGCCAGGGACTCCGCAGGGGGAACATATATTCCTAATAATACATATTGTTTACAGTCAATCCATGCAACTACAAACACATAACGCCCCTCAGGATCACCTTTGGTTCGTTCCACTTCCCATCTTACAGATTTATGAATAAGTAACGACACTCCACGGGAGTGAGAATTGTGGGTGGAGTGAGTTGACCATTGCAGCCATGGCTTAATAAGATATCTCTGAGTCTGTGGCGTGAGATGCGTCTCCTGCAAGCAAACTATATGGGGAGAGTGTCTCCGGAGAAAGGCAAAAACTGCGTTTCGTTTATCCGGGCTGCCCAACCCCCGAACATTCCAGGAAAGAACCCGGAGGGACATTTTGATTTGTGAGGGCAGTGTAGTGGCACCAAGGGGAGATCAGATCCTTCACTCAGAAGAACAAAAAATGGGGGGCTAAGAAAGAAAGGGGAGGGAGGGGGTAAAAGGGGGTTAAACAATCAAAACTCTGCCAAACTTTCGTGATCATGGTTCACGACAATGTATATGTGGTGCGGGGTGGGGGCCCGGCTCCACATATAGGTATCATACAACAGGGGGTAGCCGTGTGTAGGTCACAAGAACAACAGCATTGCGCCGAGTCAGTTGACCTTCAACTCTGTATTATACTATTCCGGCTGTGTGTCCGAACTATTACATATATAAACATCCCTTAACATCATGCTATAATATATCATATATAAGAGACCCCTGAAGGGGGGGGGTCCCCCGAATTTGCATTATGTGGGTGCATAGGGGATAGGTAAGGGTCGTACAGAACAAAAACATTGGTAAGGAGCATAAACTTAGACTGTAAAGTTCACTCTCACTGCGTTTTATCACGAACGACAGCACTCGGAGGAGGAAGCTTCATCAGTGGATCACGTCGTGGAGATCTGCGTAGAGAGTCCAGCCATGCCTCGGCTTCGACGGTTATCAAGAAATGTGATCTCTCCGCAGGGATCAATCGGAGCCTGGATGGAAAAATCATGCTGTAAGATATTTGTAGGTCTCCGACGTGCTTGACACCTAAGAAGGAAGCTCGTCATTTTCTGGATCCGCAGAAAGTCGGAAAGATGAGAATGGTGGCAATCTGGAATAACGATGGAGCCTTTTTTTCCGGGACGCTTGTAAGATTAAGTCTCGGCTGTGCTTGCTGTAGAGCGAGCCAGCCATGGGTCTCGGACGTGAGCCCGGTGGCGGGGGCTTTGCAGGAACCCGGTTTGCCCGCTCTCATACGGCATGAATTGGCGGACAGAGGTCGCATCTGGGAAATTTCCTCTGACCATGCTTCCATGAATGCTCGGCGGTCGCGGCCCTCGGCCCCGTTCCGGCAGCCCCGAGTATCCGAAGGTTTCTACGTAGGCGTTCTCAGGTCGTCTGCCCGCTGGGACCACTGCTGTGCCGCTCGCTCCAACGTGCGCAGCTTGTTCCCGGACCGGCAGCAATTTCTGTCCCTCTATTGCGGATATAGGTCTCGCGTCTCCCGGACTCTATCTCTTAACTTATCATATCGTGGCGGACGGCAGGCCCACATCCACCTTAACTTCATCTATCTTACAGGTAAGAGAGGTGGTAATTCTTGGTATGAAGGCAATTAGTTGTTGAGACCTTCCCGAAGTGTGGGTGTCGCCCTCCGCGCCTCTGGCTGTGATGTCGCCCTTTACGTCTTTGAGCGGGAGCCTGGTGAGGCCCCGTGCCGCTGACGACTGCCCGGCGCCATGCTGTCTGGCCTGGCAAAGGCCTTAGCTTATCTGGCGGGAAGAGTTCGGTGTTTTATGCATCAACCGGGTTCTCTGGCAGTTCGGGATAATCTGCTGCTGTTGTGGGTAGTTGAGCGGACGGAAGTCAGGATTATGACAGAGTTTCGGCGCTGGCACGGAGCCCCGCTTAAGTGCGTCCTTCCTGCTGCGCGGTCATGCCCCCCCCAAACTCCTGCTTTCTTATCTACTCCGCATCGGACTTAGACAGTACTGAACTTGCCCGATGTGCCCAGGGCCCAGCTGATCACATGACATGTTTTTGGGGTTGTGGTTCCTAGTGCCTTTGGAGTAGAGTGCATCTCAAATTGGAAAACATATTCCAGTTGACTATCCCCAAGAATTCCTCTACAATGGTCCTGGGACTTTTGGTGTGAGTATTACCAGGTAATGAGAATCTTAGATTGGCGCTCAAAGACGCTTATCTACGGCTAGAAGCTGATTGCTCAGAATGGTTGAGCCCCAGACCGCCTCCCTTAAAAGAATATAGGACAAAAATGCTTTAGGCTTCTTCAATGAAACGGGGGTGTTCTACGAGGAAAGCTACTTAAAAAAATTTGAATAAGAGTTGGGGAGTGTGCCGGGAGCTTGTCGTGATACATTGGCTATACGCAGGGAATCATTAAACATGTGCGTTATATTTTGAAAAACGAATAGTAGCTAACTTATGATGAACCAGGGGCTTCTTTTTCTGTAAAAAGTCCTATGTGCAACACGTAGTCTTGTGCTTATAAGACCATAGTGTTAGCGGGGGTGATCCCAGCTCACCCATCGACCCCCGCCTCGCCCCCCCCCTATTCCGCCCCCCCCGCGTGCGTCGCCCCGTGTCCGGCTTCCCCCGCCCGGCGCCCGCCCCGCTCTCCCCCCCCCTTGCACCGTTGGCGGGCCGTGTTCGGGGGGTGGGCGTGTATTTGTTAAAAATTGAAAATGTTCACTAAAATTTATTTGATTTAAAAAAAATTTATAATGGTCTAATTTGAACAGTAATACATTCATTTAGGCCTAAAATTACACATTTCCAAAAGGAAAACCCATCTTAAAATTTTTATGCAAATTCGAGTACGTAGACACTCCACATGTAGAGTTACTGTTGCCTGGTGGCAGAGTTAGCCGCATAAGGGAAGGAGCACCCTGCAGCTGCCAGTTTTATCATATAGAACTTAGTGGATTTTAGTTTCTGATTGGTGCCCTTTTGTACGCTCTAAAATTTAGTTTTTCCTTTAGTGAGGTCATGTGTGGGCAATTTTTGTGTAGGATGAGATACCGATGCTAACACGGTGCCTTTAAGACTGAGTATACACAGAGTTAGGTTTTTTTTCAGCACATTTTTTTTTGTACCAAAATTATAATGGTATTGTTAGATAATGTTAAATAATTAAGAAAAGATTCTGGTTTATCAAATAGAGTTTTGTAAGATTATGAGAGCTGATGCAAAACTTCCAGAAATTTTAGAGCACTGTCGTAACCAAAATGTTAATACACAGGTTAAAGGGGTTGTCGAGAATATAAAAAATAGCGATGTACCGGGAGGAATGAAAAAAAACTAAGAAATCTACTTCCTTGGTTCCTCCTGTGTCCTGCGCCGTGGTCTTGTGCGGTGCCCGTTGTTTACAGTGAAACGGAAGCTGCGCTCAGACAGCTTCCGACCGACACACACCACCCATCACCATTCCCAGCACCCCGATACAGCCCTGGGACGGGTGGTTGCCCGGCCATAAACCTTTGGTCACAGCTTCTGTGGCCCTGTCTTGCTGCGTATAAGGACAGGAATCAACTGTCTTTTTTGTTTTAAGCATGTCCTATGCTTTCCATGATTTTAGCATCACTCACCCTTTCGTCAGACTGCATTGTGCCTCTAGGTCTTCAGGGACACGTAAAAGTCTGTCTCTTCCCTTCAGGGGCCGTGGTTTACATTTTCCACAGCAGCAATTACAGCCAACAGCACAGGCAGCAGCCAGCAGCTAACATCCGGTGATCAGGCCACAGAACATGAAGAGAGCCGGGGGACAGAAGGGAACGTTTACTCAGCAATCACGACATGAAACTACTATTCAAACTGCACAAGTTGGCACTACAACTCAGCCCCATTGTGGATATGGGGATACACTATCCCTTATGGGAAACAATGAGGAGAGCAGGGAATACAGCTAACCCCACATTCAATAATAAAACCATGGTGGGTGTACACTGACATCTTTACTATTGTACGCATGGAATAGATTGGATAAAAAGTTAAACATCAAGATAAACTCTTGTTTCCATCCTTGCTAACCGACTACCTGACCGCACAGCACTAGGGAGACCGTCACTACCCTGGCCGGGCAGCAGCTCTCTCTATTCCTCAGCAAGCACCATCATGTTCGTTGCTACCCATAATTAATCAGGAGCTGATTCATACAAGCATGGCATAGACTGTAAGCCTTGTGAGCAGGGTCCACACTTTATTGTCCATATGACTGTTTGCACTCTGTAAGTGAATATTTATATTTGTAGATGTCCCCTATGACTTTTGAAAGGCTATGGGAATATGATGTGCCGATATACCCCCCTTCAAAGATTATTATTATTATTCTAAATCGGCCGCTTGGAACCATCTCCGTGCCAGCTGGAAGGAAGTAACAATGCCACCATGTCTATCCTAGGAAATCCTAGAACAACAATGTGTACAGCCAGGAGGCATCAGGCACAAAGCTCAACCATCCTCAGTCAGCCGCGCCGCACAGGAGAGAAGAGTGTGCGCAGCTCCTCTCTCACCCCGCTCAGGCAGCGCCATAATACAGCCAAAACTATAGGACATAAGGCAAAGCAAGAAGCGTGTGCTCACTGTACCATGACCATCCAGAGACGTCTAAGGGGTCCATGATCTGGCCAAATCACGGTCGCCATTCCATTCCAAGCATAAGGCCTAACGGTGGAAGTAATAACAGGCAATAGTTGTGATACGGATTGGGCCACACACAAGTTGTACGATACCTCTGGTGAGGAACAGCAATTTCATGCAGTTTTGAGGCAGGGTATAGTAGACACATGTTCCCAACTGATGGACTGATGCTACAGAAATTTCTGAATGGTGGCATCATGTGCCAGTCATGCAACCCCAGTCTATCCAATGCCGGTCCTGCATGAGGTAGAACTGTGCTATAACTGCCTCTCCTCACCACAACTTACTTTGCCCACCAGCTGGAAAGACACAAAATAGTGTTGACATTTTCTTCCCCGAACTGTTCTGCCACGTAGAGCTCCGAGTGAGCATACTTGTCATAGAATTTCTTTTTGTAGCGTCTGTTAATATACAATGGATTGTGATCTCCTTGAATTTCTCTGAGGCTTCTGGATTATCAGGGTTAGGACGTGGTATTTTCAGTGCTAGCGTTTCTGCAAGATGAATAATATTGATTAGCTTTATATTAACCATCTGGAAAAAGAAATGGGTTTTGGGATTATCTGCACATATTTCTCCAACAAAAAGCTTACTCACCGGTAACATCTTTTGATGTCATCAGATGTGGATTCTTGTCTAGTCCTAGAACACTGATACAAGGATTCTCAGAGGTAGAGAGGGACGTGGCGCTGGTCCGCCATCTTACGTCACTAAACAGAAAAGAGAATTCATGAAAAGCTGAAAGAATGGGTTAATGGCATAGACTTAAGCCCTGTATATGAATTATGGTTCTCAACTCAAATTCAAGTTGGTGAACATTCTAAAACTTGTCTCCCTTGCTTCCTCTCCCCCAGTTCTAATAAACAGTGCAAATGACTAGCAATGACCCCGTACTAGTATCAGGGCTCTGGGAGGTTGCATGAGGCTAGAGAACATGGCTGCTTTCATGGGTCACACGAGGCTTTAACCACAAATAAACCTGTAAACAGCGAACCTTTGGTAAAAACAGCGTCAGCTTGAACAAACACATTTAATTATACTAACTCGGGAAAGAGGAAGGGGTCACCAGAATCCAGCACAGTTTATTAAGGGAAAGAAGACTTTGGACGAGTTGAGCTCAACAACAAACCTAATAATCATGATTCAGCAGGCTTAGCAGAAACACAGAACTAGATGGATGTGTTCACACTTGCGTGAACGCATGCGTTTCAAATGCAATACAGCATCTGAGAAGAGGAGAATGCATTACTGTTAACAGTGTAACACAATATTAACACAGTGTTAAACAGCATTTTGTAAAAATTTGTTGACACCAATGTAAGTTAAGCCAAATCACATCGCAAGACCTGGGTTCACATCAACTTTTTTTTGCATCTGCCTGACATGGCGCTGCAATGTATACATAAAACGGATGCTGCACCAGATTGAGCATCCGCTTGAACATTTTCTGCATACCATCATCAATAAACACCAGTGTTAAAAAAAAAAAAAAAAATAACCAAGTTAAACTTTATGTTTCATCCACGTTTTCAAAAAAAGACATCGGAGAACGCAGTAGCCCCATGTTTTTTCAGCAAAACAAAAAAAAAAAGAAAGGGTGCAGACAAACAGGACAACAAAAGTAAACTGCGCTGGAACTGCATTTTTAAATGCAATTCATCAGGAAACTCATTCAGTTGCCAGACCTTCACCTTATTACCATTGATCTAAGGTTCTGCAGCTGCACAAACTAGCACTCATCAGCTCTGTACGCTATAGGTATAGATGCAAATATACACAAGAAGATGACCATCACTGCCGTTATGAAAATCCGAAAACTATGACATGAAGAAGGCAGTAGTAAGCAGGGAATAATGTCCTCACACAGAGTTAAATCCCCTAGGGAATAGTCCTTTCTAATACACTGTGTGATCTCCCCTCCTCCCCACCATCTGCTGCTCAGTGTTTTCTCTCTCTAATGATCTAGGGGCCTAGGTGAGACAACGTCCTCACAAAAAATAAGCCGTCAGCCATTGGTGAATGCTTACCCTATAACCAGGGAAAGCAGTGAAGATAAAACTCACTTGTAGGTTGTATTAGAAGAACTCTTCACTGGGACTTACAGACAGAAGCAAGTGATCACCAATTCTCTAGTACACAAACAAATCCTGTTGTGCCGTGTGATCAGCCTGACTAGTAGAGCCAGGGGTGTGGAGCTGCTCCTTGTACAAATGAAAGTGATAAGACTTTAAGCAGGTGAAAAGCTTATGATAACTCCTTGCTGTTTACCTGCAGGCGATGATGGCCTGTCACTGCTATTGTTTACTGCTCCACTAAACATCACTGGAAACCAATATCCTACCTCTTCCTGATGTTCAGAAAATATTTTCAGTAGTTAAAGGGAACCTACCACATCTGCACATACATAGCCAGTTACAAGTTCCTATAGAGCTCTATCCACTGACTGACCCCCTTCTTTTAGCTAAAAATCATTTCACTTACATCCACATAAATCACCTTTTATGTTATATTACCTGGCATTAGAGGGGCGTGTCCTGCTCATCAAGCCCCATCTAATACTCCCCGTGTCTTATGCCTGCTTAGTGGTCAAAGTTCAAGTCGTGACCAGTGTGACATCTCAGGTACTTCAGCCTCTTAATAATAGCAAACTGTACCCCATGCATGTATATGACGACATGAAGTCCATGGAGGCTGCTGTGATTTCATGTAATTACATACATGGTGTACAGTTTGCCATTGTTAGAAAGCTGATGTCACTGGTCACATGTCATTAATGTAACACAGGGCACCATGTAAAAAGAGTGACACAATATTTCCAATCTGCACACAGAGCTTTATGTCTGTAGTTGAATATTAGCAGACAGTCCCTAAGTACAAGGAGGCAGAGCAGCGATGATTTGAAGAGACACAGAGCCGTCAGTCAGAATAATGAGAGAGAGAGAAGAGTCGCAAACACCAGAGATGAGTCAGGAAACCTAATTTGCATATCAGAAAACGTCTGTAATTAAGATACAGTGCCCCACTGGCAGCTTATTTTAGGTGATATAGGGAGGACTTGTAACCCTTTATTAGCAAGCATTGTTAGTCAGGGTGGGGCAAAATCTGGGGACAGGTCCTCTTTAAAGTAGAGATCAGGGCGCATTTTACATAATATAACCCTAATAAAAATCTAATTCTAGCCAGCTCAGGGAACCAATCATTAAACCAAATTAAGAGCAGGGAGGGGAGTATTTTCTGTCTTCTACAACAACCTGGTGAACATAATACAGGACAGGTCACCGATTCCATTGTTTTCACTACACGGCAGAGCGCCAGGTGTTGGCAAGAACATGGGATGTATCTACCTCCAGCCAATATCTGTCTGTGAAGCCACACTGTCTGTAGGGCTGCAGTCACAAAATTTAACAGTAAGCATGATATCCATCACCTAAATTACCACAATACTACTGTCACTCAGTGGAGAGAAGGTTAATAATAGAAGGATTATGGCTTGTTTGTAGAAGGAGTTGGGTGTATATGATTGAATAGAAAACCTTGTACTGAAAACTTTGCTTTTACCAGTTCAGATTTTGCAGCTATGTGAATGCAGTCAAGGATAGAATATTGTATAAAAACATTGTATATTACTTGCATCTCTATAAAGAGTTTATTTAGAGAACTTACAAAGCATGAGAATATTTTACACATGTGCTAGTTAAGATCTCACTTGCAAAGACACTTTATTACAATTGCTGCTATTGATACAATCATGGCTTTTTTCAACAATTGTCGCTATCTTGATGAATATCTGAAATTTCCAACAGTTGTGGATCAAACAATGGGGATACCACGTACCTGTAAATCACAGTGCCATGCACCATACCATCCAAAAAATACCTTGCAAAGAGGAAATAAAAGATGGTTCTTACCACAACTGGTAATGGTCTGTAGTTGTGTCCAGTGGTCAGCTGGTCAGTACGTGTATTGACGGGAGCATTAAGATGGTAAAGGACATACCTATATATGTTAGAACCAAAAACCTCACGAACTGTAACAAGGATACAACTGTCCCTGTCCCCAGGTGTGATTAGCTCCCGTCCTGACAAGGGCAGTCCCAATAACTTGCCCTAGTTTAGAAAAAAACACCCTGCATTCCCCTTCCCTGACGCGTTTCTTCCTGCTGTAGGTTCTTCAGAGGTATTGCGGTGGAATCAATAAAACAT
>CM033646.1:58991935-59110688 GCA_019512145.1 Engystomops pustulosus
ATTTTATCATTGTAATCCCAGCCAGAACTTTTTTGGTCTCTGTGACAATTGGATTTTAAAAATGTTGGGTTGTCATAAGAATCAGGATTAACACTAAAGCTTCATTACAGACACCAGTGATAACTGTTACAGCTGATCATTGTAGCCTGGGACTAAAGTACAATAAATTACCAATATCCAGAGGTCTGTTTGTAACTATGGGTCATATGTAAGTCGAGGGTTCTTAAGTAGGGGACCGCCTGTATATCGGATTAAGCAAAAAAAACTAAAAAATCATCGTCTTGATGGTATCGCAACATGCAAACAAAAAAAAACAAAAAAAGATAAAGAATCAAAAATGCCATATTTCACGCTGGTTAGCATTCCACAGCTGATGTTCACATCCATTCACAAGAACTGAAAATACACACAGGCTGGGGATTCATGTGGAATAGTTTCCAACGCGTGGCCAGGACGGAAAACTGTGCTGCTGTGGGCATGTCCTCCTCTTTTCTATGGTTTTTTATCAGCATGAGGGTGATGTCACACATCGCGTTTCAGGCCGTTTTTGGGCCATTTTAGTTAGTGCGTTTCAGATTGTAAAAAACGCATGCATTTTTTTTAAACGCATGTGTTTTTAATTGCGCAAATTTGGAAAACTGGACAAAAACACGTACGATTTTAAAAACGGATGAGTTTTTTAACACATGCGTTTTTACAATTTGAAAACGGCCCAAAAACGGCCTAAAAACGCCATGTGTGACATCACTCTAAGGTATAAAAAGAATTATATTTCCATCCCATGATGTATCCACAAATCTTCAAAATCACTGAGCCGTCATGACAAACAGGGTGAGTCTATGCAAAATTAAGGTGCAGTCCATGTAAAATTATGGCGCACATCTCATTTTTTGGCGCACGACTGATTTGCTCCGTCTACCCATTAGTTACTTACAGCCGTGCGCCACTTTAACACATTGAGCTGTGCTTTCCGGAGACTGATCTCTGAAGCCGACAGTCGTGCTTGCGCCACAATTAGTAAATCCCCCTTTGCGTTAAAAAATGACCAAATACATTATAACACTTACTAGTTAAGCAATACATTTAGGTAACTTCTCTTCTGAGTTATGGAATTGTTAGAACACGAAAAGACTCATTAAATTGAAGTTTATACCGTATATACTCGTGTATAAGCCGAGTTTTTAAGCACAAAAAAATGTGCTGAAAAACGTCCCCTCGGCTTATACACGAGTCAATACTTAACCCCTACGGGACGCAGCCTCTTTTGGCCTTAAGGACGCGGCCCCATTCTTCAAATCTGACCTGTGTCATTATAAGTGGTTATAGTTTTGGAACGCTATGAGATATCCAGGGGATTTTGAGATTGTTTTCTCGTGACACATTGTACTTCAAATTAGTTTAAAAATTTGGATGAAATCTTTTGTGTTTAGTTATGAAAAAAAACAAAATTTGGCAAAAATTTGGAAAAATTCTTTATTTTCAACGTTCTAAATTCTCTACTTTTGATGCAGATAGTCATAGCTCCCAAATAAATTCATAACTTACATTTCCCAAGTGTCTGCTTTATGCTGGCATGGTTTTTTAAGATTCCACATATTTTACTAGAATGCTCTGAGGCTCAGAATTTAGGTATCATTTTTCACATTTTTTGTAAAATCACCAAAACCTGTATTTAGATGGACCTGCTCAACTTCTAATTGACACTGAGAGGCCTAAATAATAGTGAGACTCGTAAATTACCCCATTGTGGAAACTACACACCTCAACGTATGAAAAACCACTTTTAAGAAGCTGGGCTGGCTGTATACTACTGGGGGCAAGCTGGGCTGGCTGTATACTACTGGGGGCAAGCTGGGTTGGCTGTATACTACTGGGGCAAGCTGGGTTGGCTGTATACTACTGGGGGCAAGCTGGGCTGGCTGTATACTACAGGGGACAGGATGTATACTATAGGGGGCTGGCTGGCTATATACTGGTGGGGTCTGTGACCAATGCATTTCCCACCCTCGGCTTATACTCGAGTCAATAGGTTTTCCCAGTTTTTGGTGGTAAAATTAGGGGCCTCGGCTTATACTCAGGTCGGCTTATATTCGAGTATATACAGTAGCCTAAGGCCGGCGGCACACTAGCCGTTTTGAACCCCGTTTTGGGCAGTTTTTAACAGGTTGTACCAATTATCTTAATTAAAACAGGTCAAAAACGCCACGTGTGCCACCATCCTTAGGGTGCTGCCACACATTTTTTGGACTATACTAAAGCATGCCTTTTTAAATGTTTACCATGCGTTTGGCTTCTTTGAACCTGTTAACCTTCATTTTCAGAAGTGTAAGATGCTGCGAAACAGATTAAAACCAGCCAAACTCAAGGACTGAAAACGCATGCTTTAAAACAGACCAAAAACATGATATATCGCACACGTGGGGTTTTAAACCAGTTTTTAGTCATGCGGTTTCTGTTAGTTTCACCCCTTAAGGACGCAGCCATTTTTTGGATTCTGACCTGCGTCGCTTTATATGGTTATAACTTTTGAACTCTGTTACTTATCAAAACGATTGGAAGTGTTTTTCCCCACATGTTGCGCTTCATTTTAGTGGTAAATGTTGGATGCTAAGTTTTGTGTTTATTTGAAAAAAAAAAAGAAAAAATGATGAATTTTTTGGAAAATTTGCCATTTTGGAAATTCAAAATCACTGCGTTTTCAGGCAAATAGATATTTACCGCCTAAATAGTTGTCAAAGAAAAGGGCACAGAGGGTCTCTTGTATTTGCTTCCACACCCATTCCTCTCCTCCTATCCTCTAACTGTACATTTTCATCATTTTTGAAATGTCTGGATAATTTATTTTTTAGTCACGCGAAAATCGAATATTGATTTTCCGTATTTTCAGAATTTACCATTTTGGGGCTAAATACCGAATTTTTACAGATTTAGCATCAAAACCCCTATATAATAAACCCATTTTTAAATCTGCACCCCTCAAACTATTAGAAACAGCTTTTAGAAAGATCGTTAACCCCTTGAGATCTTCATTGTAATTGAATCAAAATGGAGGTGAAATTTAGAATGGTCAAATTGTGTCGGTAATAAGTTCATTTAGCCGTAAAATTTACATATTTCCAAAAGATAAAATGAGAAAACCCACCATACAATTTGTTATGCAAACAGCACGTTTTCATTATTGGGGCCATGTGATGCATTTTTTTTGTGGGATGAGATGCTTTTTCCCACGTTACCATTTTGGGGTTGTTATACCCCATTGTTGAAAATTTAGGAACTTTTTTTTGATGGCAGGAGTAGAAAAGCATCAATTCTGTACTGTACGGCAGGTTAAATGCTGTGGTTGCCCTGACTGTGACATTTAATGGGTTAAAAACCTGCTATTGGAGCCCACACTGACCGCGGGTGTTATACTGGGAACGTCGGCTGTTGGTTACAGCTGGCACCCCATGTATCCCGATGTCGGTTCGGCTCTGATCCAGAGCTGAGCCGGCATAGGTCACTGAGCCGGCTAAGTCACTGTGCTCAGCAGTGGATATATCCGCCACAGAGCGGGAAGGGGTCAAACACAGAAACCAAAGAACAAGGCACGGCTGTGGAGTCGGTAAGCCTAACCTCCAACCCTCACATACAATATGTTGTGAATGATAAAAAGCCTTATTGCTACTGTAAATTTATATCTTGATACAATATTTAGTTGGAACATAAAAAATACTTATTGTAATACAGGCAGTCCCCGGGTTATGTACAAGATAGGTTTGTTCTTAAGTTGAATTTGTATGCAAGTCGAAACCGTATACTTTATAATTGTAGATCCAGACGAAATTTTATTTTGCCCCAGTGATAATTGGAGTTTCAAAATTTTTTGCTGTAATTGGACCAAGAATTATCAATAAATGTTCATTACAGATCCTGATCATTGCAGTCTAGGACTACACTAAAGCAAGCAGAGAGCTTCACCAGAGGTCACTATGGGTCGTCTGTAAGTCGAGTGTCCTTAAGTAGGGGGCCGCCTGTGCAGCCTTAGAACTTTAAATTGTAATTATGCAAAACAAATGTGGGGGGGAAAAAAAAAATGTTCAACAGAAATGTATTGAATAAAATGTATTTTTAAGTTAATTGTTCTTGGGTCAGGACTTGAGTTTCTATGAGAGGAGATATGAAGGAGGCAATAACCGTAACTATTTTAAGGCAAGAGAGAACAGCTTTCTAACTCGGATGGGTTGGTGAACAAGAACGTCAAAACATGCGCAACATCTTAAACCATTTCATAGTATATAGAGGAATTGCCTATCATCAGTCAGTTTGATCAACTTTCAAGATCGGTCTTTCTCTGGAAAAGCTCACAACACGTTCACACCTTATTAGCAGCACAGTTTAGCAGTGAACATGATATATAGGTTTTAGTTCTCATACTCTAGTACTTTTTCATGTGCATGTTTCTGTATTTCTGAATTTGAGATTTTAGAAAACAGTTTTCCCTCATATTGTATGTATAGTGTATAC
Organism: Engystomops pustulosus; assembly: GCA_019512145.1. NCBI lineage: Eukaryota > Metazoa > Chordata > Amphibia > Anura > Leptodactylidae > Engystomops > Engystomops pustulosus. The sequence continues at coordinate 58,996,439 of CM033646.1, forward strand.
AATCCATCACAACGGATAACATCTACAAACATGAACTCAAAGAAAAAAGCTAACTAAAAATTAAAGCGGTTATATACGAGTGAACGACCTGAAAATCCTGCTTATTCCCGTTCTCTGATCACTGTGAGCAGCCTAAGTACCTGCAGGCATTGATCATGCCCCTCTGATGAGGAGCGTTTCACTACGGCATGAGCAAAACGTGCATCACATTCAGTCAACTAAACAGCCCTACATCCTTAGCTCTGAAAAAAACAGATATTCGATAGGTGGAACTCCATATATTTACCCCACATTGCTGACTTTAAAAATAATATACATATAACGCCGTGAACTAATGTAACAATTTTATTAAAGAAACCCGTCATGCAAAAATAACCCCCCTTAAACTAAATTATTTCATAAACTGCCATTGAGAGGCTGCCTCTTTCCCTTCATTTTCCTCTCTGCCTAGAACTACGCAATGCAGGTACCTAAGTCTGTCTGCAAAATGACCTGTGAAGTCTCAATGAAGCATTAGCATATTCACGCTGTCACCTTATTCACGGAAGTGGGAGGCACAGCCACACACCTGGTGCATGCCGACAGCCTGTATAATGATGTGAGCTGGATGATAATGACGTGCTCTCTGGTGCTGGTGCCGCCAGAGGTGCTATAACGGACCTCACCCGCGTATATGACGCGATGTGACGGCCGCCATTACCCCCAAAATAATTTGCCATGCGTTAAAGCTTCCGTTTGGCCAATTTCCTTGCAGCGCGGAGGCTCGGAGGGCCCGGCGCGCGCTTGTGCCACAAAGAGTGGTAAATGCTCGCGCGATCACACGCGCGCGCCGGTACCGCTCAGCGCGACAGTGGAAACATGTGATCTGTGTCGTTCAGCAGCGCTACCGGGAGCGAGAGCGCAAGGGTCCCAGCGAAGTACCTCGTGGACACGGGGCTGCCTCCTGTCCTCTGGTGACATCTACCTGCCACATGCTCTATGCCCGCGGATGTGATGGTAGGTGTTGTTATGGGGGTGCAGTTGGGTAGGTTTGTCAGGTGTTGTGCGATGTGCAGGTAGTGTAGTGTTCTGTGTGTGCAGTTGTAGTTGTACGTGTTCTGTCGTGTAGGCAGGTAGTAGTGTAGTGTTCTGTGTGTTGCAGTGAGTGTGATGTGTCGGTGTGGCAGTGTAGTTGTAATTTGTGTGTCAGTGTTAAGGAATGTTCCGTCGTGCAGGTGGTAGTGTACTTGTGTCGTTGTGTGTGCAGTAGGTTGTTGTGGAGTGTAGCTGTATGTCGTTTGGTGCACGTGTTAGGTAATGTTATGGTGGGCAGTGTAGTGTAATGTTCTGTGTGTGCAGTGTGATGTAGGTTCTGAGTGAGTGGTTAGTGTCTGGTGTAGGTAGTTTGGTGTGTGCAGTGTATATGTTCTGTGTGTGCAGTGTTAGTGCTTTGTGCGTGTGTGCGTGTGTGAAGTGTATGTTATGTGTGCATGTGTAGTGTTCTGGCTGAGTGCTAGGTGTGTCTTGTGAGAGTGTATGTTGTGTGTGAGTTGTAGATTTTGGTCTGTGTGAGTGTTAGAGTTCTGTGTGAAGTGTGAGTGTTCGTGTGAGTTGTAGTGCTATGTCTGTGTGGAGCTGCTGGTGCGCTGGGGTGGCCAAGATAAGTGGTGAGGACGTTGCGGTGATGTGTGAGAAGTGATGTGAGGGTGTAGTGTGCGCGTGGGCGCAGAGTCGTTGTGAGGTAGTGTGCGCTGGGTGCAGCCGTGTCCAGTGTGTTGTTGTGAGTGGGCGCGGTTCGCTGAGGGGGTGTAGGGTGCTGTGGGCGCAGATTGTGCGAGGTGTAGTGTGCGATGTTGAGCAGTGTGCGAGTGTAGTGTGCGGCAGTGTGCGCAGTGTGTGATGTTGTCGGTGCGCAGTGTGCGCAGTGTGTGAGGTAGGGTGCGCACAGGTCGCGCATGGTGTGCGAGTGTAGGGCGCGTGTGCGAGTGTAGGTGAGCCGGTGCGAGTGAGTGTGCGCAGGTCGCGAGTGTAGTGTGCGCAGTGTGAGATGTTGTGGTGTGTGTGCGCAGGTTCGCGAGAGGTTAGTGCGCAGGTGTGGAGTGGAGTGTGAGAAAGGTGTGAGTGTGTGGGCGAAGGGTGAGGTATCGTGTGCGCAGTTGTGGCGCAGAGCACAAGGGGGGGTGAGGTGGTGTCGTGGCAGTGGGAGTGTAGGTGCAATGCGTGGTTGTAGTGTGTGCTGTGTGGACAGTGGCGCGTGTAGTGTTTGCTCTGTGGCGACGGGGGAGTGTAGTGTGGCAGTGAGCGAAGTTTGAGTGTAGTGGCGAAGTGGGCGCAGTGTTGGCGTGTAGGTGGTGACAGTTGTGGGAGGTAGGTGCGGTTGGGGGAGTGTAGAACTTTTTTTTGATGGCAGGAGTAGAAAAGCATCAATTCTGTACTGTACGGCAGGTTAAATGCTGCGGTTGCCCTGACTGTGACATTTAACGGGATATACGGGATGCCAGCTGCAACCAACAGCCGACATCCCAGTATAACACCCGCGGTCAGTGTGGGCTCCAATCGCGGGTGTTATACTGGGATGTCGGCTGTTGGTTACAGCTGGCACCCCGTGTATCCCAATGTCGGTTCGGCTCCGATCCAGAGCTGTGCCGGCATAGGTCACTGAGCCAGCTAAGTCACTGTGCTCAGCAGTGGACATATCCGCCACAGAGCGGGAAGGGGTCAAACACAGAAACCAAAGAACATAACAGCTCAAGGCACGGCTGTGGAGTCGGTAAGCCTAACCTCCAACCCCTACATACAATATGTTTTGAGTGATAAAAAGCCTTGCTACTGTAAATTTATATCTTGATACAATATTTGCTGTAATTGGACCAAGAATTATCAATAAATGTTCATTACAGATCCTTTACAGCTGATCATTGCAGTCTAGGACTACACTAAAGCATGCAGAGAGCTTCCCCAGAGGTCACTATGGGTCATCTGTAAGTCCAGTGTCCTTAAGTAGGGGACCGCCTGTACAGCCTTAGAACTTTAAATTGTAATTATGCAAAACAAAATGTGGGGGAAAAAAACTGTTCAACAGAAATGTATTGAATAATATTTTTTAAGTTTAATTTGTTCTTAGGTCAGACTTGAGGTGTTCTATGAAGGAAGATCTGAAGGAGGCAATACTGTAACTATTTTAAGGCAAGAGAACAGCCTTTCTACTCGGACTTGGGTTGGTGACAACGTCATAACCACATGAGCAACATCTCTAACAATTTCTAGATATAGAGGAATTGCCTCATAATCAGTCAGTTTTGATCAACTTTCAAGATCAGTCTTTTCTCTGTGAAAAGCTCACTAACAGTTTCACACCTTATTGCAGCACAGTTTAGCAGTGCTACATGATATATAGGTTTAGTTTCTATACTTATAGTACTTTTTCATGTGCCAGTGGGGAGGTAGTGTGCGCAGTGTGCGATGTAGGTGCGCAGTGTGCGAGTGTAGTGTGCCGAAGTGTGAGCGAGTGTAGTGCTGCCGAAGTGGGGAGTGTAGTGTGCGGCAGTGGTGACGTGTAGTGTGCGCCGTGTGTGAGTGGTAGTGGGCCGACAGTGTGCGCAGGTGTTGAGTGTAGTGTGCGAAGTGGAGCAGTGTGCGAGTGTAGTGTGCGCAGTGTGCAGTTAGTGTGCGCAGATTGTGCGCAGTGTGAGAGTGTAGTGTGCGCAGTGTGCGAGTGTAGTGTGCGCAGTGTGTGAGTGTAGTGTGAGCAGTGTGTGAGTGTAGTGTGCGCTGTGTGCGCGTGTAGTGTGTGCTGTGTGCGCAGTGTGCGCGTGTAGTGTGTGCTGTGTGCTGTGTGCGCAGTGTGTGAGTGTAGTGTGCGCAGTGCTGAGCAGTGTGGAGTGGTGTGCGCAGTGTGTGAGTGTAGTGTGCGCTGTGTGCGCGTGTTAGTGTGTGCTTGTGCGCAGTGTGCGCGTGTTAGTGTGGGAATGTGTGGCTGTGCTGCGGCAGTGTGTGGAGTGAGGGCGCAGTGTGCGCAGTGTGTGAGTGTGTGTGCGCAGTGTGCGCAAGTGTGTGAGGTAGTCGGCGCAGTGTTTGGGGGGCGAGGTTGTGTGTGTGCGCAGTGTGGCGAGTTGTAGTGTGCGCAGTGCGAGTGTAGTGTGCGCAGTGTGCGAGTGTAGTGTGCGCAGTGTGCGAGTGTAGTGTGCGCAGTGTGCGCAGTGTGTGCAGTGTGCGCAGTGTGTGCAGTGTGCGCAGTGTGCGAGTGTAGTGTGCGCAGTGTGCGAGTGTAGTGTGCGCAGTGCGAGTGTAGTGTGCGCAGTGTGCGAGTGTAGTGTGCGCAGTGTGCGAGTGTAGTGTGCGCAGTGTGCGAGTGTAGTGTGCGCAGTGTGCGAGTGTAGTGTGCGCAGTGTGCGAGTGTAGTGTGCGCGCGCAGTGTGCGCGCGCAGTGTGCGAGTGTAGTGTGCGCGCAGTGTGCGCGCGCAGTGTGCGCAGTGTGCGAGGGTAGTGTGCGCAGTGTGCGAGGAGTGTGCGCAGGTGTGCGAGTGTTATGTGCGCAGTGTGCGAGTGTAGTGGCGGCAGTGTGCGAGGGTGTGTGACGCAGTGTGCGAGGTAGGGTGCGCAAGTGTGCGAGTTTTTGTAGTGTGCCGCAGATGTGAGAGTGTAGTGTGAGCAGTGTGTGAGTGTAGTGTGCGCAGTGTGTGAGTGTAGTGTGTGAGTGTAGTGTGCGCAGTGTGTGAGTGTAGTCTGCGACAGTGTGTGAGTGTAGTGTGCGCAGTGTGTGAGTGTAGTGTGCGCAGGTGTGAGTGTAGTGTGCGCAGGTGTGAGTGTAGTGTGCGCAGTGTGTTGAGTGTAGTGTGCGGCAGTGTGTGAGTGTAGTGTGCGCAGTGTGTGAGTGTGTAAGGTGTGCGCAGGTGTGAGTGTAGTGGCGCAGTGTGTGAGTGGAGTGTGCGCAGTGTGTGAGTGTTAGTGGCGCAGTGTGTGAGTGTAGTGTGCCGGGCAGGGTGTGAGTGTAGTGTGCGAAGGTGGAGTGAGTGTGCGCAGTGTGTGGAGGGTATGGAGCAGTGTAGTGTAGTGTTGCGCAGTGTGTGAGTGTAGTGTGCGCAGTTGTGTGGTTAGTGTGCGCAGTGTGTGAGTCGAAGTGTGTTGCTGTTGCCCAGTGATGTGATGTGTCAGCAGTGTGTGCTGTGTGCAGTGTGTGCTGTGTGCGCAGGGGTGATGTGTGAGCAGTGTGTTAGTTGGTTGCTGTGTGCCGCAGTGTTGAGGTAGTGTGGAGTTAGGGGTCGTGTCGGCAGTGCTGTGAGAGTGTGTGTGTGTGACGCACGTGTCGTGTGTAGGTGTGATGTGTGCGCAGTGTGTGAGAGATGTGTGCTGTGTGCCCGCATGTGTGAGGTAGTGTGTGCTGTGTGCGCGTGTGGAGTGTAGTGTGTGCTGGTGCCAGGTGTGAGTGTAGTGTTGCCTGTGTGCGCAGTGTGTGAGTGTAGGGTGTGCTGTGTGCCCAGTGTGTGAGTGTAGTGTGTAGTGTGTGTGTAGTGTGTGCGCAGTGTGTGAGTGTAGTGTGTGCTGTGTGCGGTGTGTGTGAGTGTAGTGTGTGCTGTGTGCGCAGTGTGTGAGTGTAGTGTGTGCTGGGTGCGCAGTGCTGTGTTGTAGTGTGTGCTGTGTGCGCGTGTGTGAGTGTAGTGTGTAAGTGGTGCGCGTGTAGTGTGTGCTGTGTGCGCAGGTGCTATACGAAATTTTTCATACTCCTCTCGGGGTAAAAATACTCCTCAAAATGGTGGGAGTGATTTTTACCCTTTCTGGAAAAAATGTTAGGCGGACCTATGCTTGGTGGCCACGCCCCCCGTTCGCCTGTGTGTGCATGGTGTGTTTATAGAGAGGAGATTACAGCAGCTCCAGGCAGGCCATTGTTATAGAGAACATGTTCAGCATTCATGTGTAGGTGATGTCCTGTGTCCCCACCTGTGATATTAGGTGGATGAGGCATGTAAGCAGATGACATGACACACCACATAGCAATGCTTACTATTACATACACACAGGACATGAGCAGGGGCGAGGAGACGGAGGAGGCCGGCTGAGGTAAAGGGGGTGCATCAACTGCCTCGACATGGACCAAGCCTCATTTAAATGATAAAGAATAGATTGATTTACAATGTGAAATAATAGAGATAAAGGTGGGAATGGATCCTTCTGAAGCTGCTCCAACAGAGTAGTAGTGACAAGACTAGTGACACGCCTGATGGTAGGTGTCCGTAAAATTTTTGGAGTCTAATGCAGTCCATTTTTTCCGAATCCACAGCACTGGTGCAAGGACACTCCGACAACGTGCCAAATTCAGAATTAAACACCACCCAGGTTTGTATACAGGTTTACAGAGCCCAATACCCAACAATGGCTGCAGCTTTGTATGGACACCCTTTAACACAATGTTGTAGGATGTTTGTTCACAGTACTGTCTACTATTAGGATAACATCAAGAGCCTTTCTTCTACAAGCAAACCTGTGGCACAGGTGAGGTGATGAATAATGACACAGGACACCTCACTAATTGAGTTTACATGACAAAATCAGGTTCACAGAATATCATTCTGCTTCAGTGTAGAGTGACCCACTTACAATTAAATATCCATGTAAGAAACGTCTAGAGGGGTAACCCTGCCCATATGGTCCTCAGACGATGGCAGAGGATACAGGGAGCTGAGCGCAACTGAATGTCTAGAAGAGCTGATAATGAAATCCTCTGCAGTATCCCCCCTCACATTGCTAAAATGGAAATCTCACCAAATCTGACACTTACAAGGGTGCAAATTACACAACCAAGCATTTCCCAGAGGTGTAATGCCTACAGAGTGTGTATGTTTTTTCACAACTAATTAACATAATAAAACTAAGCAACTTATCTGTATTACAAATATACAGCTATTTAGTTATACAGTTCCTATGCAGAGTGCCACAGATTCCCCCATAAAAAATTCACAAAAAAGACTGGCCTAACACCAGACACGGACCCTTTTTGCGTTTTCCCCTTCTCAACTTCCAAAGGACATAACTTTTTTTTATTTTTTAGCTTTTTTAGTTAAAACTTTTACACAGTTCACCATACAGTATAATGAGCACAATAACATTATTCAGTTGGTTTAGTAAGATTAAGGAGACACCAAACATGTACAGGTTTTCTTATGTTTTACTGCTTTAACAAATAAAACTATATTCTGAGAGCTATAACGTTTTTACTGCTCAAACAAAAGAGTATTATTAGGGCTTGTTTATTGCCGGAAAAGTTAACGGTTAGATTGGTGCTATTATAGGGGACATCTGACTTTTTGATTGTTTTCTATTACAATTTTTTGGGAAGAAGGAAGCACTAAAATGGCAATTTTTAATTTGTTTACTATTTTTATTTTTCATACCCTTCAAAATACAGGTATAATAATGTTATATCTGTTTGGCCAAAGTCCCTACAGACGCACCAAATTTCTGGGGTGGCTTTTATTATATTTTAGACACAGCTGAGAACAGGCTGTATGTAACCGTCAGTGTGCCAGCGCGATCCTGAGATCATCCACATGTGGCAACAGGCCTCTAATTTGGACAATCTATTTCAATCTCTATGGAGATTAGAAAGAAAGACACCACATATTTGCCTCCCTTTAAAACCACTCTGATACTGCCAGTTTTTGGCCGCGTGCCCGAGAACACCAATGGTGTATTCACAGGCTACTCATTGAATGAGGTAGATCCCTTGACCCCTGGAACTTTCCGTTGGATGCAGGGCCAAAATCCTGATATACAGGCGGTCCCCTGACTTACAGACAATCCGTAGTTAAAGACTGACCCCTCTGCCCAGTGTGACCTCTGGTGAAGACTCTCTGAATGCTTTACTATAGTCCCAGGCTGCAATGATAAGCTGTAAAGTGTCTGCAATGAAGCTTTATTGATAATCCTTGGTCTCATTACAGCAAAAAATGTAGAAACTCCAAATATCACTGGAGCAAAAAAATTTTGCCCGAAACTACAATTATAAAATATAAAGTTTCGACTTACATGCAAATTCAACTTAAGAACAAATCTATGGAACCTCTCTTGTATGTAACCCAGGTAACTGCCTGTACCAGGTCAACAACTTCAAAACAATTAGAAGCTGTGTGACTCCATATCATACAGGGTTGTCTATGCAGCCTTGGAGTTACATATTTGTGTTTAAGAGCTAATCTTGAAACAATAATCTCTACAATCCGGTTATAATACAACAACTCTCAGCACTCCCACAACACCAGGATGTTGGTAGTTGTGGTTTTACAACTGCTGGATAGCTCTGTCCTAAAGAGAACAGTAAAGGGAGTGGACAGCACATGACTGGAGTCAGACTTCAATTGCAAAAATTCAACCAATAAGGAAGAAACACAAAGGCATAAAAACATTACCCGGCGCTATAAATCACAAGCTAAGAAATAGCAGTCTTTCACAATATAAATGCATGTGACATGGCTGTAAAAACATAAAGTAGCTGACATTGGCAACAAGTAGCAAATACACTACAGAATACATAAATGCAGATCACTTTTCTATACAGGATTAAGTCACTGCATGTAGATGATATCAATTTTTTACCTATCCTTGGAATAGATGATTAGCAGAAGATTGATGAGTATCTGACACAAACACCCCCACAGTAAGCAGTTAGTGCAACATTTGGCCGCCATGAGGACCACCAAGAAGTCAAACACCCTAAGGCCAGCAGCACACGGCTGCGCAAAATACAATACTTAATAATGGATCAGTACCCGCGGCTCTTATATTAACGGATAGTACAACCGATCTGTTCAACAGTAGGGCAATACCTTTCTCATTGACCACTCAAACTATAGTTTATGGGGATCCGCGAAAATCACATGCCGGACTAATGGATATTGGGCCTTGAAAAATACAAGAAAGGTATCCCCATGATCCTGACCCCAACAATAAAGGGAACTGCACAGTGAAAACCATAAAAACAAACCCTGTGAAGAAATAGTGCAACTGCCTTTTTTGGTCCGTTGCCACTAGAAAGTATGGTTTGTCCTACAGGAATTTGTCCTATAAAACGCAAAAGTGAAATATTATAGCACCAAACAAAAAACATTTGGAAGGGAAAGGGTTAACAGCTGACCTGTTGGGGGTGACAGGTGAGAGACTGCCTTAAATGTTATCCCTTGAAGTTACTATAGATGCCTGCTAAATAGCCACTAGCGACTTCATGGCGACTAGCGTAAAACAATCTGCATGCAGCATGCTGTTTAGCAGGAGGATTTCGGGGAAAAACTGAATATAACTTATTTGCATCTCCACTGTTCGTATGCTAAGGGCTGCCCAGAAAACAACCCAACTTCCATCATATAGAGACATTTGTCAATCAGTGAAAGGACCGCCCCATGACTAAATCACCATTGATAAGCATAAAAAAACAAAACAAAAGTGTGGTCTATAACATATTGCTTGTATATTGGAGGTATCAGCTATTTCCAGCTTCCCCATATAGTTGAACAGAGAGTGGCTCAAAGCTTAGATGTGGGGGTCAGATACTACCATTCTTGATATACAATGTTTTAAAGAGAACTTATCAGGGTATATTATGTTATCCAACAATATACAGCACCCAGCGTGTCTGAGCATAACACTGAGGGCCCATTGATTTCCTGAGTAAGGCTTCATTTCCCCTGCAGCCATTTTGCTTCCCCTGCAATAATAGCTGATCCCATTACCAGACCCTGCAATCAGCTAACAGACACCATGTATATATGTGCTGCCATGTATGAGCCACAATAACATGCATATAATGCCATTACAGCTAACCACAGGAACAGGACTTTGACCACAACCCACATGCCCTGAGCTATAAATATGGTGTATACATTTCATCCAAAGGTTACAAATATAATGGAACCACGTATGAGAGCTCCAAAGATTCCAGATTATTATTGTTTTACTTAGTAAAGCATCTAATAGATTGATTAAGCTTATTTCCTTAATCAATAGGTGTGTCTTACAGCACATATCTGTAGGGTGCACTGCACAATGTCTACCTGTTCTTACTGTAGTATTGACCAAGCTGGGGGAAGTTATTTACATATATTAGGGATTTAACTATTCTGTAACTAATTCATTTCTCAAATTGCCCTGCTGAAATAAAAGCAGTGCTGTTGGCAAAAAACACTTGTTAAAGGGAACTTAAGGGATTAAGAGACACAAACTAGTAAAGTACCTGCCATTTGGGACATTATTTAGGTAAGGAGAGGTCATTGATCTGTAACATTCAAAGATAAGTTTGTGTGTAATGCTGAATCTTACCAAAATATAGGACATCACTGTTATCATGACACCTACATGCTTATGACAGGTTCCCTATCTTCCCCATTATGTCAAGGCTGTTCATGGGCAGTGTATCCACTATTACTGTAATGATCCAAGCAATCCCTGGGTTCCTTATGCCATTGGAGCAAAACTATCAGTGATACATGTTCAGCACCGGAAAAAAACCGTTGATCCAAAGATAAGGAGTCAGCGGTGGTCATGGGTCGTGTAAAGAGGTAGTAACATGGAGAATGTAAGGCTACATGTACAATCCCATATAGAGACCTTATGTAGCGCAGAGGCTGCCCTCAGTATGGGGAGAATGTCTGCTCATCTACCACATCCAGACTGCTGGCAATAGGCAGATGGTTCCCTCAGGTGACATAACGTGGAGATTAGCTGTGACTGCACCTCCATGTTATCTGTAGATGTAGGACTGGAATGAGCTCATGTCCAGCAGCTGAGTATACAGGCAGGACATGGAGCACACCCGGCCATACATCACACTGTACAATAGACACACATTTCATTATCAATGACGGCCGGTGATACACACACTGAAGGAAATCAATGGAGATTATGGAGGATGCCTATATTTAGCCGCCCCACCCCCTCCTCCATCACACAGCAGCCCGCACTGCTGTGCCCAGTAGTCATTGTAGCCGCAGGACTCGGCTTGCCGCCTACACCGCCAGTATTCTCACCTCTCCCCGGTACCGCTCGGTTCGGCTAGTCTCCTCAATCAGACGCAGAGGGGGCGGTGCGTGCGCGGTCCCGGTAGTGACGTCACATAGGACCGCAGCATGCGCGCACCCGGAAGTGAGGGAATCCGGGAGCGCGCGATGGGGTTCCCGGGGCGGGAGGAAGCTGTTGTGACGTAATGAATCTGATGAAAATTGTTACCGGAGCCAATAGATAGAAACATTAGAAGGGGAAGATGTTAGACAAGAAGATAAGGAAAACGGTTGGGTAATAAGTGCAAAAAGTAACGAGAAGGTCAAGTAGTGAGTCAGTTACTATGATTGTGTGGGTCTACATAATAGAGAGGGGTACAGGTAATGGGGGAGATACATAGAGGGGATACAGGTAGTGGGGAGATACATGAGGGGACACAGGAAATGGGGGAGATAGATGGAGGGGGACACAGGATATTGGGGAGATGATACATGCAGGGGACACAAGTAATGGGGGAGATACATGGAGGGGACACGGGTAATGGGGAGATACATGGAGGGGACACGAGAGATGGGGGGGGAGATAGATGGAGGGGGACACAGGTAATCTAAATCTTAATTGCTACATTATGGCTAAAATAAATATGCAATAAAAATATAAATAAATAAAGGCAGATTAAAAATACAATGAATACAAAGAAAATATAAATAAATATACAAAGAATAATGAGACATGTCATGTCACCTCCCTCATTTTAGTTCTGACATAACTGGATGAAGGACCCTGGGAAATATATCGGCTAGCATGGTGCTAACATGGTTTTCTGTATGAATAGGGCTCACCCCAAGAGCACTCTTCATACATGCTTTACAGATCCACGCCGTAATAGTACGGTGTGGAGCGTTAAGGGTTAAATGTATTTTCATGTCGAATCTGAACATTTGCTGAAATAACTATACATATAAATATTTTGTTATTTGCAACAAACTTGTAATTTTACTATATTTTCTTAAAGTTGTTTTAACATTGTTCTTTCACTATTTCTCTCCTTATAAGCTAAGATTACATTAGAAAAACAAAATAAGAATTTACAGTTGTATAAAAGGGATTTCCCTGACCGGGAATCGAACCCGGGCCGCGGCGGTGAGAGCGCCGAATCCTAACCACTAGACCACCAGGGAAGGTGACTGATTTGGACGATCATGAGATCTAAATCTTATACCAGTGCCCTCTGCTGGCCTTTTTAAAGCAATAGCAGTCAGAAGTTACAAAGTAATTGCCGAACTATTACCATGTTATACCTGCAGCTATTGTTCATGTGCATATCCTGTAACAGACCTCCTTACTATCCTGTGAAGACAGTCTGGCTCACTACCTAATCTTCACCCATACATGCCAGCCCCCGGAGAGGGGTATAACCGTAGAGCAGGCTTATACTTAACACTTTGAAATCCCACATTCAAAAGCCAGTTAATCATAAAGTTTGTTATATAGTTTTTAATTATTGTATCTTTTTCTAAAGCAGAATTTTATTGAAATACACATAAATGTGTTTAAATTGACATCTGATAATACATTCCTTTATGTTTATCTCGCCTTCCAAAACAAGGCATGAACATTGATCAGTGGTAAGAAAAAAACAAAAATCCTGAACAATAAGGGTTTATTATTATGAGAACAATACCACTTGAAGTGGAACTGTTCTTAGTGAATAAAGAAACTGCACAGTTAGTGAGAAAAAGGGTTTAAAACCATGTAAATTAGCTGGAGGCACTCAGACTGACGTCACCTTAGTGCCTCACAGGATCGGCCCGCTTTTAATTTATTCACGCCCCGCACTGCTAGTCCTGCCTTCTCCAACCCCGGCTCTCTGACATCACTGGCTGCTGAGAGGTGCTCAGGAGATTGTGCCATTTATTCACTAACAACAGTTCCACTTAATTCATAAAGAAATGTGCACACAAGTGCTACACATCTATCATCAGTTAGACAGATGGTAAATATCCTTTAGCTTCTCAAACATCTCCGCCCTCTAGGGGACCATCACCTCTCTATTTGGATCCTAGACTACCTCACAATCCGACCTGGGACTGTGAGGGTGCTGTCACACGTCGCGTTTACCGCATGCGTTTAAAAACGCATTGCAATAGCTGGAGAGTGATTTGCCTAATTAAACAGCTGCTAACACCTGTGTTTACAAAACGCAACCGTTAACGCATTGTTAACGCATGCGTTAACATCGCGGTTAACGCATGCGGTTGTTAACGCATTGTTAACACATGCGTTAACATCGCGGTTAACGCATGCGTTTTGTAAACACAAGTGTTAAGAGTTGTTTAATTAGGCAAATCACTCTCCAGCTATTCCAATGCGTTTTTTAACGAGAGCCCGGGACTGTGTGTCGGACACTGTGATTAGTAGTACAGGTGCACCTCATGATACACATTGTACACAGCAGACTTCAGGTACAATTCAACAAGCTGCTACCTCCAGAAGTTCTCTGATGACTCTGCTACAGTAGGCCTCATTACTGGTGAGAACGACAGGGAGTACAAAGAATTGATCCGGGAACCACCTTATAATAAATGCTGGGAAGACTAAGAAGATGGTGGTGGACTTCCATAAGCTAGTCCTCCTTCTCAACTAGTGGTCATCAAGGGGAGGAACATTGAGGAAGTGAAGTCCTATAAGTATTGTTGAGGTGTCCTCCTCAACAATAAACTGTAGTGGGCAGAGAACATAAAAGAATTTCACAGGAATGGTCAGAGCAGGCTATACCTGCTGAGGAGGCTGAGGGCATTTGGAGTGCAGGAGGCACTTTTTAAGACCTCCAACTCTGTAGTGGCATCAGCCATCTTCTTTGGTGTAGTCTGTTGGATTAGCAGCATCTCAGCTAAGGACAGAAGCAAACTGCATCAGAACAGAAGAGTAGATTTTCCTGATTGTGTTTACAAAACTTTGTTAACACGTTAAGATTGTGTTTACGTATGAGTTTTGTACACAATGTTAATAGTTATGTAATCAGGCAAATCTCCTCTTGATGTGTTTGAACGCACCCAAAAACCGTTTTTCATAATTGCTGGTAGAGTAAGCTGCTGTGTAAACATTTTCCCAGCTGCTTACACTTACAGCAATGAAGAAAAACACTTTCACGGCAGCCAAACGCATATGTTCTGACACATAACCAAAACACCACATGTGAATGCACTTCCACAGTTGTAGAGATATTAGTCCCAGTATCTGACCATTGTAATCTGTGTTTTGTCAAAGTTCTGGAGAATCTTCTCTCATACTGTCCAGTCAGCAGCTGTTAAAGTCAGAGAAGCTACTGCGGAGTACACAATGTGGGAGATGTATGAACCCCTTAAGGACACAGTCCTTTTTTTATTTCTGCATTTCCACTTTTCACTCTCCACTTTCAAAATGCCATAACTTTTTTATGTTCCTGTGCACAAAGCTGTATAAGCTTGTTTTCCATGACGTCCCGCATGACGGCCCACCTGGAGGATTACCCCTTGACCTCTGCAGGGACATTAAGGAGAGAGGTTAAATGTCCCTCCCCCTGCATCCCTCTCCAGTGTTCTTCCTGTCCCTACACAGGCCAGGAGGAAGAGAGGGTCTCTCTCCTTCTCATCTCCTTAGGGGGGTGGGAGTGGAGGGGGACGCCTTGGAGGTGCGGTACCTGGTGCTAAGATCCTCTCCGGGCCTCGATCGGTTTCTTTCCTGGCTGACATCGTGGAGGGGTGTTAGGTGCGATCCCTGCGGTCCCTCGGTGATCTACGGCAGCACCATATGTTCCGGCTCCCGACGGTGAAACGCAGCTGCGTTCCACAAGGCCCGATGACAACTTCCGGTCTGCGTTCCACAAGGCCGATGACGACTTCCGGTATGCGTTCCACAGTCGCACCGGAAGTGACGCCGGCCCTCTCGTCATTGGCGTTCGGGAGTCAGGAGCGAGGAGCGGTGAGTTTAAAAAGCGGAGAGTCTACTAGAGACCTCTCTTGCTACCAGGACGTCCGCAGGTTTTCTTATCTAAGTGTGTCACAAGGCGCAGGTTAGTAAGATGTGTCCCATGGCTGGCGTTTTTTTGTACTTTGTCACCGCTCCACTCACACCTCTACCTCCTCCCTTGTCCACAGGCAATATGGACCCAGTTCCCCTTCCTCAGATATCTGTAAGTTAAGGGGGTCTGAAGGGTGGAATTGTGGAGGGGGGGGCCCTGTATATACATACATCCCCTATACTCATGTTTTCTTCTCACACCTAGGAGAAAAAGGAAAAAGAGAAGAAAGAGGAAAAAAAGAGGAAAGGAAGGAAGATAAGTCAAAAACTAAGACTCTTCCATCCCGTAGATGCAACATGTGTTTTAACAAACTTCCAGAATCCTACAAAAAAACGTTGTGCAAAGATTGTGTGGATAACATAATGCGTGAGGAAAAAGCGTCCTTCATGGATGAGATGAGATCTATGTTTAAATCTGAAGTAAAAAGCACAGTTGCATCCCTCCTTAAAGGTTCAAACCCTCTGAACCCAATCCAGAGGAAATGGATTCAGATCCTGAAAGAGCTTCCTGTTCGTACCAAGGTGGTGAAGAGGAGCAGCTGGACAGCCAGGAGCAAAAAAACGACACTAGATTCCTCTTCCCTATGGATAACTTGGACACCTTACTAAGGGCGGTCCGAGAAACACTGAATGTTGAAGAACCTGTGAAAACAAAGTCTGTACAGGACGAGCTTTTCGGTTGTTTAAGAGCAAAAAAGAAAAGGGTGTTTCCAGTGAATAATGTACTGGAAGACCTTATCCGGGAAGAGGGGAAAGACCCAAAGAAACGGCTATCAGTAGCCAAAGACTTCAGGAATAGACTTGTGTTTGACAAGGAAAAATAAAAAAATTGGAATTCAATTCCAAAAGTGGACATCCAGGTTACGAAAGTGGTAAAGAAGACTGACCTCCCTTTCGAGGATGCGACTCAACTTAAGGACCCCATGGATCGCAAATCTGACAGTGTCTTAAAGAAAACCTGGGAATCGGCAATGCTGAACCTAAAGGCTAATATCGCAACTACATCTGTCGCCAGAACAATGACCTGCTGGCTAAACGGGTTAGAGAACCAAATTATCAGCGGAACCTTGAGAGAAAAACTCCTAGAGTCTCTCCCTCTTCTAAAACTAGCAACCACTTTTATTGCAGATGCGTCAGGGGAATGCGTCAGATTCTCCGCCAAAGAAGGAGCACTCTCTAATGTCGCCCGTAGAGCCCTCTGGCTCAAGCAGTGGTCGGGAGACTTTAGATCGAAATCAAATTTATGTGGCATACCTTTTACTGGCGAGTTCCTATTTGGTCCAGAATTGGACACGATCCTGGAGAAAGCTGCAGATAGGAAAAAAGGCTTTCCAGAACCCAGACAGAAGAGACATTCCTTTCGTGATTCCCGTGACAAAATTCCATCCTATCGCGGGAAAGGTAAACAAGGCAGATGGAGCTACACAAAAGGAGGTAGAGGTTACAGTTCCTTCCAGAGTACCCAACCCTGCCCGAAAACAATCACGCCAGGGTGGGGGGAAGACTAGCTCTTTTCCCCGCTCAGTGGGAACAAAGTATAAGAAATACATGGATTCTACAAGTCATACGGAAGGGCTACAAGATCGAGTTGAACACTCCACCTCCTTAAATGTTTGTGACAACAAGAACATCATCTCAGCAGATGCTTCTTCTTATGTGGGAAGAAGTCCAGTCTCTGTTACTCAAAGACGTAATATCTCCTGTACCTCCTCATCAACAGAAGAAAGGATTCTACTCTCCCCTCTTCTTAGTTCAGAAACCGAATGGAGCCTACAGAATGATTATAAACCTAAAAAATCTAAATACCCATATCAAATACAGGAGATTCAAGATGGAGTCCCTAAAGTCCACAACACCATTAATCCCAAAAGGAGCAGCTCTATGCACCATAGACTTGAAAGACGCATATTACCACGTCCCAATCCATCCCTTCTCTCAAAGATACCTGAGATTTGCGATCTTGTCCCCAGAAAACCAGGTAAAGCACTTTCAATTCAGAGCTCTACCATTCGGGATCTCCTCGGCTCCCAGACTGTTTACAAAAATTATGGCAGAGGTGGTAGCAGTCTTAAGACAAAAGAACATACTACTGATCCCTTATTTAGACGATCTCCTTCTAATCTCCAGCTCAGAGGAAACCCTTTTATTCCAGAGAGACACGACAATAGCAGTCCTAGAACACTTAGGTTGGATAATAAATTTCGAAAAATCAAATCTTCAACCAAGCACCAAGTTAAAATTTCTAGGAATTTTGCTGGACTCAGTGCACCAATGCTCTCTTCTCCCAGAAGAGAAGGTCAAAAATCTTGTTTTGCAGGTGTCGATGTTCCAAAGCAGGCAGAAGTGTTCAATCAGAGAGGCCATGAAACTCCTGGGCCTTCTCACGTCCTGTATAGCCGGTGTCCCCTGGGCTCAAAACCATACAAGAGACCTCCAGAATTGGATTCTTTCATCTTGGGACAAGAATTTAAACCATCTGGAGAAGAAAATCAACATTCCCCTATGGGTAAAAAATTCTCTAAACTGGTGGAAGACAGTAGAAAATCTTACCAGGGGCTTAAAATGGAGCAATTGGCCAATACCCTCCATCTTGACGGACGCAAGCAAGACAGTTGGGGAGCAAACTTCCGGAAAAACTGGTTCAGTGCCAATGGTCCCAGTCAGAGATAAACAGATCCTCAACTACAACAGAACTGAAGGCAATCTGGAATACCCTGAAGGTCTGCTCAGAAAATTACAGGGCCAAACCTCAAAATATTATCGGACAACACGACCCAAGTTGCCTACCCTCAAATGCCAAGAGGGCACACTCCACATCTCTACTAAAAATATCAAAAAAGATCTTTCTTTGGGCAGAAGAAAAATGTCCTCTCTCTGATGGCAATCCTCTGAAGGGATCAAAAACAAGAGGCAGATTTCCTGAGCAGGTACACTCTAGATCCCCATAGTGGTGCCTAAAACAGGAGGTATTCTCCCACGTTGACTAGAAAATGGGGAAATACCGCAAATAGACCTATTTGCCACCAGGGAGAAGAAGAAAGCAGACCCACTACTTCTCCTGCAGAAGAACACCCAGACTACCTTCTACATGCCTTCTGCCACAGTTGGCATGCAAAGCTAGCCTCATGCCCTTCCCTCCACTTCAAGATTTCAAGGACGGTGCAAAAAATAATAAGAAGACCTCAAAATTATCTTGATATAGCCCTTCTGGCCAAAAAAGAAGCTGGTCCCCGCAGCACTAAAGAAATATGGCATTAGAAAGAAACCAATCATTTCTCCTCTCAAAGGAAGGATCTCCTATAATCAGGGTCGGTTCATCATCCCAATCCAGAAATCTCCATCTATCAGCCTGGATCCATGAGAACGAATGAGCTGAAAGTCTAATTCTCATCAGAAGAAGTCTTGCAACACTACAGCGATATTGGAGTTTCTCCAGAGGGTGTCTAAAGGCCTTAAGACCAGCACCGGTTAAGGTTCAAGTCTTCAGCCCTCAGCGTCTTCTTTGATGTCCATCTGGCTGGACCATAGGTGGGTATTCTTAGAGCATCCACTAGACTTATCCTAAATGTCCCATCAGGACTCTCCCTGGGACTATCAATAGTCCTGAATGGCTGTACGAGGTCCTTTTCGAGCCTCTAGAGGACGCAAGTATAAAAAAAGATCACCTTAAAAACCGCCTTTCCTCGTTGCTATAAAACAACAGCTAGAAGGCTGGGGCAAATTCAAGCACTCTCCATAAACGAGCCCTCCTGAAATTACAGATGATAGAATATCCTTAATGCTTGATCCAAATTTCCTGCCCCAAAGTAACACACAGACTTCATCGTAACAGGAAAATATTCTCCCCTCCTTTTGGCCAAAACCACAAATCTTCAGGAGAGCTAAATGGCATCACCTTAGACGTAAAGCATAGTTCTACAATATCTCGAAATAACTAATAGCTGGCGGAAAGATTCAAACTTGTTCTCTTCAGATTCCAGGGCAACAACAGAGGGGGAGAAAAGCGTCGAATATTCCCCACGCCCGCTGGATTAGACAGACTATCCGGGACTGTTATACTATCCAAAACTTAGAAGTTCCTACAAATCTTAAAGCCCACTCTACCAGGGCAGTGGTAGAAAAGTTCTACAAACAGTAGTCCCTCCCTAAAAATTCCCTAAGTTATCTGGTACATCTCCAGGTAGGCCGTCATGGGGGACATCATGGAAAGCGAGAATTAGACTCACCGGTAATTTGTTTTCCATCTAGTCCACCATGACGGCCTGGAATTTTTTCACAACCCTTACAAATGTTACTATATGGTTTTTGTTGTATGTGGAGTAACATGCTAATAAACCTCTTTCATCCTTCCTTGGTGTAATTATTTGGTAGAACACTGGAGAGGGATGCAGGGGGAGGGACATTTAACCTCTCTCCTTCCTGTCCCTGCAGAGGTCAAGGGGTAATCCTCCAGGTGGGCCGTCATGGTGGACTAGATGGAAAACGAATTACCGGTGAGTCTAATTCTCGCTTTCTGTGTACCAAATCTTACTTGCTAGTGGTGGTATTTAATATTCCATCCTGGAAAGCTTGCTAATGAAGAAAATGATTAAAAAAAACAAACACATTTTTATTTTTGGCTTTGTTTTTATGGCTTTCACTGTGCACTATAAGTGACAGCTCCCCTTCATTGTTTGGGTCGGAATGATCAGGGAGATACCTTTGGATGTGTTTTAGTAGTTGCCACATTCTGAGACAATAACGTTTTCATAATTAAGTGTACTGAGCTGTTTAAGAAGTCATTAATCTCAGTAAATGTAATGTGTACCAAAATGTGTAGCACATACAAATGCAATGTTATCACAAAGAATTTTAAGGCTGATTAACAGGTAATGTCCCTAGTATTCAAAGTAGTATATAAAAATTAAAATTTTTTGTTTCTTACATTAACTACACTACTCAGTCTGGATATTCAGTTTCAGTGATTAGGACACTTTTTCGATGTGATAGTCAGGTCTGATGCCTTGAGTGTAATAGTCAGGTGACTTAATGAATTAAGTTCAGTCTACCTTTCCGAGAAATGTAATTTAATCATCAATAGGTTTGTAAACCTCTACCTCTGATGTACCCTATTTTTCAGACTATAAGGCGCACAAAAAATTTTAAGGTGCGCCTTATATATGAACCGTACTTACAGACAACAGCTGCCTTAAACTGTGCACAGGTCTGCCACCTGCTGATCAATCATCCTTGTAATCTGGTGCACCTTATATATGAACCTAGACGTTTTAGCAGGCATTTATTGAAGGTGCGCCTTATAGTCCGAAAAATATGGTAGCCAGATTAGGTAGCACAGAAATACCAACTTTATATAGGTTTTATTATGTTTTCATATATTTAAAAAAAAAATGTAAAACCTCTTGTACAAAAAATGTTTTCTTCATTTTGTTCTATTCTAATGCTAATAACTTTTTCATACTTCTGTATATTGACCTTAATAAGATGTCATTTGTTGCAGGACGTGATGACGTGTACATTGCTACCATTTTGTGTGTGTTGCAAAATGGAGAAAAAGTGGCATTTCAGAAATCTGGGCGCCCTTTCCCATTATGGGGTTCTCTGCTGGGAATAACCATTTCTATATGTTGATAGAGCAGGACTTTTGGGATGAGGCTATACCTAACATGTTCATGATTTCATTTATCAGTTCTGGGGAAATTTGATCTGATTTTTTTTTTACTACTTTTTAGACCCCCAAGGGTACTTTAACCCTTGGGGGTCTTATAGTTCCTACCATATACTGCAATACTAAAGTACTGGGATCTATATCAGCGTACAGATCCTTCCCAATGACAAGTCCTGGTGTCACATAAAGACTTCAGTCTACCATGGAGGCATTTTTTTGTTGGCTTTCACTATCCGCTCCAAATGACCCCTCCCCTTTATTCTTTGGGTCAGTACGATAACAGATACTAAATTTATATAGGATTTAATATGTTTGAGTAGATAAATATCTTTTGTGCAAGATAATAAAAATGTCATTTTGCCAAATTCTGAGGCCAATTAGTATACAGACATGGCATACGGTTTCATTTTTAGCAGTTTGGGAACTACGTGACGCTTGCTCATTTTTTAACTTCAAATATTTATGGTTAAAAAAGTGGCGATTCAGACATTTGGGTGTTGTTTTCCGTTACTGTGTTCACGGCTGGGAATAATAATTTTTTGTCTTCGTTGGTTTGTTTTTATGTTTAAACTGTTTACAAAACAAAAAATAACTCAAACACCAGCAATGAATATACCTCCTACATAGTTTTGGATACACAATAAACAAACTGCATAAATATAAACAATAGAATGTCCCACACATGTAAACATGGTCGTTCATTTCCCCAGCAACCTATGGCTCGGGAGCCAGATGTGGCTCTTTTGTTGGCTGCATCTGGCTCTCAGACAGATCTTTAATAAATAGTGATGGCTGTTGTGTGTGTCCTTTGTGCAACCGATCGCCACCATCGTCTTGGGTCAAAGAGAAGAGCGTGGGAGCGATGAGGAGCTGGCTGCAGGGAGCACAGGTAGGTGTATATTCTTTTTTTTTTTTTTGCTGTGGCTACCCATCTACTGGGGGGCATGTGCTGTGGCTACCTATCTACTGGGGGGCATGTGCATATTGTATGGCTCTTACGGAATAACATTTTCAAATATGTGGCGTTCATGGCTCTCTCAACCAAAAAGGTTCCTGACTCCTGCTCTATATGGATATCTGGAAATAAGGACCAGTATTCTTTATATTTAAGGAATCTTATTTAGGCCTGCAGTTGTATTTGCCTTGCTTCCTTGGGACTGTCCCTCTCCTCACACAACTTGTACCCGTAAGGCCGGCGGCACACGTGGTGTTTTGAACCTGTTTTTGGTCTGTTTTTAAGCAGTCTTAAAAAATGCATGTATTTTTTGAAAATGTATGCAATTTTGACCCGTTTTAATTAAGATAATTGGTAAAACCGGTCAAAAACGCATCAGTTAAAAAAGAAAAAAAAAAAAAACACCTTGCTTTTTTAAAGCATGTGTTTTTAACGGACTGCTTAAAAATGCCCAAAAAATGGGTTCAAAACACCACATGTGCCGCCGGCCTAATTCCCCACAGCAACACTCCAGCCCCCCCTCATCCCTCCTCCTCACACTGCTAGCACCACAGGTGCCCCTTCTCCTAACAGCTCGCACCCCAAATTCCCTTCATCCTTACTGTAACAGCAACCACCAGGTCCCCCTCCTCCTTACACAACCTGCACCTGAAGGTCTCAAAGCCTGGTTATACTGTATATACTCAAGTATAAGCCGAGACCCCTAATTTTACCACAGAAAACTGGGAAAACATATTGACTCGAGTATAAGCCGAGGGTGTAGTATACAGCCTGCCCCCGTGCGGTATACAGATAAAAAAAAAAAAATAAACTTAATACTCACCCTCCGGTGTCCCCGATGTTCCTCCCGGTGGCTTCCGATCTCCATCGCGGCTCCCGGCGGCTTCTTCACTCTTCTATCTTCTCTGGCCGGGAGATCGCGCCGACCGTCTCACACTACGGTGCGCCGCTGATGATTTTATCAGTGGCGACAGCGCTGCATCACAGTGTGTGGCGGCCGGCAGATCGTATTGACGCGACTCTGCCGGCTAGAGAAGATAGAAGACAGAAGAGGAGACACGGGGAGCCGCTGGGAGCTGCCACAGGGATCGGGAGCCGTGACAAACATCGCGGACACCGGAGGGTGAGTATTAATTTTTTTTTTTTTTAATCATTGACTCTTTTTTTGTGCTGAAAAACTCTGCTTATACACGAGTATATACGGTATGTCTTATATGTTGGTGCTGCAAAAACCCTCCCCTCATCCCAGTCCTGAGCAGCTGGAAGCATCATCTACTGAAAAGAATAATTATCTATCCTACAACACAGAGGCAAGAGCCAGCTAGAGGAAAGGAAGGTGCCAGCACCGTTACCCTCATGGTACCATATGGCAGATTCAGCGCTGTCAACATCGTATTCATATACCCAGGAATGGATGAATACAGAATATTCCTTAACACTGATGCAACAAGGAGGAGAAGGAACTCAACATAAAACACCCACAAATTCCTTCTTTCTGTAGATAAGCACTGTATTTTAGGGCCCTACAAGTGGTATATACCCAAAAATGATTTCTTAGTACTTCAGCAGTCCAGACTATAGCTCCTCAGGTGCCCCAAACCCCACTCAGCAGGACTGTACATGTGAGCTCAGTGGGAGGGTTTGAGTTTCAAACAGTGAACTCGGCTGTGTTAAAAGATCCCACGACACGTACACATTTATGTACATAGACGGTACAATAATATTAATATTTCTATACCATCATCCACTTTCCAATTCCAATAACCAAAAAACAAAACAGAATACGTACTCAGAGTCTAGTAAATATTTTATTGACATAGCGCTACATCCACTGTTAACATAAGTGAGAACATCAGAAAGCCCTGGGTCCTCCCCTCTTGCAGTGTGATGAGTATGAAGCACCTGTAGTCCACCATTCAGGTAGTTCCCCTCAATCTAAACAACCTTTCCTTCGGTGCTGCTGTGGGACACAAGGTAGCCCCCAGTGGATAAATCAGAAATTTGCAGGTGTCATCACAATTTCTATGCTTTGGTTATATGTGTCACAGTGATAACTTGGAAACGAGACAGGCTTACACTAAATGCAGATAATAAATGAATGGGATGTCAGCAGAGGCATAAGCGCCATTTATCGGCTCCTTGCTTCAAACCATTTGATCTTATTGGGAAGGAAATTTCAGGTCTTTAAAGCTACTGACTGTTGACTCTGTGAAAAGGTTTCTTCCAGACTTTCAAGTAGTGCCTCTCTTAGCTATATATATATATAAGAAACAATGATTTGCTAGTGCTTGGTGTGTAACAAACCACATTCAGATAAATGGTTTCAGACACCTCCATGGTTTTGTACTTCATTACAGCAGGAGTACAACACTACTTACTGCATGTGATGGCAAGCTGCTGCGCACTAGGCCAATATCTTTCAATTGTTATGATCTTCCAAAGCCAGATTGTTAAGTCTCTAATTTATCGCAACGGCTACTACCAAATTCTGGTTTGTCCCTTAAACCTATGCCTGCCACCTATCCCTGCAGCTATGAACATCAAACAATTCATTCCTTAGAAAAAAAGTTAAGTCCTAGGCATTTATCAGACATATACATAGAGAAATGCCTGTAACGTACATGGCAAATGCAGTGTGAACAGATCTTACTTCTGCGGTTTACAGTAAATACACTTATGACTTTTATTTCTCATCAATAAAAATGAAGTGTTACTTCCAGAATGTACATCTCACAAGCAAAAGCAATATTTAAAAGACTCACAGACAGTTCTAGCATGGTTTATAATTCTACATATCAATTTTATTCTTCAATAATTTGTGGTTGCATTTCTCCACTCGGGCTGCCAAGGGCATTTGCAGCAGAGCAGTTCAAGTATCAGAGAGGTGACAGACATTATTAATTGCAGGTATTCTGCATTCACTTTTTTCCTGCAAGGACACAAGACATTCTTGGAGTGTCCATGAGACAAATGCAGAAAGCAGTGTAAGCTTGAACCCCCCAAACCACAGCAGACGATCACACCATAGCTAAAAGAAGTAGAAGTAAATATCTGCAGCATACGGACTATAACCCAGAGCGGCCGGTCTTATAATAGATCCCTGCAATAACTGGAGACACTACTTTCTATTTGTATTCAATCCTATAGTGTTGAAGTCTAAAAACCCCAAAAAAGTATTCTTAAAACTATTGTATATTATACATGTAGGAATCTAGTGGCAAGCTCTAAACTACACCTCATATCAAATCTTCGACGCAGAGGAGGGTTCTGGAGGCAAAATGCAAGGTGCTAGAATTTATGGCAACTGTAAGAAAGTAAAGAAAGCCCAAGTTTCCAAAGTGGGATTCAGACCTAATGGTTGCCACACAACAATCACTCATGTGAAGCTAAATCCCATGACCAGCTCACTACAGCTCCAACATTGCCTCCAATGTCAAAAACCTCACAAGGCAAAATACAGCCCAATCAAGCTCATCACATTGAGGGAAGAGGTTGTAATAATTCATGAGAAAGTAGGCTAGCACCCCCTACTGGCCATGCTTAGGTTTCTATCGTTCTGGAGAGGTATTGTGTGCTCATGCAAGGGAATGGTGACAATTTACAAAACAGCCAATTATTTGGAAATGGTATATATCAGAAACTGCATTACATTCAATAGATCAATATATGTTTAATCAATGCACAGAAAATGCTCTTCCCAAAGCTTTATGAGCATCTTGAAACAACTAGGACATCCAGTCGTAAAGGAAAGGGAGGAAGATTCAAATTTTAACACATTTTGATATCAGGGGCAAGTGTTAGTGTCATTTTGTTTGCTGGCAGCCCTATGGTCTTTGAGATGATAAGGTTGCTAGAGGATAGAATGGATAACCAAGGTTTAATGGGACACGATGAGACGACCTAGAATGGGGCAGAATCTTGTGATTTATTGTCTGGAGAGTGCAAGTTCTGGCTGCCATTTTCTTCTCCGTTTGTTGATACCCTGGGCTGGAAACAAAAATTTCAAGTATTTAACATAACAGCACCAAAGTCACTAGATATACAAGAATTAAACACTGTTTAAGAAGTAGGGATCAGTAATCTAACCTAAAGCCTCCTGTCTGCAGCATACAACAGCAAGTTGATGCTGCAGCTTGGTGTATGCCATGGTTAAATCCATAAGGCAGTAGCCTGCTGTATGCCTTGGTTAGACCCTTCATGCAGTAGTCTGCTGTATGCCTTGGTTAGACCCTTCATGCAGTAGCCTGCTGTATGGTATGCCTTGGTTTAGACCCTTCATGCATAGCTGCTGTATGCCTGGTTAGACCCTTTCATGCAGTAGCCTGCTGTATGTCCTTGGTTAGAAGACCCTTCATGCAGTAGTCTGCTGTATGCCTTGGTTAGACCCTTCATGCGTAGTTCTGGCTGTAGGCCTTGGTTAGACCCTTCATGCAGTAGCCTGCTGTATGCTTTGATTGGTTGACCCTTCATGCAGTAGCCTGCTGTATGCCTTGGTTAGACCCTTCATGCAGTAGTCTGCTGTATGAATTGGTTAGAACCTTCACGCAGTAGCCTGTGCTGTATGCCTGGTTAGACCCTTCATGCGTAGCCCTGCTGTATGCCTTTGGTTAGACCCTTCATCATGCAGTAGCCTACTATATGAATTGGTTAGACCCTTCATGCAGTAGCCTGCTTTGTGAATTGGTTAGACCCTTCATGCAGTAGCCTGCTGTATGCATTGGTTAGACCCTTCATGCAGTAGCCTGCTATATGAATTGGTTAGACCCTTCATGCAGTAGCCTGCTGTATGAATTGGTTAGACCCTTCATGCAGTAGCCTGCTGTATGATTGGTTAGACCCTCATGCGTACCTGAGTAATGAATTGGTTAGACCTCATCAGTAGTCTGCTGTATGCCTTGGTTAGACCCTTCATGCAGTAGTCTGCTGTTGCCTTGGTTACCCTTCAGCAGTACCTGCTGTATGATTGTGAGACCCTTCATGCAGTAGCCTGCTGTATGAATTGGTTAGACCCTTCATGCAGTAGTCTGCTGTATGCATTGGTTAGAGCCTTCATGCAGTAGCCTGCTGTATGAATTGGTTAGACCCTTCATGCAGTAGCCTGCTGTATGCCTTGGTTAGACCCTTCATGCAGTAGTCTGCTGTATGCCTTGGTTTAGACCCTTCATGCAGTAGTCTGCTGTATGCCTTGGTTAGACCCTTCATGCAGTAGCCTGCTGTATGCATTGGTTAGACCCTTCATGCAGTAGTCTGCTGTATGCCTTGGTTAGACCCTCATGCAGTAGTCTGCTTATGCCTTGGTTAGACCCTCATGCAGTAGCTGCTGTAGGAATTGGGTTAGACCCTTCATGCAGTAGCCTGGTGTATGCATTGGTTAGACCCTTCATGCAGTAGCCTGGTGTATGCATGTTAGACCCTTCTGCAGTAGCCTGGTGTAGCATTGGTTAGACCCGTCATGCAGTAGCCTGCTGTATGAATTGGTAGACCCTTCATGCAGTAGCCTGCTGTAGCATTGTTAGACCCTTCATGCAGTGCCTGGTGTATGCCTTGGTTAGACCCTTCATGCAGCACCTGGCGTACGCTTTGGTTAGAGCCTTACTATTGCCATGGTTAGACTCTTAACATTGTAGACTGGTGTTGTCATGTTAATGCCCCGTATCGCTCACCTTTAATTTACCACACGTTCTTCAAAGATTTGAAGGTGGCAGAGTTCCTAAAAAATACAACAAAACATAAGATGAGGCTCTAATATACAGCTAGTTGATAATAGTGATCCTGCTTTTCATCCAATATATTCTTATAGCAGATTAGGAGGGCATAGAGCTTAATAGTGTAACTACACCCTTATTCTGTTGCGAGAATGCAACATTAAATGTCAAGAGCCTATAAACATCATATGGCTGGTTCTGCTTACTAACCTTCACATTGTCACAAATTTGCTTGTTGGTACAGACAACATTATTGTCCTACATATTCTACTTTACAGACCAATTAGCACAATTTATAGATTGCTCTCCAGAATGTATGCGACACTAGGCTCTAAGAAAGGCCAACTCAAATTACCCTGAAACACTAAGAACATGCAATTACAGCCTGGACCCTGTTGGTATACATTACTCATTGCCGGCATGCTATGGAGTGTCGGATTGAATAACTGTACTCGGAAGGCATGTGGGGCATAAATGCTGTATGCCTTGGTTAGACCCTTCATGCAGTAGCCTGCTGTATGCATTGGTCAGACCCTTCATGCAGTAGCCTGCTTTATGCCTTGGTTAGACCCTTCAAGCAGTAGCCTGCTGTATGTCTTGGTTAGACCCTTCATGCAGTAGCCTGCTGTATGAATTGGTTAGACCCTTCATGCAGTAGCCTGCTGTATGAATTGGTTAGACCCTTCATGCAGTAGCCTGGTGTATGCATTGGTTAGACCCTTCATGCAGTAGCCTGGTGTATGCATTGGTTAGACCCTTCATGCAGTAGCCTGCTGTATGCATTGGTTAGACCCTTCATGCAGTAGCCTGCTGTATGCATTGGTTAGACCCTTCATGCAGTAGCCTGCTGTATGCCTTGGTTAGACCCTTCATGCAGCAGCCTGGCGTACGCTTTGGTTAGAGCCTTACTATTGCCATGGTTAGACTCTTAACATTGTAGACTGGTGTATGTCATGTTAATGCCCCGTTTCGCTCACCTTTAAATTTACCACACGTTCTTCAAAAGATTTGAAGGTGGCAGAGTTCCTAAAAAATACAACAAAACATAAGATGAGGCTCTAATATTACAGCTAGTTGATAATATAGTGATCCTGCTTTTCTATCCAAATATATTCTTATAGCAGATTAGGAGGGCATAGAGCTTGATAAGTTTCCCCCCAGTGTAACTACACCCTTATTCTGTTCCGAGAATTCAACCATTAAATGTCAAGAGCCTATGAAACTATCATATGGTTCTGCTTTACTAACCTTCACATTGTCGCAAATGTTGCTTGTTGGTACAGACAACATTATTGTTCCTACATATTTTACTTCACAGACCAATTAGCACAATTTATAGATTGCTCTCCAGAATGTATGCGTACACATACAAATGCAATTTTATACAAAGATTTTAGTCTTATTCACAGTAATTCCCTATTATTCAAAGTAGTATATAAAAATTAAATTTTTTGTTTCGTACCTTAACTACACTACTCAGTCTGGATATTCAGTTTTCAGTGATTAGGCACTTTTTTCGATGTTATAGTCAGGTCTGATGCCTTGAGTTAATATCAGGTGACTTATGAATTAGTTCAGTCTACCCTTTCCGAGAATGTAATTTAATCATCAAGGTTTTGTAACCTCTACCTCTGATGTACCCTATTTTTCAGACTATAAGGCGCACAAAACATTTTAAGGTGCGCCTTATATATGAACCGTACTACAGACAACAGCTGCCTTGAACTGTGCACGGTCGCCACCTGCTCATTCATTTCATCCTTGTATCTGGTGCACCTATAGTATGACCTAGACGTTAGCAGGCATTTATTGACGGTGCGCCTGATCGTCCGAAAAATATGGTAGCCATATTAGGTCGCACAGAAATACCAACTTATATAGGTTTTTATTATGTTTTATATATTTAAAAAAAAAAAAATGTAAAACCTCTTGTACAAAAAATGTTTTCTTCATTTTGTTTCTATTCTATGCAATAACTTTGTTTCTACTACTGTTATGACCTTAAATAAGATGTCAGTTGTTGGCAGGACGTGATTAACGTTTACATTGCTACCATTTTGTGTGTGGTGTTGCAAATGGAGAAAAAGTGGCATTGTCAAAATCTGGGCTCCCTTTCCCATTATGGGGTTCTCTGCTGGGAATAACATTCTATATGTTGACTAGGCAGGACTTTTGGGAGAGGCCATACCTAACATGTTCATAATTTCATTATCAGTTCTGGGAAATTTGATCTGATTTTTTTTACGACTTTTTGGACCCCCAAGGTACGTTAACCCTTGGGGGTCTTATAGTTCCTACCATATCTGCAATACTAAGTACTGGAATCTATATAGCGTACAGATCCTTCCGCAATTACAAGTCTGGGGTCCACCTAAAGACTCAGTCTACCAGGAGGCATTTTTTTGTTGGCTTTCACTATCCGCTCCAAATGCCCGCCCTCCCCTTAATTCTTTGGGTCAGTACGATACAGATACTAATTTATATAGGATTAATATGTTTGAGTAGATAAATATCTTTTGTGCAAGATATAAAAATTCATTGTGCCAAATTCTGAGGCCAATAGTATACAGACATGTCATCGGTTTCATTTTTAGCATTTGGGGAACTACGTGACGCTTCTCATTTTTTAACTTCAAGATTTATGGTTAAAAAAGGGTCGATTCAGACTTTGGGTGCTATTTTCCGTACGTGTTCACGGCTGGGAATAAAATTTTTTGTCTTCGTTGGTTTGTTTTTATGTTTAAACTGTTTTACAAAAACAAAAAATACCTCAAACACCAGCAATGAATTACCTCCTAACATAGTTTGGGATACACAATAAACAAACTGCATAAATATAACAATAGAATGTCCCCCATGAAACAATGGTCGTCATTTCCCAGCCACCTATGGCTCGGGAGCCAGATGTGGCTCTTTGTTGGCTGCATCTGGCTCTCAGAAACTTAATAAATAGTTCTGGCTGTTGTGTGTGTCCTTGTGCAACCGATCCCACCCATCGTCTTGGGTCAAAGAGAAGAGCGTGGGATCGATGAAGGAGCTGCTGCAGGGAGCACAGTAGTGTATATTCTTTTTTTTTTTTTTGCTGTGGCTACCCATCTACTGGGGGCATGTGCTGTGGCTACCTATCTTACTGGGGGCATGTGCATATTGTATGCTTTCTTACCGAATAACATAACTTTCAAATATGTTTCGTTCATGGCTCTCCTCAACAAAAAGGTTCCTGACTCTGCTCTATATGGATTCTGGAAATAAGACAGTATTCTTTATATTTAAGGAATCTTATTTAGGCGGCAGTTTATTTGGCTTGCTTCCTTGGGACTGTCCCTCTCCTCACACACTTTACCCGTAAGGCCGCGGCACACGTTGTTTTTGAACCTGTTTTTTTGGTCTGTTTTTTAAGCAGTCTTCAAAATCCTTTATTTTTTGAAAATGTATGCAATTTTGACCCGTTTAATTAATCATAATTGGTAAAACCGTCAAAAACGCATCAGTTAAAAAAGAAAAAAAAAAAACACCTTGCTTTAAAGCGGTGTTTTTAACGGACTGCTTAAAATGCCCAAAAAAGGGGTTCAAAACCCCACATGTGGTCCGCCTGCCCTAATTCCCACAGCAACACTCCACCCCCCCTCATCCCTCCTCCTCACACTTCTATCACCACAGTGGCCCCTTCTCCTACAGCTCGCACCCCAAATTCCCTTCATCCGTACTGTAACACAGCACCACCAGGTCCCCCCTCCTCCTTACCCAACCTGCACCTGAAAGTCTCAAAGCCTGGTTAGACTGTATAGAGGCTCGAAAAACAAGTATAAGCCGAGACCCCTAAGTTTTACCACAGAAACTTGAAAACATATTGACCGAGTATAAGCCGCGGGTTGTAGTATACAGCCTGCCCCCGTGCGTATAAGATAAAAAAAAAAAAATAACTTAATACTCCCCTCGTCAACCTCCGGTGTCCCCGTGTCCTCCCTGTGGCTTCCGATCTCCATCGCGGCTCCCGTCTGCTTCCTTCACATCGTCTATCTTCTCTGGCCGGGAGAGCGCGCCGACCGTCTCACACTACGGTGAGCGCTGATAATTTTATATCATTTTTTGCGACACGCTGCATCACAGTGTGTGGCGGGCCGGCAGATCGTATTGACGCGACTCTGCCCGGCTAGAGAAGATAGAAGACAGAATATGAGACACGGGGAGCCGCTGGAGCTGCCACAGGGATCGGGAGCCGTGACAAACATCGCGACACGGAGTGTGAGTAGTAATTTTTTGTTTTTTTTTAATCCATTGACTCTTGTTTTGTGCTGAAAAACTCTGCTTAACACGAGTATATACGGTATGTCTTTATATGTTGGTGCTGCAAAAACCCTCCCTCTCCCCAGTCCTGAGCATCGGAAGCATCATCTACGAAGATAATTATCTACCTACACGACAGAGGCAAGAGCCAGCTAGAGGAAAGAAGGTGCCAGCACCGTTACCCTCATGTACCGATATTTGCAGATTCATCGCTGTCAACATCGTATTCAGATAACCCAGTAATGGATGAATACAGAATATTCCTTAACACTGTATCAACACGGAGTATAAAGACTCAACATAAAACACCCACAAATTCCTTCTTTCTGTAGATAACACTGTATGTTTTAGGGCCCTTTACAATTGGTATATCCCCAAATGATTTCTTAGTCCTTCACAGTCCAGACGATAGCTCCTCAGGTCCCCAAACCCCACTCAGCAGGACTGTACAATGTGAGCTCTGGGAGGGTTTGAGTTTTCAAACAGTGAACTCGGCTGTGTTAAAAGCTCCCGCCGACACGTACACATTTATGTACATATACGGTACAAATAATATTAATATTTCTATACCATCATCACTTCCAATTCAATAACCACAAAACAAACAGAACACGTACTCAGAGTCTAGTAAATATTTTATTGCGAATATCGTTTAATAACATCCACTGTTACATAAGTGAGAACATCAGAAAGCCCTGGGTCCTCCCCTCTTGCAGTGTGATGAGTTGAGCACTGTAGTCCCCATTCAGGTAGTTCCCCTCACTCTAAACACCTTTCCGTCGGTGCTGGCTGGGGGACACAAGGTAGCCCCAGTGGATCAATCAGAAATTTGCAGTGTCATCACAATTTCTATGCTTGGTATATTGTCACCAAGTTGGGGTGGGGGGGGGGGGATAACTTGAACAAGACAGGCTTACACGAAATCAGATATATGAATGGATGTCAGCAGAGGCTAAGCGCATTTATCGGCGCGGTGCTTCAAAGCCAGTTTGATCTTATTGGGAAGGAATTTCAGGTCTTTAAAGCACTGACTGTTGACTCTGTGAAAAGTTTCTTCCAGACTTCAAGTAGTGCCTCTCTAGCTATATTATATATAGAAACAATTATTGCTAGGGCCTTGGTGGTAACAAACACTTCAGCTCATGGTTTCAGACACCTCCATGTTTTGTACTCATTACAGCAGGAGTACAACACTACTTACGCATGTGATTAGGCAAGCTGCTGCGCACTAGGCCAATATCTTTTGCAATGTTATGATCTTCTCCAAATCCAATTGTTAAGTCTCTAATTTATCGCACCGGCTACTACCAAATTCTGTTTGTCCCTTAAAACTATGGCCTGCCACCTAGCCTGCAGCTATGACGATCAAACAATCATTCCTTAGAAAAAAAGTTAATCCTAGACATTTATCAGACATATACAATGAGAATGCCTGTAATGTAACTTGGCAAATGCGTGTGAACAGTCTTACTTCTGCGTTTTACAGTAAATACACTTATATGACTTATTTCCTCATCAGCAAAATACTCAATAAAAATAAGTGTTACTTCCTGAATGTACTCCACAAGCAACAGCAATATTAAAAGACTCACAGACAGTTCTAGCATGGTTTATAATTCTACCTATCAATTTTTATTCTTCATATTTGTGGTTTGCATTTCTCCACTCGGGCTGCCAAGGGGCATTTGCAGGCAAGCATTCAAGTTAATCAGAGGGTGCAACATTATTAACTTGCAGGTATTCTGCATTCACTTTTTTCCTTCAGGACACAGACATCTTGGAGTGTCCATGACAAATGCAGAAAGCAGTGTAATCTTGAACCCCCCAAACCACAGCAGACGATCACACCATCGCTAAAGAATTAGAAGTAATATCTGCGCATACCTGACTTAACCCAGAGTCTTCCGGTCTTATAATAGATCCCTGCAATAACTGAGACACGACTTGCTATTTGTATCAATCCTCTAGTGTTGAGTCTAAAAACCCAAAAAGTATTCTTAAAACTATTGTTATAGTATACAGTAGGAATCTAGTGGCAAGCTCTAAACACACCTCATATCAATCTTCGACGCAGAGGAGGTTCTGGAGGCAAATGCAAGGTGGCTAGAATTTATGGCAACCTGTAAGAATAGTAACGAAAGCCCAAGTTTCCAAAGTGGATTCAGACCTAAGGGTTTCCACACACAACACTCATGTGAAGCTAAATCCCCATGCCAGCTCACTACAGCTCCAACATTGCCTCCAATGTCAAAAACCCACAGGCAAAATACAGCCCATCAAGCCTCACATTGAGGGAAGAGGTTTTAATAATCATGAGACAGTAGTCTAGCACCCCCACGGGCCATCCCCCCAAAGAACTACCGTTGGCAGGGAGGGGGGGGGGGAAGAGATGATCTTTATCGTGTGGGGCAGACCGGGAAGCGGGCCGACTAGTGGCGTTGGAGCGGGACGGTGTTGTAGCGAAACAAACGTCGTGGGGCTAGTGAGCTTAACAGGGTGGGCATAAAAGGATGGGGGATTAGCGGTAGAAAAATAATGTTAGATATGGAGTCGGATGTGGTGGGGAAAAAGAGGACGATTGTCGACGGTGTTCGGGAAAGTTTTTGTGTTGAGAGAGGGTGTGTGCTGAGGGTGGATGGGGAGGAGAGGAGGTATGTTGGAGAAAGGGCCTGAGGAGTGGGAATTGGAGGGAATGAGGAAAAGGAGTCGGGGGTGGACGGTGGGGAAGTGAGGGGATAGGATACGAAGGGTGGGAAATGTTAGGGGGTAGGATGGAAGAGGGCGGTGTTAATGGGGGGAGTGGGTAAGGTGAAATGTACAAAATGCGCCAGGGGCGAGACGAAAGTGAGGGAGGAGGAGGGGGGGGACGATAGGAGAATGAATTCTAGTTTGGCAAAGGAGGTGAGGAGGGAGGCCAACGGGGGAGGAAGTAATTAGGGAGTGGAATAGGTTGAGAGAGAAAGGTATAGTAGGGGATTTAGAGGAAGAGTACAGGGTGAATGGAGAGAAATTCGGTAGAGAAGAAAGGGGAGAAAACTATAGAGACGGGAGGAGCAGCAGAAAGTGTAAAGATGGCGTGGTGATGAGGTAAAGGAGAGGGTTGTGGGAGGAGAGTAGAGTACGAGGAGGTGACAAAGTGGTGAGGGATGAAGAGCCGTGGGGGACAGGGAAAGGGGCTTAGGTTTCTATCGTTCTGGAGAGGTATTGTGTGCTCATGCACGGGAATGGTGACAATTTACAAACAGCCAATTATTTGGAAATGGTATATATCAAGAAATGCATTACATTCAATAGATCAATATATGTTTAATCAAGCACAGAAAATGCTTCTTCCAAAGCTTTATGAGCATCTTGAAACAACTAGGACATCCGTCGTAAAGGAAAGGGAGGAAGATTCAAATTTTACACCATTTTGATATCAGGGGCAAGTGTTAGTGTCATTTTGTTTGCTGGCGCCTATGGTCTTTGAGATGATAAGGTTGCTAGAGGATAGAATGGATAACCAAGGTTAATGGGACACGATGAGACGACCTAGAATGGGGCAGAACTTGTGATTTATTGTTGGAGAGTGGCGTTCTGGCTGCCATTTTCTTCTCCGTTTGTTGATACCCTGGGCTGGAAACAAAAATTTCAAGTATTTAACATAACAGCACCAAAGTCACTAGATATACAAGAATTAAACACTGCTAAGAAGTAGGGATCAGCAATCAACCTAAAGCCTCCTTCTGCCGCATACAACAGCAAGTTGATGCTGCAGCTGGTGTGCATGGTAAATCCATAATGCAGTAGCCTGCTGTCCTGGGTAGACCCTTCATGCAGTATCTGCTGTTTACCTTGGTTAGACCCTTCATGCAGTTAGCCTGCGTATGCTGGTTAGACCTTCATGCAGTAGCTGCTGTATGCCTTGGTTAGACCCTTCATGCAGTAGTCCTGCTGTATGCCTTGGTTAGACCCTTCATGCATGTAGTCATGCTGTCTGTGATGCCTTGGTTAGCCCTTCATGCAGTAGCCTGCTGTATGCATTGGTTTGACCCTTCACAGTAGCCTGCTGTAGTGCCTTGTTAGACCCTTCATGCAGTAGTCTGCTGTATGATGGTTAGACCTTCACGCAGTAGCCTGCTGTATCCTGGTTAGACCCTTCATGCAGCAGCCTGCTGTATGCCTGGGTTAGACCCTTCATGCAGTAGCCTACTATATGATTGGTTAGACCCTTCTGACAGTAGCCGCTTTGTGAAGTGGTTAGACCCTTCATGCAGTAGCCTGCTGTATGCATGGTTAGACCCTTCATGCAGTAGCCTGGCTATATGAATTGGTTAGACCCTTCATGCAGTAGCCTGCTGTATGAATTGGTTAGATACCTTTCATGCAGTAGCCTGCTGTATGAATTGGTTAGACCCTTCATGCGAGCCGCATTATGAATTGGTTAGACCCTTCTGGCATAGTCTGCTGTATGCCTTGGTTAGACCCTTCATGCAGTAGTCTGCTGTTGCCTTGGTTAGACACCTTCATGCATAGCCTGCTGTATTGATTGGTTAGACCCTTCTCAGTAGCCTGCTGTATGAATTGGTTAGGACCCTTCATGCAGTAGTCTGCTGTATGCATTGGTTAGAGCCTCATGCAGTAGCCTGCTGTATGAATTGGGTTAGACCCTTCACGCCAGTAGCCTGCTGTATGCACTTGGTTAGACCCTTCAGCGCGTAGTCTGCTGTATGCTCTTGGTTAGACCCTTCATGCAGTAGTCTTGCTGTATGTCCATTGGTGTAGACCCTCATGCAGTAGCCTGCTGTATGCATTGGTTCGGCCCTTCATGCAGTAGCATGCGTATGCTTGTTATGCCCTTCATGCAGTAGTCTGGTTATGCCTTGGTTAGACCTCATGCAGTATGCTAGGATGGTTAAGCCCTTCATGCAGTAGCCTGGTGTGGCATTGGGTTAGCGGGCAACGGCAGTGCACAGGGAGAGGAGGAGGAGGTGAGCGCAGCTCACCCCCGCCCCTCTCCATAGGAAGTAATGGCGCACGGCGCCGTACTACGGGTAAAGATAGGACAGGTCCTATCTTTTTCCCGGGTATGGAGCGGTACGGTGCCGCACCGTACCGCTCCTGTAGGGCGCCGTGCGCCCATTGTCGTCTATGGAGGCCGTATATCGGCCGTATATACGTCCTCCATACGTTAGTGTGAATGTAGCCTAATAAGTACTTGTACTGGTTAGTAAGTAGTAGGAGAAAGTATAGTCTACAGCATAAAGAGGACCTATCACCCTAAAAAAACAATTTGGGGCTGCTTGCTAAAGTAAGCAGCTCCTATCACTACCCCAGTATTAGCAGTGATAAACTGCTAGCTGTATCTGAACCTTCAGATAAAGGTAGCAAAAACACCAGACTAAGCTCACAGCGGTCCAGCGTATTCATGAGGGAAAATGTAGCCTGGCAGTCACCGCCGGTCTGGGGAAGAAGCATAGGGGGGGGGGGGGGGGCGCTACACATACAAATGCAATTGTTATACAAAGAATTTTAAAGTCTTGATTACACGTAATGTCCCTATGTATTCAAATAGTTAATAAAAATTAAAATTTTTTTGTTTCTACTTAACTACACTACTCAGTCTGATATTCAGTTTCAGTGATTAGGACACTTTTTCGGATGTGTGATAGTCAGGTCTGATGCCTTGAGTTAATAGTCAGGTGACCTTAATGAATTAAGTTCAGTCCTACCTTTCCGAGAAATGTAATTTAATCATCATAGGTTTTGTAAACCTCTACCTCTGATGTACCCATTTTTCAGACTATAGGCGCACAAAAATTTTAAGGTGCGCCTTATATATGAACCGTACTTACAGACAACAGCTGCCTTGAACTGTGCACAGGTCTGCCACCTGCTCATCATTCATCCTTGTAATCTGGTGCACCTATATATGAACCTAGACGTTTAGCAGGCATTTATTGAGGTGCGCCTATGTCCGAAAAATATGGTAGCCATCATTAGGTGCCAGAATACCAACTTTATATAGGTTTTTATTATGTTTTATATATTTAAAAAAAAAAAAATGTAAAACCTCTTGTACAAAAAATGTTTTCTTCATTTTGTTTCTATTCTACTGCTAATAACTTTTTCATACTACGTATATGACCTTAATAAGATGTCATTGTTGGCAGGACGTGATAACGTTACATTGCTACCATTTTGTGTGTGGTGTTGCAAAATGGAGAAAAAGTGGCATTTCAAAATCTGGGCTCCCTTTCCCATTATGGGGTTCTCTGCTGGGAATAACCATTCTATATGTTGATAGCGCAGGACTTTTGGGATGAGGCATACTAACATGTTCATAATTTCATTTATCAGTTCTGGGAAATTTGATCTGATTTTTTTTTTACACTTTTTGAGACCCCCAAGGGTACTTAACCCTTGGGGTCTTATGTTCCTACCATATACTGCAATACTAAAGTACTGGATCTATATCAGCGTACAGATCCTTCCCAATACAAGTCCTGGGGTCCATAAAGACTCAGTCTACCATGGAGGCATTTTTTTGTTGGCTTTCACTATCCGCTCCAAATGCCCCCTCCCCTTAATTCTTTGGGTCAGTACGATAAGATACTAATTTATATAGGATTAATATGTTTTGAGTAGATAATATCTTTTGTGCAAGATATACAAAATTCATTTGCCAAATTCTGAGGCCAATAGTATACAGACATGCATACGGTTTCATTTTTAGACAGTTTGGGGAACTACCGTGACGCTTGCTCATTTTTTAACTTCAAATTTTATGGTTAAAAAGTGGCGATTCAGACTTTGGGTGCTATTTTCCGTTACGTGTTCACGGCTGGGAATAAATTTTTTGTCTTCGTTGGTTTGTTTTTATGTTTAAACTGTTTTACAAAAACAAAAAATACCTCAAACACCAGCAATGATTACCTCCTACATAGTTTGGGATACACATAAACAAACTGCATAAATATAACAATAGAATGTCCCCACATGAAACAATGGTCGTTTCATTTCCCAGCACCTATGGCTCGGGAGCCAGATGTGGCTCTTTGTTGGCTTGCATCTGGCTCTCAGACAGATCTTAATAAATAGTTTGGCTGTTGTGTGTGTCTTGTGCAACCGATCGCCACCATCGTCTTGGGTCAAAGAGAAGAGCGTGGGATCGATGAGGAGCTGGCTGCAGGGAGCACAGGTAGTGTATATTCTTTTTTTTTTTTTTGCTGTGGCTACCCATCTACTGGGGGGCATGTGCTGTGGCTACTCTATCTTACTGGGGGCATGTGCATATTGTTGGCTCTTACGAATAACATTTTCAAATATGTCGTTCATGGCTCTCTCAACAAAAAGGTTCCTGACTCTGCTCTATATGGATTCTGGAAATAAGACCAGTATTCTTTATATTAAGGAATCTTATTTAGGCGCGCAGTTTATTTGGCTTGCTTCCTTGGGACTGTCCCTCTCCTCACACACTTTACCCGTAAGGCCGCGGCACACGTGGTGTTTTTGAACCTTTTTTTTGGTCTGTTTTTTAAGCAGTCTTCAAAATTCTTTATTTTTTGAAAATGTATGCAATTTTGACCCGTTTAATAATCATAATTGGTAAAACCGTCAAAAACGCATCAGTTAAAAAAGAAAAAAAAAAAACACCTTGCTTTTTAAAGCGGTGTTTTTAACGGACTGCTTAAAACTGCCCAAAAAAGGGGTTCAAAACACCCACATGTGCCGCCGGCCCTAAATTCCCACAGCAATCACTCCACCCCCCCTCATCCCTCCTCCTCACACTTCTATAGCACCACAGTGCCCCTTCCCTAACAGCTCGCACCCCAAATTCCCTTCATCCTACTGTAACAGCAACCACCAGGTCCCCCTCCTCCTTACCCAACCTGCACCTGAAGTCTCAAAGCTGTTAACTGTATAACTCAAAGTATAAAGCCGAGACCCCTAATTTTACCACAGAAACTGGGAAAACATATTGACTCGAGTATAAGCCGGGGTTGTAGTAACAGCCTGCCCCGTGCGGTATACAGATAAAAAAAAAAAAAAACTTAATACTCACCCGCCCTCCGGTGTCCCCGATGTTCCTCCCTGTGGCTTCCGATCTCCATCGCGGCTCCCGCGCTTCTTCACTCTCTATCTTCTCTGGCCGGGAGACGCGCCGACCGTCTCACACTACGGTGGCCGCTGATAATTTTATCATTGCGACAGCGCTGCATCCAGTGTGTGGCGGCCGGCAGATCGTATTGACGCGACTCTGCCCGGCTAGAGAAGATAGAAGACAGAAAGAGACACGGGGAGCCGCTGGGAGCTGCCACAGGGATCGGGAGCCGTGACAAACATCGCGGACACGGAGGTGAGTATAATTTTTTTTTTTTTTAATCATTGACTCTTTTTTGTGGCTGAAAAACTCTGCTTAACACGAGTATATACGGTATGTCTTATATGTTGGTGCTGCAAAAACCCTCCCTCTCCCCAGTCTGAGCATGCGGAAGCATCATCTACGAAAAGAATAATTATCTACCTACACACAGAGGCAAGAGCCAGCTAGAGGTAAAGAAGGTGCCAGCACCGTTACCCTCATGGTACCGATATGCAGATTCACGCTGTCAACATCGTATTCAATAACCCAGTAATGGATGAATACAGAATATTCCTTAACACTGTATCAACACAGGAGAGAGAAGACTCAACATACAAACAACCCACAAATTCCTTCTTTCTGTAGATAAGCACTTATTTGTAGGGCCCTTACAATGGTAATATCCCCAAATGATTTCTTATACTATCAGCAGTCCAGACTATAGCTCCTCAGGTGCCCCAAACCCCACTCATCAGGACTGTACATGTGAGCTCTGGGAGGGTTTGAGTTTTCAAAACAGTGACCTCGGCTGTGTTAAAGATCCCCGACACGTACACATTTATGTACATAACGTTACAATATATTAATATTTCTAATACCATCATCCACTTCCATTCCAATAACCACAAAAATCAAACAGAACACGTACTCAGGAGTCTAGTAAATATTTTATTTGACTAGCGCTTTATCATCCACTGTTAACATAAGTGATAACATCAGAAAGCCCTGGGTCCTCCCCCTTGCAGTGTGATGAGTTGAGCACTGTAGTCCCACCATTCAGTGTAGTTCCCCTCACTCTAAACACCTTTCCTCGGTGCTGCGGGGGACACAAGGTAGCCCCCAGTGGATAATCAGAAATTTGCAGGTGTCATCACAATTTCTATGCCTTTGGTTTCTATTTTCACAGTGGGGGGGATACTTGGAACAAGACAGGCTTACACGAAATGCGATATAAATGAATGGGGATGTCAGCAGAGGCTAAGCGCCATTTATCGGCGTCGCTGGCTTCAAAGCCAGTTGATCTTATTGGGAACGAAATTTCAGGTCTTTAAGCATCCTGACTGTGAATCTGTGAAAAGTTTCTTCCAGACTTTCAAGTATGCCTCTCTAGCTATATATATATAGAAACAATGATTGCTAGGGCCTTGGGTGGTAACACCACATTCAGCTCAAATGTTCAGACACCTCCATGTTTTTGTACTCATTACAGCAGGAGTACACACCTACTTACGCATGTGATAGCAAGCGGCTGCGCACTAGGCCAATATCTTTCAATGTTATGATCTTCCCAAAGCAAATTGTTAATCTCTAATTTATCGCAACGGCTACTACCAAATTCCTGGTTTGGTCCCTTAAAAACTATGGCCTGCCACCTATCCTGCAGCTATGAACGCATCAAACAATTCATTCCTTAGAAAAAAAAGTTAAGTCCTAGACATTTATCAGACATATACAATGAGAATCCCTGTAATGTACTTGGCAAATGCGTGTGGAACAGTCTTACTTTCTGCGTTTTACAGTAAATACACTTATATGACTTATTTCTCATCAGCAAAATATAAATAAAAATGAAGTGTTTACTTCCTGCATGTACATCTCACAAGCAAAGCAATATTAAAAGACTCACAGACAGTTCTAGCATGGTTTATAATGCTACACTATCAATTTTATTCTTCAATACTTTGTGGTTGCATTTCCTCCCACTCGGCTGCCAAGGGGCAATTTGCAGGCAGAGCAGTTCAAGTTACAGGAGGTGACAACATTATTAACTTGCAGGTATTCTGTCTTCACTATTTTTCCTCAGGACCAAGACATCTTGGAGTGTCCATGACAAATGCAGAAAGCAGTGTAACTTGAACCCCCCAACCACAGCAAGCGATCACACCATGCTAAAGAAGTAGAAGTAAATATCTGCGCATACTGACTATAAACCCAGAGTCGGCCGGTCATTATAATAGATCCCTGCAATAACTGGACACGTACTTGTCTATTTGTTATTCAATCCTCAATGTGTTGAGTCTAAAAACCCACAAAGTATTCTTAAAACTATTGTATAGTATACATGTAGGAACTAGTGGCAATCTCTAAACTACACCTCATATCAACTTCGACGCAAGGAGGTTCTGGAGGCAAATCGCAAGGTGGCTAGAATTTATGGCAACTGTAAGAATAGTAACAGAAAGCCCAAGTTTCCAAAGTGGATTCAGACCCTAATGGTTTGCCCACACAGCATCACTCATGTGAAGCTAAATCCCATGCCAGCCTCACTACGCTCCAACATTGCTCCAATGTCAAAACCTCACAGGCAAAATACAGCCACTCAAGCTCTCACATTGAGGAATAGGTTTGTAATAATCATGAGACACGTAGGCTTAGCACCCCCACGGGCCATCCCCCCAAAGAACTACCGTTGGCAGGGAGGGGGGGGGGGAAGAGATGATCTTTATCGTGTGGGGCAGACCGGGAAGCGGGCCGACTAGTGGCGTTGGAGCGGGACGGTGTTGTAGCGAAACAAACGTCGTGGGGCTAGTGAGCTTAACAGGGTGGGCATAAAAGGATGGGGGATTAGCGGTAGAAAAATAATGTTAGATATGGAGTCGGATGTGGTGGGGAAAAAGAGGACGATTGTCGACGGTGTTCGGGAAAGTTTTTGTGTTGAGAGAGGGTGTGTGCTGAGGGTGGATGGGGAGGAGAGGAGGTATGTTGGAGAAAGGGCCTGAGGAGTGGGAATTGGAGGGAATGAGGAAAAGGAGTCGGGGGTGGACGGTGGGGAAGTGAGGGGATAGGATACGAAGGGTGGGAAATGTTAGGGGGTAGGATGGAAGAGGGCGGTGTTAATGGGGGGAGTGGGTAAGGTGAAATGTACAAAATGCGCCAGGGGCGAGACGAAAGTGAGGGAGGAGGAGGGGGGGGACGATAGGAGAATGAATTCTAGTTTGGCAAAGGAGGTGAGGAGGGAGGCCAACGGGGGAGGAAGTAATTAGGGAGTGGAATAGGTTGAGAGAGAAAGGTATAGTAGGGGATTTAGAGGAAGAGTACAGGGTGAATGGAGAGAAATTCGGTAGAGAAGAAAGGGGAGAAAACTATAGAGACGGGAGGAGCAGCAGAAAGTGTAAAGATGGCGTGGTGATGAGGTAAAGGAGAGGGTTGTGGGAGGAGAGTAGAGTACGAGGAGGTGACAAAGTGGTGAGGGATGAAGAGCCGTGGGGGACAGGGAAAGGGGCTTAGGTTTCTATCGTTCTGGAGAGGTATTGTGTGCTCATGCAACGGGAATGGTGACAATTTACAAACAGCCAATTATTTGGAAATGGTATATATCAGAAATGCATTACATTCAATAGATCAATATATGTTTTAATCAAGCACAGAAAATGCTTCTTCCAAAGCTTTATGAGCATCTTGAAACAACTAGGACATCCAGTCGTAAAGGAAAGGGAGGAAGATTCAAATTTTACCCATTTTGATATCAGGGGCAAGTGTTAGTGTCATTTTGTTTGCTGGCGCCTATGGTCTTTGAGTGATAAGGTTGCTAGAGGATAGAATGGATAACCAGGTTATGGGACACGATGAGACGACCTAGAATGGGGCAGAATCTTGTGATTATTGTTGGAGAGTGGCAGTTCTGGCTTGCCATTTTCTTCTCCGTTTGTTGATACCCTGGGCTGGAAACAAAAATTTCAAGTATTTAACATAACAGCACCAAAGTCACTAGATATACAAGAATTAAACACTGCTAAAGAA
Source organism: Engystomops pustulosus (assembly GCA_019512145.1). Classification (NCBI taxonomy): domain Eukaryota; kingdom Metazoa; phylum Chordata; class Amphibia; order Anura; family Leptodactylidae; genus Engystomops; species Engystomops pustulosus. The sequence continues at coordinate 59,040,160 of CM033646.1, forward strand.
GTAGGGATCAGCAATCTAACCTAAAGCCTCCTGTCTGCAGCATACAACAGCAAGTTGATGCTGCAGCTGGTGTCATGGTAAATCCATAATGCAGTAGCCTGCTGTCGATATGCAGTATCTGCGTTCCTTGTAGACCCTTCATGCAGTTAGCTGCGTATGCCTGGTTAGACCCTTCTGCAAGTAGCCTGCTGTATGCCTTGGTTAGACCCTTCATGCAGTAGCCTGCTGTATGCCTTGGTTAGAACCCTTCATCAGTAGCATGTTAGCCTTCATGCATGTCTGTGAGCCTTGGTTAGACCCTCATGCAGTAGCTGCTGTATGCATTGGTTTGACCCTTCATGCAGTAGCCTGCTGTAGTGCCTTGTTAGACCCTTCATGCAGTAGTCTGCTGTATGATTGGTTAGACCCTTCACGCAGTAGCCTGCTGTATCCTGGTTAGACCCTTCATGCAGTAGCCTGCTGTATGCCTGGGTTAGACCCTTCATGCAGTAGCCTACTATATATTGGTTAGACCCTTCTGACAGTAGCCGCTTTGTGAATGGTTAGACCCTTCATGCAGTAGCCTGCTGTATGCTGGTTAGACCCTTCATGCAGTAGCCTGGCTATATGAATTGGTTAGACCCTTCATGCAGTAGCCTGCTGTATGAATTGGTTAGAACCTTCATGCAGTAGCCTGCTGTATGAATTGGTTAGACCCTCATGCGAGCCTGCATATGAATTGGTTAGACCCTTCATGCAGTAGTTGCTGTATGCCTTGGTTAGACCCTTCAGCAGTAGTCTGCTGTATGCCTTGGTTAGACACCTTCAGCATAGCTGCTGTATGATTGGTTAGACCCTTCTCAGTAGCCTGCTGTATGAATTGGTTAGACCCTTCATGCAGTAGTCTGCTGTATGCATTGGTTAGAGCCTCATGCAGTAGCCTGCTGTATGAAGTGTGGCTTGAGACCCTTCAGCCAGTAGTCTGCTGTATGCCTTGGTTAGACCCTTCAGCCGTAGTCTGGCTGTAGTGCAGCCTTGGTTAGACCCCTTCATGCAGTAGTCTGCTGTATGCCTTGGTGTAGACCCTCATGCAGTAGCCTGCTGTATTCATTGGTTACGACCCTTCATGCAGTAGCATGCGTATGCTTGTTAGCCCTTCATGCAGTAGTCTGGTTATGCCTTGGTTAGACCTCATGCAGTACTGTTATGAATGGTTATACCCTTCAGCAGTAGCCTGGTGTGGCATTGGGTTAACCCTTCTGCAGTAGCCTGGTGTATGCATTGGTAGAACCCTTCATGCAGTAGCCGGTGAGGTAGACTATGCAGTGTTGTGTTAGGTAGCCCCGTCATGACAGTAGCCCTGCTGTATGAATTGGTTACGACCCTTCATGCAGTAGCATTCTGCGTTTAGCATTGGGTATTGACCCTTCATGCAGTAGTCTGGTGTATGCCTGTGGTTAGACCTTCATGCAGCAGCCTGGCGTACGCTTTGGTTAGAGCCTACTATTGCCATGTTAGACTCTTAAACATTGTGACTGGTGTATGTCATGGTTATGCCCCTTACGCTCACCTTTAATTTACCACACGTTCTTCACAAGATTGAAGGTGGCAGAGTTTCCGAAAAAAACAACAAACATAAGATGAGGTCTAAATCTCAGCTATTATAATATGTGTCCTGCTTTTCATCCAAAAATATTTTTAGCAGGATTAGGAGGGATTAGGACTTAATAGTGTAACTACACCCTTATTCTGTTGCGGAGAATGCAACCATTAAATGTAAGAGCCTATAAAACTATCATAGTGGTTTCTGCTTTACTAACCTTCAACATTGTCACAAATGTGCTTGTGGTAACAACAAATTATTGGTCCTACATATTCTACTTTACAGACCAATTAGCACAATTTATAGATTGCCTCTCCAGAATGTTATGCGCACATAGGCTCTAAGAAAATGCCAACCTCAAATTACCCTGAAACCTAAGAACATGTCAATTACAGCCTGGACCCTTGGGTTATACATTACCTCATTGCCGGCATCTTATGGAAGTGGCGGATGGATTGAATACTTGTACTCGGAAGGCATGTGGGAGCAGAAATCAGAGTTAGCAAACAGAAGAGATAGCAGAGAACACATGTAAGAGCAAGACAAGCAGCAGCAAACGCAACTGTCTCCCCTACCCCAATTCAACTGGGTACATCATCTGAATTTATTATTGGGAGGCCGTTATATAGGGACCGCTCACTAAGGTCACTAAACACATCGCATTTAGTTTATAGACAATCCACAACACCCTATAATAAGTACCTAGTCTACAGCAAAAGAGGACCTATCACCCTAAAAAAACAATTTGGGGCTCTTACTAAAGTAAGTCAGCGTCCTATCACTACCCCAGTATTAGCAGTGATAAACTGCTAGCTTTATCTGAACCTTTTTCATAACGTACGAGATCTGAGCGCAAGCCTTAAACACCAGACTAAGCTCACACGCGGTCCACGTATCATGAGGGAAATGTAGCCTGGCGTCTGGGGAAGAAGCAGAAGGGGGGAGGGGGGGCGCCTCACAACACCCCCTCATGAAACACCGGACCTCGCCAGGGCCATCGTTCTCAGGATATGGCAGTGCAGTGTCTGCTAGCTTTATTAAAGCTTCGAAAAGCTAGCAGTTTAACACTGCATTACTGGGGTAGCACTAAAGTAAGCAGCTCCAGAAACAATTTATTTTGGGGTTGTCTTTTCAGCAAATAATTTACATTATTTGTGTAATGAAAAGTAATAACATTTTTCAATTTAATTTCTGTATTTATTCTTAACAGTTTTATAACTCTCTACTTGTTTTCCCAAGCTCTCTAGGAAGATTCATTGATTACTTCTGTGATAGAAATCTGTCCAAGTCATTTGAGTCACACAGGTGCAGGGACTTTTTATGTCACGAGTAATCAGTGAGTGTTATAACAGCCATGCACCTGTGTGACATCACATGACCAGGGACTGGCTTCTATCCACAGGAAGCTGCTATAGAATGACAACAAGCAGAGATCTAGAAATCAGAATGAATTTGTACGAAGTAAAAGGAGAATCATATAACTTTCATGCACAGACAATGAAATTATTTGCTGTAAAGTGGACAAGCCTTAGCTATGCTAGCAAATGTTTCAGTAAAGGTCAGAGCACACAAGTGGGACCACAGGAAGGTTTTTCTACCTCTTCACTTACCCCATTGTAAAACACTACAATCAGCCACTCGCTTGCCTGAGATGGTTTATAACAGAGGGTTATAACTTTCTAATTCAGAACAGATCTACCTTGGTTTAGTGCCCATTTCATTGACATACTATTGTTTTTAGTTAGGGTAGACAGCTCCGGCTGCTTGCTGCATACAGAAGAATCAAACACTTTGCATGACAAACACACTTACGATTTTGGAAAAGTACAGGAGGTTTAGAGACCGCGCACCCACACAGACTGTGTAACAGCAGTCTATTCTATATACAGACCACATTAGGAGAGAACCACAGTCCATATGCATGCATTGTATGTACATAGGTATAAAGGGTTACTATAATGAAATAATTTGCGATCTAATGGTGATTAAATAAGAGAAAATGTAAGATTTTTTTTTCTTCCACTGAGGAGGGGTTACTGATCACATGGTTATTCAATGGGCATGTCCATTGTGTGGCCACAATAAAATGCAGATTTGTACGTCCATGTGGCGTACATATGGTTTGAAACCAATTTTTTTTAGCAATCAGTTGTCATCATTTTTTTTTTTTGACGTCCACAAAAAAAAAATAAATAGGTTCTAATCTATTTTCTGCCTGCCTATTGGCTGACAAAACATTTGAGAAAAATAAAAAACATCCGCATGCCATCCTTCCCCCAGGTCCCACATGACTATAGTGCATGCTGTTTATTTTTTTTCCACAAAGTCTGTACATGTGAAACCAGACCCATAGGAATCAATGGATATATGCTATTGGCATAGAAAAGGAAAGCAAACGGATGGTCAAAAGACCTGTCTGAATGAGCCCTTACAATGCAGAAGTAATGTCCCTTTTCTGCAGATAAATCAATGTCCCAAATGCTTCCACATCTAAGCTTGTAGAGCAGAACCTCAGCTGCATGGTAAAAAAATATGAAAGCAAGAAGAAAGAAACAGAACTTCCATTATCAGCAATCCCATTAAAAAAATATATACGTGGCTGAAAAGAGGGAGCCTTAAATTAAGTTTTGCATTATTAAGTTTTTATTTTCTGAACCATAATCCTCAGGGGAACCATCAGCAATTTAATATCCATCCTATGTACATGTAATGGAGAACACAGAATAGTGAACAGGTCCCCTACCTAATGATGAGAGAAAGGGAGTGCCCTGCGAGGGAATGGAAGTAGAAAAGTCAAGAAAAAGACCATAGAAGCCCACAAAGTCTTCACCAAGCCAGAGAGCAGCTCCACATACACTTAGGGGGAACGTATCAGAAGTGTGTCTGACAGCAGAACGTTCTAGGGCCCATGGCAACACACAAGCTCAACTTTTATTTTCCCACACCAGTTTAAATATTAAACAGAGCTCTAATTGGTGTTCATTGGCAATAGAACATTTTACCTCTGCACTTTTAAATCTCCACATAGAGTTCAAACCAGAAAAGTGCCATGTAACACTTGGCAATTAGTAAGGGACATGGACACTTGTTGACCATTTTATTGTTCTGCCTCATCACATTGAAAAGTTACCATTTGAGATCTACAACTCCTATGCACACACATGCATACATTAGAAAAGGAAGAAAAGAAAAAGATCGAAAGGAAAACAAATCAGTCGACAACATGTCTGCATAGGAGTGGAGAAACACAAAACAGTACAGGATTTTTATATAAATTGGCTGCAAAAGTGCTCACATTTTAAGCAACCATATCAACTTAGATGTTATTAGTTATAGCCTCAATAGTTGCTTCCGAATATCGCCCAACTTTGGTCTTTGGGTGTGACTTCAGCATTGTTGTTGCGATTTAATCCATTTGAACCACTCTTGAATAATAGCAACTGCTGCAGTTTTGGATCTATGGTGATAGATAAAACTACATGAAGGTAGGTAGCGAGTCAGAGAGGTAGCAGAATCTCAAGTCACACACCTCTTACCCTCCAATCATGTCCAGGGGCACAAAAGCTGCTCTAGCCATAACCAGGCTGCAGCCGGTCAGCAGGGAAGTAGACAAGTTTTGTTAGATCATGTAAAACTGTAAAAGGAGTCTCTACTACCATGATACAGTAATGCAGTATATATTGTCAAACCCGCGGAATCTGAATAGTTGCATTGCCAATGTTAGATCACTACAGAGCTATTTTGGGCAAATAAAATTTTAATCCTTAATTTCCAATGTAGGCTACACATCTCTATGGGGTTTCCCTATTATTTAGATGACCCAATTTTACTATGTTGCTTCTTCTTACCCATCTATGCCCCAGCTATAGGCGCCCTCCTTTTATTTCTGTAAGCCCACATTTAGGTGTCCCACAAATCATATATTGTTACCACTCTTTCTCTATACCCCATCTATCTTTCCTTCTGTTCCCCCCACCTCAGTAAACAAAAACAAATAACTCCCAGCTCCCAATATCAGCACTGAAAGAAAAGCCATGCTAACTGAAAATCACTCGGCTTAAAGTAGTGGTGTCATATTCGGATAGCGGACTAGCCTGCGCTCTGTGTTCAGCTCCATTTCAAATCCAACATGTGGAAAGAGTAAGAGGTGACCTCTACTTTTAGATTTACTAGACAGGGATTTCTTTAATTAAAAAAATTAGCCCACCCCTTTCCTGTTATAGATACAGATAAAGCTTGGATTACAACAGTGATAAAAATACAGTACACAGACATTTAGTTAACAATAGAAACACCCCTGAAACACATTTACTAAAGGTGTTGCAGGATTACTCTTTTGAGTCCAATGGGAGCATAAAAATCAACAACAAGTTATACTCCCTCTCTGGCGTTCTGGAAGTTCTCTCTTCACCACTGGTCTCTTTTTTGTATCCAGAGGTTCAGCAGTAAGCAGCACATTCCATCTACATCACAGGTTTGCAGCCTTTTAGACGAGGACACATCACCATCATGAGACCCCAGTACATAATCCTTTCATTTATCTACATTGTCAGCCCGGCCTCCAGTTCAACAAATCCCTCTGTCATATTACCTATGCTCCGTTGAATTAATACTTACAGTGCTTACTATATCTTCAAATATTGAAACTCTACCTTGTAAACCCTCTAGGCCTTTAATTAAAATATTTTATTAATAAAAAGTCCTGATAAGAACAGAAACTGGTTAGGCGGATAGTCTACCTGGCCCTTTAATATCAGCAAGCGGGGGATGACACACAGCAACGTCACAGATCAGCTGACGACTACATGGAACAGAAGCAAACAGCTCCAATTTATGTGTAGCGGTTACAAGGTTTCTTCAGCGTATTATCCCCATTTTATTTCAATGAGATCTAAAAATGCAGTACTTCATTTCAGTAACTAGAACAGAGCTATCTGCTTTTTGTTCCATTCTAAGAGAAACTCCGATGTGCTCTCTCTCTAAATTGTGATGGGGCCTCAATGCTGTGAAGGACATGAATTATTAAAGTACCTCATATCTCCCATCTTCTGGAGATGCAGTGCCCATTGTAGAAACAAGCAGTTCTGGTTTCTGGCCAGCTGTTAGAGAGAGTTTCTGAGTCTTCTTATGCTAAAATAGATACAATGAATAAAAAATGAAACCAAGAAGATCTGGTTATATAGATGAAAATATGACACAGAATACTGTCTCTGTGACATCCCAACACAAGTTACATGGAGTAGTAGGTTAGCAAAGCAAAGGTCAGCATGTTAGTGGGACAGCCAGGAAATGAGCATCGTCACCCGCACAAATATTCCTATTCTTTGTAATACAAACCACTCAGTCCCATTGACTTTGGTCCTTACACGGTAAGACAACATGTAGAGGACACATCCATGGGCTTACTGCGTGTTGGAACATGTTTCCTTTACTTTGTTTCATACAGACGTGATAACTATTATACACGCAGATATACTAGAGGACATAGGGTCATGTATCAAGACTGAAGCCGGTGGGACGTGTTATAAGTTCTCAACGGGGATGTGTGAAGGCCGTTCCCCCTTTCAACATATACCTGCAGCAGTGAACTGATAAATGTACTTTACAAAAACATTGCCTTAGTTTAGGTCAAAGACCCACTTCTGTGACTGAACATGAAACCATATTTATAGTACTATATGGGGATGTAAATCAAATACCCCGTGCACAAGACAGCTAGTATGGCACTTCCTAGCATGTCTGGATGTTTCCATCTGCTGAAAGTGGATTCAGCTTCATACTTAAGAGATGTTGCAAAAAAAAAAAAAAAAAAACGAAGAAAAAAGCAAAAAAGAAAAAAAGGAGAAAGAACTAAGAGGGCCTTGGAGTGGGGTTTTGTTCACCACAATGACAATTTTTCCTCCCTGTCAGTTTTCATACAGACCCACAACCTACCTGACCCCGATACCCTTAAAGGTTTTCCACAAAAACAAGTTAAGTTCTATCCTTGGGATAGGACCTAACTGGCTGATCTAGGGGGTCTCAGTGATGGGACCCCCCAAGATCACTAACGAGGGTCGATGTACCCCATTCGGACCCCTCTTTGCTCTGCGATCAATGGAGCGCAGACCCGCTGTACACAGGCTGCCCCGTCATCTCCATGGAGCAGATGGAGATAGATACAGTGCTCTGCAATCTCCTTCAGCTCACACACAATGGGGCAGCCCAACCATGCACTCCTGCTGCTCCGCTCTCTAGGGGACCACGAGGGTCCGACTGGGGTACATCAAATCCCCCATTCTCGTGATCTGTGGGGGTCTCATTTGTGTGGAAAACCCCCTTTAAAGCAAAGCAGGAACTACACACATCACCATAGCTAGTTTTGTCCCCCTAAGTAAGCTGGGAAAAGTGCTGCTTCAAAATACTCACGCATCAGACTGCGTCACTTTTTCATTCCACTCTCCAAGTTTCTCTGATGTTTTTAACGTAACTGTAATAAAATGAACACCATGTTCTTAGTGAGAAAGCTGTGTACCATGCAGAAGAAGCTCAGCTGTGTTAAGTGATTCAAAGGGGATGGCCATGATTACTTTGCTGTGAAAGGGGGAAATATTAGACATGGGACACCCTTTTATTGGTGTATATAAGGTGATCTCTCGCTGATGTACATGATGCAACAATAATGCCCAGCCAGAAACGGCCATTCATTTTCTTACATATATTACTTTTTCTGGAAATTTTACATTGTGTGTAGGAGGGTGAGCGAGAGGAAGATGAAATAGAGGAAAATAAAATCATCTAAAAATCATTTCAACAAAAGAAGTATAATACAAAAATAAAAAGTAGAAAACCTATTTAATGCAATACTTAAAGGGTTATTCCATTATTGAATGATCTCCATGGATTTTTTTGAAAAAAAAAACCCAAAACATTAAAGGGAGATGTATCAATCTGCCTCAACAGAAAATGGAGGGCCCCGAATACCATGCACCACTCCACCGAAAAAGGCATAGCCTCAGTAACAAGGGGTGCAATAGAGAACGGTCTAGTTCTACTCTGCACTAGTCTAAGACGACACATTAAGACATGCCCCCATATGAGCAATAACTAGTATGGGAATACAGGCTTACAATCTAGTACCTGAGACTAGTTTACAAGCACATGAACGCGGTGTGCTCTCCAGGCGCAAACAACGGGCCCTATAATGTCCATTGTCTGCAGCCGTGTGTGTCATTAGGATCATAATGGGCTGATGGAAGTAAAAAGACTGCCTAAGTCGCAAACACAGGAAGGAAAGGACTTGCTCTAGAATTTGTAGCCCGAGCTGTTGAAACAATACAGCGTGCAAGTCATTAAGACGGGTTGAAACCAGTCATTGAGGGGTTAAGGTTCATTCATCTTTACACGTTATAACACTTCTTTGAGGACATACGGACAACTTACCATGTAGACATTTGGACTTCATCAGATCTCTTAAGAGATTGAGCTTAAGTTGGTTTAGAGGGGTCCTGTCTAACTTTCGGCTTAAGCCTCAGCTGCATGACGATCCTGGCGGCCAGAACCTGACGCAGGGTGAGAATCTCCTCTCCAACCTACAGAAACAAAGGCAATCTCATCTCAACCGTGATGTTACATATGCAAGTGTCTAACAAGCAATTGTAAGTAAATGCAGACATTTGCTCCTGATTTAATAATTCCTTATGAATCTCTAATACACACTGACAAGTTTATAATGTTGATGAATAATGTCTGATGCATTATGAAGATGGCCAGCAGATGGCAGATACACGAGGCTACAAAGTGCCTTCTATCTCATGGAGCAGGGAAAAAAAACGTATTTAACCTTATCTTGACCAAGGCTCTTGGTACCCAATGTCACGGTCAAATGTTGAGCTTCTGTTCTGCTCCTCTTTAATGTTGATATCTTTTGAATCAGCTTTACATATCTGTATAATGTTTTCATTACATTTTTTTTATTACCAGATATACTAGAGTATAGTGACCCGAGTATAAGCTGAGACCCCTAAAACACAAAAAAAAAAACGGAAAATCCGATTGACTCGAGTATAAGCCGAGGGTGGGAAATGCATTGGTCACAGCCTCCCATTACTATAGCCAGCCAGCCAGCCCCTGATCTATAGCCCCCGGACGCCTGTAGTCCTACTAGCCAGCCAGCCAGCCCCCTGTCGTCTATAGCCAGCCAGCCAGCATTCTAGCCCCAGCCACCTGTATAGACCAGGCCGGAAATGACTTAGCTCTAAGTCCACAGCCAGCCAGCCCCTCGTCTATAGCCAGCCAGCCAGCCCCCTGTAGTCTATAGCCAGACCAGCCAGCCCCCTGTAGTTCGATAGCCAGCCAGCCCAGCCCCCTGTTATCTACCCCTACATAGTCCAGCAGCCACCCCTCTGTACTATAGCCAGCCAGCCCTCATCCCCCTTAGAGTCCTCCGCCCCAATCAGCATCCAAACCTGCCCCCTTTATACCGCTCCGCCACGAGTCAATCCCCCTGTATCAGCCAGCCCCAGCCCCCTGTAGTCTATAGCCAGCCAGCAGCCCCAACTGTAGTCTATAGCCAGCCATCCAGCCCCCTGTAGTCTATAGCCATCCAGCCAGTCCCCCTGTCATGTCTATAGCCAGCCAACCAGCCCCTGTAGTCTGTAGCCAGCCAGCCGCCCCCTGTAGTCTATAGCAGCCAGCCAGCCCCCTGTAGTTCTATAGCAGCCAGCCCCCTGTAGTCTATGCCGCCAGCCAGCCCCCTGTAGTCTATAGCCACCGCCAGCCCCCTGTAGTCTATAGGCAGCCAGGGTTAGACCCTTCATGCAGTAGCCTGGTGTATGCATTGGTTAGACCCGTCATGCAGTAGCCTGCTGTATGAATTGGTTAGACCCTTCATGCAGTAGCCTGCTGTATGCATTGGTTAGACCCTTCATGCAGTAGCCTGGTGTATGCCTTGGTTAGACCCTTCATGCAGCAGCCTGGCGTACGCTTTGGTTAGAGCCTTACTATTGCCATGGTTAGACTCTTAACATTGTAGACTGGTGTATGTCATGTTAATGCCCCGTATCGCTCACCTTTAAATTTACCACACGTTCTTCAAAAGATTTGAAGGTGGCAGAGTTCCTAAAAAATACAACAAAACATAAGATGAGGCTCTAATATTACAGCTAGTTGATAATATAGTGATCCTGCTTTTCTATCCAAATATATTCTTATAGCAGATTAGGAGGGCATAGAGCTTAATAAGTGTAACTACACCCTTATTCTGTTGCGAGAATGCAACCATTAAATGTCAAGAGCCTATAAAACTATCATATGGTTCTGCTTTACTAACCTTCACATTGTCACAAATGTTGCTTGTTGGTACAGACAACATTATTGTTCCTACATATTCTACTTTACAGACCAATTAGCACAATTTATAGATTGCTCTCCAGAATGTATGCGACACATAGGCTCTAAGAAATGCCAACTCAAATTACCCTGAAACACTAAGAACATGCAATTACAGCCTGGACCCTGTGGTTATACATTACCTCATTGCCGGCATGCTTATGGAGTGGCGGATTGAATAACTGCTACTCGGAAGGCATGTGGGAGCAGAAATCAGAGTTAGCAAACAGAAGAGATGAGCAGAGAACACATGTAGAGAGCAAGCAAGCAGTCAGCAACTGTCCCTACAATTCACCTGTGACATCTCTGAATTTATTGGGGGCCGTTAATAGGGTACACGCTCACTAAGGTCACTAACAATACGCATTTAGTTTATAGAACAATCCACCAACACTATAATAAGTACTAGTCTACAGCATAAAGAGGACCTATCACCCTAAAAAAACAATTTGGGGCTGCTTACTAAAGTAAGCAGCTCCTATCACTACCCCAGTATTAGCAGTGATAAACTGCTAGCTTTATCTGAACCTTCAGATAAACGTAGCAGATACTGCAGCGCCATAGCCTTAGAACACCAGACTAAGCTCACAGCGGTCCAGCGTATTCATGAGGGAACATGTAGCCTGGCGGTCTGGGGAAGAAGCAGAAGGGGGGAGGGGGGTGCGCCTCAGACCACCCCCTCATGAATACACCGGACCTCGCCAGGGCCAGCGTTCTCAGGATATGGCAGTGCAGTGTCTGCTAGCTTTATTAGAAGCTTCCGATAAAGCTAGCAGTTTAACACTGCTATTACTGGGGTAGCACTAAAGTAAGCAGCTCCTAGAACAATTTATTTTGGGGTTGTCTTTTCAGCAAATAATTTACATTATTTGTGTAATGAAAAGTAATAACATTTTTCAATTTAATTTCTGTATTTATTCTTAACAGTTTTATACATCTCTACTTGTTTTCCCAAGCTCTCTAGGAAGATTCATTGATTACTTCATTGATAGAAATCTGTCCAAGGTCATGTGATGTCACACAGGTGCAGGACTTTTTATGTCACAGAGTAATCAGTGCAGTGTTATAACAAGCCATGCACCTGTGTGACATCACATGACCAGGGACTGGCTTCTATCCACAGGAAGCTGGCTATAGAATGACAACAAGCAGAGATCTAGAAATCAGTAAGGAATTTGTAAAAAGGAGAATCATATAACTTTTCATTGCACAGACAATGACAATTATTTGCTGAAAGTGGACAAGCCATTTAAGCTATGCTAGCAAATGTTTCAGTAAAGTCAGAGCACACAAAGTGGTGACCACAGGAAGGTTTTCTGACCTCTTCACTTACCCCATTGTAAAACACTACAATCAGCCACTCGCTTGCCTGAGATGGTTTATAACAGAGGGTTATAAACTTTCTAATTCAGAACAGATCTACCTTGGTTTAGTGCCCATTTCATTGACATACTATTGTTTGTGAGTTAGGGTAGACAGCTCCGGCTGCTTGCTGCATACAGAAGAATCAAACACTTTGCATGACAAAACACTTACTGATTTTGGAAAAGTACTAGGTTTAGAGACAGCGACACACACACAGACTGTGTACAGCAGCTATTCTATACATACAGACCACATTAGGAGAGAACCACAGTCCATATAACATGCATGTATGTGTGTACATAGGTATAAAGGGTTACTATAATGAAATAATTTGCTGATATAATTGTGATTAAATAAGAGAAAATGTAAGATCTTTTTTTTTCTTCCACTGAGGAGGGGCTACTGATCACATGGTTATTCAGATGGGCATGTCCATTGTGTGGCCACAAAAAAAATGCAGATTTGTGACGTCCATGTGCGGTACATATGGTATTTGAAACCAATTTTTTTTAGAATCAGTATGTCATCCTTTTTTTTTTTTTTCACGTCCACAAAAAAAAAAAAAAAAATAGGTTTCTGCCCTGCCTATTTGGCTGACAAGAACATTTGAGAAAAATAAAAAACATCCGCATGCCATCCTTCCCCCAGGTCCCTACATGACTATAGTGCATGCTGTTATTTTTTTCCACAAAGTCTGTACATGTGAACAGACCCATAGGAATCAATGGATCAGTATGCTATTGGCATAGAAAAAGGAAAGCAAACGGATGTCAAAAAGACCTGTCTGAATGAGCCCTTACAATGCAGAAGTCTGTTCCCTTTTCTGCAGATAAAATAATGTCCCAAATGCATTCCACATCTAAGCTTGTAGAGCAGAACCTCAGCTGCATGGTAAAAAATATGTAAAGCAAGAAAGAAACAGAACTTCCATTATCAGCAATCCCATTAAAAAATAATAATACGTGGGCTGAAAAGAGGGAGCCTTAAATTAAGTTTTGCATTATTAAGTTTTTATTTTCTGAACCATAATCCTGCAGGGGGAAACCATCAGCATATTAATATCCATCCTATGTACATGTAATGGAGAACACAGAATAGTGAACAGGTCCCCTTACCTAAATGACTGAGAGAAAGGGAGTGCCCTGCGAGGGAATGGAGTAGAAAAGTCAAGAAAGACCATAGAATCCACAAAGTCTTCACCAAGCCAGAGAAGCAGCTCCACATACACTTAGGGGGAGACGTATCAGAAGTGTCTGACAGCAGAACGGTTCTAGTGGCCCATGGCAACACATCAAAGCTCAACTTTTATTTTCCCACACCAGTTTATAATATTAAACAGAGCTCTAATTGGTTTTCATTGGCAACTAGAACAGTTTTACCTCTGACACTTTTGATAAATCTCCACCATAGAGTTCAAACCAGAAAAAGTGCCAGGTTTAACACTTGGCACATTAGTAAGGGACATGGACACTTTTGACCATTTTTATTGTTCTGCCTCATCACAATTGAAAAGTTACCATTTGATATCTACAACTCCTATGCACACACATGCATACTTAGAAAAGGAAGAAAAGAAAAAGATCGAAAGGAATAACAAATCAGTCGACACATGTCTGCATAGGAGTGGAGAACACAAAACAGTACAGGATTTTTATAATAAATTGGCTGCAAAAGTGCTCACATTTTAAGCAACCATATCAACTTAGATTGTTATTAGTTATTGCCATCAATAGTTGCTTCCAGATATCGCCCAACTTTGGCTCTTGTGGGTTAGACTTCAGCATTGTTCGATTGTAATCCATTTGAACCACTCTTTAATAATAGCAAACTGCTGCAGTTTTGGATCTTATGGTGATAGATAAAACTACATGAAGGTAGGTAGCCGAGTCAGAGAGGTAGCAGAATCTCAAGTCACACACACTCTTACCCTCCAATCATCTCCATGGGCACAAAAGCTGCTCTAGCCATAACCAGGCTGCAGCGCGTCAGCAGGGAAGTAGACAGGTTTTGTTAGATCATGTAAAACTGTAAAAGGAGTCTCTACTACCATGATACAGTAATGCAGTATATTATTGTCAAACCCGCGGAATCTGAATAGTTGCATTGCCAATGTTAGATCACTACAGAGCTATTTTGGGCAAAATAAAATTTTAATCCTTAATTTCCAATGTAGGCTACAATCTCTATGGGGTTTCCCCTATTATTTAGATGACCCAATTTTCTATGTTGCTTCTTCTTACCCATCTATGCCCCAGCTATAGGCACCCTCCTTTTATTTCTGTAAGCCCACATTTAGGTGTCCCACAAATCATATATTCGTTACCTCCTTTGCTCTATACTCCCATCTATCTTTCCTTCTATGTTCCCCCCACCTCTGTAAACAAAAACAAATAACTCCCAGCTCCCAATATCAGCACTGAAAAGAAAAGCCATGCTAACTGAAAATCACTCGGCTTAAAGTAGTGGGTCATATTCGGATAGCGGCTAGCCTGCGCTCTGTAGTTCAGCTCCATTTCAAATCCTAACATGTGGAAAGAGTAAGCAGGTGACCTCTACTTTTAGATTTTACATAGACAGGGATTTCTTTAATTTAAAAAAATTAGCCCACCCCTTTTCCTGTTATAGATACAGATAAAGCCTTGTGGATTACAACAGTGATTAAATACAGTACACAGACATTTAGTTAACAATAGAAAACCCCTGAAACACATTTACTAAAGGTGTTGTCCAGGATTACATCTTTTGAGTCCAATGGAGCATAAAAATGACAAACAAGTTATACTCACCTCTCTGGCGTTCTGTGAAGTTCCTCTCTTCACCACTGGTCTCTTTTTTGTATCCAGAGGTTCAGCAGTAACGCAGCACATTCCCTCTACATTCACAGGTTGCAGCCTTTTAGACCTGACATCACCATCATTGAGACCCCAGTACATAACCTTTCATTTATCTACATTTGTCAGCCCAGGCCTCCAGTTTCAACAAATCCCTCTGTAATATTATACTATGCTCCGTTGAATTAATAACTTTACAGTGCTTACTATTATCTTCAAATATTGAAACTCTACTTTGTAAACCCTCTATGGCCTTTAATTAAAATATTTTATTAATAAAAAGTCCTGATAAGAACAGAAACTGGTTAGGCGGACTAGTCTACCTTGCCCTTTAATATCAGCAAGCTGGGGGATGGACACCCAGCAACGTCACAGATCAGCTGACGAATACATGGAACAAGAAGCAAACAGCTCCAATTTATGTGTAGCGGTTACAAGGTTTCTTCCGGATTATCCCCATTTTATTTCAATGAGATCTAAAATGCAGTACTTCATTTCAGTAACTAGAACAGAGCTATCTGCTTTCTGTTCCATTATCTAAGAGAAACTCCGATGTGCTCTCTCTCTAAATTGTGAATGGGGCCTCAATGCTGTGAAGGACATGAATTATTTAAAGTACCTCATATCTCCCAGTCTTCTGGAGATGGCAGTGCCCATTGTAGATAGAGCAGCTGTGGTTTTCTGGCCAGCTGTAGAGAGAGTTTCCTGAGTCTTCTTATAGCTAAAATAGATACAATGAATAAAAATGAAACCAGAGAAGATCTGGTTATATAGAATGGAAAATATGACACAGAATACCTGCTCTGTGACATCCCAACACAAGTTACATGGAGTAGTAGGTTAGCAAAGCAGAAAGGTCAGCATGTTAGTGGGACACGCCAGGAAATGAGCATCCGTCACCCGCACAAATATTCCTATTCTTTGTAATACAAACCACTCAGTCCACATGACTTTGGTCCTTACACGGTAAGACAACATGTAGAGGACACATCAGCATATGGCTTTACTGCGTGTTGGAACATTGTTCCTTTACTTTGTTTCATACAGATGTGATAACTATTATACACGCAGATATACTAGAGGACAATAGGGTCATGTATCAAGACTGAAGCCGGTGGGACGTGTTATAAGTCTCAACGGGGATAGCTGTGCAGGCGCTCCCCCTTTCCAACACATACCTGCAGCAGTGAACTGATAAATGTACTTTACAAAAACATTGCCTTAGTTTAGGTCATAAGACCCACTTCTGTGACTGAACATGAAACAATATTTATAGTACTATATGGGGATGTATATCAAATACCCCGTGCACAAGACAGCTAGTATGGCACTTCCTAGCATGTCTGGATTTCCATCTGCTGGAAAGTGGATTCACTTCATACATTAAGAGGTGTGTGCACAGCTTGGAGTGGGGTTTGTTCACACAATGCAATTTTTTCCACCATGTCAGTTGTCATACATGACCCACAACCTAAACTGACCCAGATACCCTTCAAAGGGGTTTTCCCACAAAACAAGTTAAGTTCTATCCTGTGGATAGGACCTAACTGGCTGATCTAGGGGGTCTCAGTGATGGGACCCCCCACAGATCACTAGAACGAGGGGTCTGATGTACCCCATTCAGACCCCTCTTTGCTCCTGGAGATGAATGGAGCAGCAGGCCGCCCCGTTCATCTCCATGGAGCAGATGGAGATAGAGTACAGTGCTCGGCAATCTCCTTCAGCTCCAGAAAACAATGGGGCAGCCCAACCATGCACATCCTGCTGCTCCGCTCCTCTAGGGGAGCCACGAGGGGTCCGACTGGGGTACATCAAATCCCCCATTCTCGTGATCTGTGGGGGGTCTCATTTTGTGGGAAAACCCCCTTTAAAGCAAAGCAGGAACTACACACATCACCATAGCTAGTTTTGTCCCCCCTACAGTAAGCTGGGAAAAGTGCTGCTTCAAAATGACTCACGCATCAGACTGCGTCACTTTTTCATTCCACTCTCCAAGTTTCTCTGATGTTTTAACGTAACTGTAATAAAATGAACACCATGTTCTTAGTGAGAAAGCTGTGTACCATGCAGAAGAAGCTCAGCTGTGTATGGAGTGATTCAAAGGGGGTGGCCCATGATTAACTTTGCTGTGAATAGGGGGAAACTATTAGACATGGGACAACCCTTTTATTGGTGTAGAGGAGAGGTGATCTCTCGCTGCAGTGTGTACATGATGCAACAATACATGCCTCAGCAACAAACGGCCATTCATTTTCTTTACATATATTACTTTTTCTTCATTTTCAACAAATAAGTATAATACAAAAATAAAAAGTAGAAAACCTATTTAATGCAATACTTAAAGGGTTATTCCATTTATTGAATGATTTCTCCATGGATTTTTTTGAAAAAAAAAACCCAAAACATTAAAGGGAGATGTATCAATCTGCCTACAACAGAAAACTGGAGGGCCCCGAAATACCATGCACCACTCCACCGAAAAAGGGGCATAGCCTCAGTAACAAGGGGGTGCAATAGAGAACGGTCTAGTTCTACTCTGCACTGGTCTAAAGACCGACACATTAATACATCTCCCCCATTATGAGCAATAATAGTATGGGGATACAGGCTTACAATTCTTAGTACCTGAGACTAGTTTACAAAGCACATGAACGCGGTGTGCTCTCCAGGCGCAAACAACGGGCCTATATATGGTCCATTGTCTGCAGCCGTGTGTGTCATTAGGATCACTAATGGGCTGATGGAAGTAAAAGAAGACTGCCTAAGTCGCAAACACAGGAAGGAATAGGACTTGCTCTAGAATTTGTAGCCCAAGCTGTTGAAACAATACAGCGTGCAGAGTCATTAAGACGGGTTGAAACCCAGTCATTGAGGGGTTAAGGTTCATTCATCTTTACACGTTATAACACTTCTTTGAAGGACATACGGACAACTTACGCATTAGACATTTGGACTTCATGCAGACTCTTAGAGAGATTGAGCTTCAGTTGGTTTAGAGGGGTCTGTCCTAACTTTCGCTTTAGCTCAGCTGCATGACGATCCTTGGCGGCCAGAACCTGACGCAGGGTGAGAATCTCCTCCTCCACCTACAGAAACAAAGGCATCTCATCTCAACCGTGATGTTACATATGTAAAGTGTCTAACAAGCAATTGTAGATAAATGCAGACATTTGCTCCTGATTTAATAACTTCCTTATTGAATCTCTAATAATACACTGACAAGTTTTATAATGTTGATGAATAATGTCTGGGTGCATTATGAAAGATGGCCAGCAGATGGCAGATACACAGAGGCTACAAAGTGCCTTCTATCTCATGGAGCAGGGGAAAAAACGTCTTAACCTTATCTTGACCAAGGCTCATTGGTACCCAAATGTCACGGTCAAATTTTGAGCTTCTGTTCTGCTCCTCTTTAAATGTTGATATCTTTTGAACAGCTTTACATATCTTAATAATGTTTTCATTACATTTTTTATTAATTACCATATATACTAGAGTATAAGTTGACCCGAGTATAAGCTGAGACCCCTAATAACACAAAAAAACTGGAAAATCCTATTGACTCGAGCCGAGGGTGGGAAATGCATTGGTCACAGCCTCCCCATTATATAGCCAGCCAGCCCCCTGTAGTCTATAGCCAGCCAGCCAGCCCCCTGTAGTCTATAGCCAGCCAGCCAGCCCCCTGTAGTCTATAGCCAGCCAGCCAGCCCCCTGTAGTCTATAGCCAGCCAGCCAGCCCCTGTGTCTATAGACCAGCCAGCCAGCCCCCTGTAGTCTATAGCCAGCCAGCCAGCCCCCTTAGTCTATGAGAGCCAGCCTGTAGTCTAGCCAGCCACAGCCCCCTGTAGTCTATAGCCAGACCAGCCAGCCCCCTGTAGTCTATAGCCAGCCAGCAAGCCCCTGTCGTCTATAGCCAGCCAGCCAGCCCCATCCTGTAGTCTATAGCCAGCCAGCCAGCCCCCTGTAGTCATAGCAGCCAGCCAGCCCCCTGTAGTCTATAGCCAGCCAGCCAGCCCCCTGTAGTCTATAGCCAGCCAGCCAGCCCCCTGTAGTCTATAGCCAGCCAGCCAGCCCCCTGTAGTCATAGCCAGCCAGCCAGCCCCCTGTAGTCTATAGCCAGCCAGCCAGCCCCCTGTAGTCTATAGCCAGCCAGCCCCCTGTAGTCTATAGCCAGCCAGCAGCCCCTAGTCTCAGCCAGCCAGCCCCCCTGTAGTCTATAGCCAGCCAGCCAGCCCCCGGTATGAGTAGTCTATAGCCAGCCAGCCCCCTGTAGTTATAAGCCAGCCAGCCAGCCCCCTTTAGTCTATAGCAGCCAGGCAGCCCCCTGTAGTCTATAGCCAGCCAAAAAGCCAGCCCCTGTAGTCTATAGCCAGCCAGACCAGCCCCCTGTAGTCTATAAGCCAGCCAGCCCCCGTAGTCTATAGCAAGCCAGCCCCTGTAGTCTATAGCCAGCCAGCCAGCCCCCTGTAGTCTATAGCCTGCCAGCCCCCCTGTAGTCTATAGCCTGCCAGCCCCCCTGTAGTCTATAGCCTGCCAACCCCTGCCCCAATATAATGCCTGTAGGAACAAACAGTGTAGTCACCTTCCGACGCCCCTTCCCCCGGCAGGTCCTCTTCTATACAGTGATACTCCGGCATCGGCTCCATGTCCCCGCGCCACCCGGTGCAGGCACCATGACGTCAGCTGCTCACTGACATCATAGTGTGTGTCAATGCTGGCGCACATAGTAGAATGTTGACGAGCGGCTGGCCTGTGACAGACGGCACGGGGACACGGTCTGATGCCGAAGCATCGCTGTATAGAAGAGCACCTGATGGGGGTGGGGTTTGGGGGGGGGGGGTTGAATTTTCGGAAGCCGAGTACTTTGTCAGTTTTTTTTCTTGACTCGAGGTG
This sequence comes from Engystomops pustulosus, assembly GCA_019512145.1. Lineage (NCBI taxonomy): Eukaryota > Metazoa > Chordata > Amphibia > Anura > Leptodactylidae > Engystomops > Engystomops pustulosus. The sequence continues at coordinate 59,060,200 of CM033646.1, forward strand.
AGGTTTTTCAGCACAATTTATACTCGAGTATATATGGTACACATTTTTCTTTATAGAATTAGCTGACAAATTTCGTACTTAGAATTAGAAAAAAAACATTAAAAAGTTTCACATCACTTTAATAAACTTTTACCAAAATATATACAGCATAATTCCATCACCCTTCCCCGAGTTCAGCTGCCTCTACATTCAGCCTTCACCTGACAAGTTGGAGGGGGTGGCACACTTCAAATGCCTAAATCTTATGAGCGATGGCACCTGAAAACACTGTTATGGTGTCATGTTAAAAACAAGAGTCTTCCCTTTAATATCACACTATGGTTGTATTTATAGAAACGATTGTCTTTGACCATCATAAGCCTACCACAGTCTATCCTATTCTTACATAGTCCAGTATGAAGCAAAACTGAAGCAACAAGTGTGCAGTGCAAGCCTGAGCCTGATTGTGCATAATACATATCTGCAGTCAGCAGGTCCCCCTGCTCCCTCAGCACTTGTGCAGGTGCTGAGGAAACGGCAAATGGGTGAGACAGTGTAATAGCCTTTAAAGCCAGATCACAGAGGGGCTAGTGTAGAACTTTAGGCTCACTTGCATAATTATAAATGGTGCCTGGATCTATAAGTAAGTGTCCCTGGTTTATCATGGTGAATTTTGATGATAGATTTTGATGGTCCCATTCACTTGCTGTAGTTGTTTATTACTGAGGGTCCACTGCCACCTTATTTACAGAAAACTCAATTTTTGTCTGTCCCACGGAATTATACTCAAAACACATGTGGTTCTTATAACCAAGAGCAATATTTACCGTTATTAACCTCAAACTTCAAAACCCGTAGACCTGTAGTCCACAAGCGCATTTGATGCGTGAAACTTGCATTCTGTGCTTGCTGGAACGTCCACCCCGAACGCTAATAACGTGGAACTGAACTGACATGCTGAATTCAGTTCTGGTTTATCAGCGTTTGGGTCGGATGTTCCAGCAAGCACACAATGCGTAGTTGATGCGAGTCTCAAGCATCAAACTCATTCATAGGTAATAGGCCCAAATTAACATAGTGGAACACACCTTTAGCAGCTCACAGCGCAGTTCCTCAGCTTCAGCCTCAGTCATGCCCTCTGGCAGTGCTCCTCCTGCAGCATCAGCTGGTACTCGCGTTCCTGCTGGACCCACTGGGACGTCCGTCATGGTGTCTGACAGCAAACCTTTGTTGGGAGAGTTAAGGTTGATGTCTGTCAGAGGAGGAGAAGGAGAGTCAGAGGGAAGGGAGCAAGCAAGCAAGCAGGGAATATTAAGAGCAAAAAAGCATGTAGCTGGCAGCTGGAGATAAACAACATAACAAGTTGCCATGGTACATGGCCCTCCAAAGGCTGGCCTCCCCGAACCACGCAACCTAATTTCCTCTTAAATACAAGTGACGCCCCATGTTCCGGGGAGGGTACAGTGGATCACTCTGACCCCCACCACTTCCGGCAGAGACCAGAAGTATAGGTACAAGGCAGGAACCCGATCGGGTAAACACCCATGCCTCACCGGGTTTTCCCCTTACCATAGTCCTCCGATACATTAGTTGTTTGATCAATTGCCAGTGCTATCAAGCATTATATCACTATAGAAAGTGAATTAGCAAGAAGGAGTTCCCTGTGCTGAAACAATGGATAACATATTCATAGCATAGGTTCTCATTACCTAATTAGTAGGGGTGCAACACCCGGCACCCCTACACATCTGCTACTTCCAAGCTGCAGCTCCATTCAATGTGTAGTGATCAGACCAGTTTCCTGATGATGATCATTTATTCACATGAACAGTGTAACCACCACACAGAGATCAGATCCCTACTCTAGGATCATGACATGTGATTAGAGTCTGTGGATAATATATCTGCTTTCTCTGTGTAATAGATTTCACAACCATTTGTGTGTGCACTATGGGGCCCCAAAGGAAATACAACGGAATCACAAAAACTAATTTTGTGCCAAGCGAAGAGGGCCTTGCAGACACAAACTACAAGTTTTCTTATGCCATTAATTACACAGAAAAATAACTGTACAAGCCACACACTAGCCTATACTGTCCGCCTGGGCCTCTATGAGATGAGAAGCGCTGACCTTAGGAGGAAGCTAGTCACACACAAACAGGAAGCGGCCTTGTGTCTCGGCTTGTGATTTGATCATGACCATTAGGACTATCTGCAGAGAGCCAGACGGATTCAGCACAACTGAGGAAATTAGATCTCCCTGAATGACACATCCTACACAAACACACAGCGGCCAGATAACAGCGTCCTGCAGATGAGCTGACACAGAACAAAGGCAATGATAGGAAACCGCACTCCGGACATGGAGCCTGTATAAAGATCACACAGAGAAGGACACTAGCAATAATAGGCTTATGGCACGCTACACATGGCCAGAGGTGACACAAAGGCCTCAGAGCCGTACAGAAGCGCCATGAGTCCCTATGGCTTCATATCATGGAGCAGAGGCAAACATTATATTGCTACATAGTGGCCACTTACAATACCACATTCTTACATTGATAGGGACCAAATGCACACATTTACCGGTAAATAAAATAAATCTACAATGTTGTGTTAGGCCACATTCACACGTGATGTTTGAATTGCATTTTCAAACCTCATGGATACAATGGGGGGAGATTTATCAAAAGTGGTAGAGGTAAAACTGTTCTAGTTGCCCAAGGAAACCAATCAGAGCTTAGCTTTCATTTTATTAACAACTGTGGGAAAATGAAAGCTAAGCTCTGATTAGTCGCTATGGGCAACACTTCTGATAAATCTCTCCCATAACACAATCAATGGACCAGTTTTTTTGCGGCCCAATATTGCACATGTGTGCAGACAGTCTTAGCTCCTGGCTAGTCTTTAGACTAAAGGTAGAAGGGGTGGTAGGTGGATGAATGGGACGTAAGGATAGCCCTTTTTAGGCTGATCCTTACGTCCCGGCTATCCTTTTGTAAACTTTAATGTCTTTATATGCTAATTTTTTTAAGCGGCTACTGGGGCGTGGAGTAGCCGGACATGAGGCTACTAGTCGCGGCTACTCCACTCCCCAGTAGCCTCGTTCCTCCAGCTACCAGGTAATCTTCGCCGCGCAGCTACGCCCTCGTGTGAATACCCTGCGTTGAGGCCTACGGGTGCGCGGCCCTTTAAGTATGCAAACAGCGCAATAGCCTGGGAAGCTACAGCACTGAGTAGCTCTGGTAAGGTCCCCCCTGCCCCCAAGGCCATTCTGGCTCATTAGCATAATTGTAATGTTGATTTTTAGAAGGAAGAAGGCCATGGATAATAAATAACCACAGGCACTGTGCCTGGCTCTATGAGTAAGGTCTCTTTCCCAATGGTGTTGGTGCTCAGCTTCCGTTGCGTAGGGTCTCAGTTTTGTCTCTGTGATGCACCCATTTTGTCTCCGTGTTCACAAATAAAACTGAAGGTTTAACATTGTTTTAGAAACATTACACCTGGTTTCTCAGCCTCATCAGAGAAAAAAGAAAACGGATGTTTCAACAGTTTTTTGGGCTGACCCATACACTTCTATTTACTTGTGTGTTCCGCATCCATGAAAAATATAGGGAATGTTTCATAATTTTTTTCCACGGACAATGGATCAATGTAAATAAACACATAGAAATTAATGGCTTTGTGAGGCATCCGTGGAAATCACTGAACCACGGACGTGAAAAACGCCAATGTGAAAGAGCCCTAAGTGCCCCAGGATTCTCATGCTTGATTTGATTCTAGATTTCCTTTAAATCCAAACAATTAATATCCCGGTTAAAAAAAACATATAGGCTGAGTTTTACATTCTTATATTTAGTAAATTTTCCAAATCATGTACAATCCCATCAATTTCATGGATCTGTATAAAGATGTGCCTTCTTATGTGGCCAGATGGTTTTAAATTTGGCTTCCCCTTATTTAAAGCACTAGGATTCTCTAGCTAGGACAGCGAGATCAGAGGAGCAATCACTTTAATCCAGCAGATGTTCCTAAATCTCTATATATATCCCATCTGCAGTCTGTGTTATGACAGTATCCACGTGCTTATCTATGTAAAGGCGGAGGAATCTTTTATTAGTATTACTCCTTGTGTCATAACATATTTAGATGATGAATAATACTGTTTTCTACTTCTAGTAAAACTTCCAGTAATAAGACTCACTGGGTCCTAACAATGAGTCCTAATAATTCTAGAATTGCAGTGACAGAGCTCTAGATGTGTGCTGGACTTAGCAGCTTATTGACAGAAAAGTACAAAATAAGGACCATTACTTTACTAGCGTTCCATTTATTGGTTGCCATATACTAGATGGGGACCACGATCATTACAGTTAATGAAAATTTAAGAAAGCTTGGTTTACAACATCTCTATAGAGGTCACTACACATCTATGCATACTGGGAACTGTGACCTACTTCACTTCTCCTTAATAAGGAACAGACTACATAAACAGAGCTCTTAGATAGCAGGGCTGTATAGGTCTAAGAATTCCAACACCCATGGGACCACGCCTTGCTGCGGTGCAACAACACCCTCCTAATGTAAGCAGGTGCTCAGCCTTCCATAAAGTACAATGTTCTCTTCTGAGCACAGTACAGGCCTTCGATATCAAGAGGATCCAATAAGCTGTAATCATTGGGCAGATCCTGCAGCTAGCATCCAATTCTGCTGCACTACACCTACAGGGTTTCTGCACACTATGCAGATCTTCATGCAGGTTAACCACATCAGAATCTGAATCAAAATCTGAATCACTCCATAGTCATTGCAAATTAAGTGTTTGATTGAGATCGAATGCAAAAGCAAATCAAGCATTGGTCCATCTGCTTCATTTAATACTACAGGAGCCTCATAGATTGTAAGCTCTTGTGCGCAGGGACATCACTGTTTCAAATGACAATGTTAGTGTTCTGTAATGTCTTTTTTTGCTTTATTTTGTTTGTATATGTTAGTCATTATTTGTAAAGTGCCGTAGAATATGAGGGTGCTATACAAATAATGATTTTATTTATTATTAGCATCAGATATTGCTGAGCAAACGGTATCTTCCCCAATCCCATTCACTGTCCATAACACTGCCATAGCCTATATGATTAAACTGGCAACACTGCCAATAAACCAGCTATGCTACAGTAATATACTAGTGAGACCTTAACACAATTATATGGGATAGAAAAGTACACAGTGAATGCCTAAGGGAAGTGTTGGCACACAAAAATTCTCATATGGCAGGTCTATAGAGCTACTGACAATGCCACAATGTGCTGAAACTGCAGCAAAATGTTTAATAAAAGTAGGCAGAAGATGAAGGCACTAGTCCATATTTACATCTAAGTTCTAAAAAAAATTACCACATGACTGGTAAAGCAGATATGGTGGAATGCCCATTTAATATACAGTACGTACAAGGACACACGTGTAACTCATCCGGTTATTCAGCAGCTTGGAAGTTAGAGGGGTTGTCCAGTTTTAGCAGAACATAGGTTATCTGTGGCATTGCAGCACATCTACTTAAAGAGGACCTGTTACCCTAAAAAAAATGCTTACTACTTACTAAGTAAGCAGCTCCTAGCCCTAGCCCAGTAATAGCAGTGTTAAACTGCTTGCTTGAATGGAACATCATGACAAAGCTAGCAAGCCCCTGCAATACCATAGCCTCAGAATGCCGGACCAAATTTACAGCAGTCCGGCGTATTCATGAGGGGGCGGTATGAGGAGGTGGCGACTGCAGCATAAAGCCAGCCTACGGTGTGGGGAAAAAGCTACAAAGAGGGTAGTGCCTCAGACAGTCCCCTCATGCTTATAGCGGTCCGGCGTTCTTTGCTATGGCAGTTCAGTGTTGGCTTGCTTTATTGGCATCTTCCAATAAAGCTAGCAATTTAACACTGCTATTACTGTGGTAGGGCTAGGAGCTACTGTAGTTCCTAAAGCATTTTTTTAGGGTGACAGGTCCTCTTTAAAGGAAGTCTACCATTAAAAATGAAGCACGATAAACCAGGGACACTAATTCAGGCACCATGACTGTGGTAATATTGTTGCATTTGTTATCCATTAGCTCCTTCCTTCTAAAATCAACTTGTAAAAGTATGCTAATATGCCAGAAGGGCTCTGGTAGTGTTACCAGAGCCCCTCCTTGCTGTAGCTTCAAATCTGTATGTTCTCTCCGGTTTGCGGGGGTTTTGTCCCACATTCCAAAACATACTAGGTTGATTTCATTGTAAGCCCTATGGAGATAGGGATTGATTTGGGAAGCTCCTGTGTACAGGATGTTTGCGCTATAAAAATAAAGGAATTAATATTATTATTAATGTGGTAACACTGTGCAGGAGCATGTCTTACCTACCCTCCCTCAGTCATCTAAAATCTCACACAGTGAGGAAGGGGTGCTCCTGTACAGTGTAACAGCGTGTGAAGCTACAGTACAGTGCTCTGGTAATAGTAAAAGTTGATTTTAGAGGAGGCGGCAATGGATAACAAGCATAAGAAGATTACCACAGTCACGCTGCGTGGATCACTGAGTAATGTCCCGGGTTTATCATGATGGATCTGGTAGATCTCCTTTAATTAGAAGGTATTGCGTTTTCTGCTAGAAAGAAGCCATATTTCTTTTTTTTCTCGACATTGTAGGTGCCCAGGTTCATTACAGGCACTTGGATAATAACCACGTTATGTCCTTACAGCTTCCAGTGTTATACTACATTACAATACAGTGACAGCTCATCCTGGACCCCAGCCCCTAACGTCACATGACACACTGACAGCCAACCCCATGTCACGTGACATACTGAGGCGACCACTCAATGTCAGATATTTCTTACGAATATTGAGCCCCAATCCACCGTCACGTGACCCCCTAGTCCCCCAAAGTCATATAGCACTGAAAGCCTACCATCCCATCCCATGACACCACCTTCCCGCACACTATCAGCAGCCAGTGCCCCTCCCCGCCGGGCAGTCACACTAACAGCTCTTGTTATATGACGCCATACCCCAAGATGAGTGACATGGCGCCGCGCCGCCTTCGGGAAAATCCCGAGCAATATCATTCCCCATCCGGGTCAAGATTGTGCTCCGATCGTATTTTACCCATAACCCTCCATTAGTCACCCGCACACCCGATATGTGCTCACCCTGCCCGCCTGGATCCATCGCTTCGTTGACCGGAAGTTGTTTCTAATTTTGGGCGGGGCTACACCACGAAATATCAACAGCTGAGCAAGAGGCGCTTGTATATGACGTCACCTCAGAGCAATGTCGCTAAGCCGTAAGCAAAGACGCCATTGTATTGGAGGTTCATCAATGCTCTATAGCCCTAAGAAAGTAAGAATATCCTGATGGTGTCTAGCCATAGACAGAGATTTCATTATGCTCTCAAAAGAGAGATTAGTAGAGATTCATTGGGGGACATGTATCACACTTTTGGCTTGCCTTTTTCTTTCATTTTTGAGGCTTTTCATGGTGCTTATGCTCATTTACGACTTTTTTTGCATCTAAAATGGCCTCCCTTTAAAGTTCACAATTGTCTAGTATTCTGCAGTGAGCCATCACCTTAATCTAAATGTAAAATGCAACTTTTTAAAAAAGTCGCACATTATTGCCTAAATCTACGGCTGTCCCTGAACAGACATAGAAATTAGCTGGGGGACTGTCTATGACTTTTGGAGACCTTTTGCAGCTTTTTTTATTTATTTATTTTTTTTAAGGTGGCTAATTCACTACAGATTAAAGCCACATGTTCAAATAAGAAAAAATCGCTAACATTTTGCAAAATATAAGAAATTCAATAAAAAGTGATCAAAAGTCCTCAAAATAGTACCATTGAAAATGTCATCAAAAGTCACAAAAAAATTACACCACCCACAGTTACATACACCAAACTAAAAAAAAGTTATTAGCGCCAGAAGGTTTTAATTGTTTAAAATGTATGAAAACATTATAAAATGTATACAAATTTAGTATCACCGTGAAGGTGGGGAGTGAAAAATGACTAAAACAAAAAAAAAGGCCTTGTCGTTAAGGGGTTACACACATTTGTTGATAGCAACCAAATAGGTCATGGTTTTTGTGTTAGCATTTTTGTAAATTCTTGATGTTGTATCGACTTTATTTTTTTTACGGGCAGAATACCTACTACAGGGGCTGTCAGGCTGTATACTACAAGGGGCTGGCAGGCTGGCTCGCTACTACAGGGGGCTGGATGGCTATATACTGGGGTTGTGACCAATGCATTTCCCACCCTTGGCTTATACTTGAGTCTATAGGATTTTCCATTTTTTTGTGTTAAAATAAGGGGTCTTGGCTTATACTCGGTTTGGCTTATACTCGGGTATATACTGTAAATCTGCTCACTTTGTGTTATTATTTTTAAATCCCAATTTGTGTGTAAACCTCCGCTTTGATACAAGTTTTATGTAAAAACTTATGTTTTCATGGCATTTTCAATGTACTTTTAGTTTAATAATTTGTGTTTGTCACAAAGTTTTTTTATGAGGTGGTCCGGGCTGTCAACTGTTAATCGCCGCAAATGCAATCGCCAGGTTGTCTGCTTTCAAAAAATATGTAGGTTTTAAGGGGCGCCTTTACTTCTCAATCTGTTTTATTGCTATATTTTGCAGGTTGTGACTGTCTTAAAATTTCTAGCTGAAAAGAAGATACTCGTATTTAGTTACTGCAGTTTTAGGGATATTATGATGCTTAATTGATTTGAACATATGACTATGAGGTATCTGTGAACTCTTCATATAACCATCTATTACATTTATGTAAGGTAAAGATAAATGTTAAGGTAAATATTTTCTGTTTGGGGCAAACTTTTTGCCATCAAATTTTATATATACAGGCGGTCCCCTACTTAAGAACACTCGACTTACATACGACCCCTAGTTACAAACGGACCACTGGATATTGGTAATTTATTGTACTTTAGTCCTAGGCTACAATAAACAGCTATAACAGTTATCAGTTATCACATGTGTCTGTAATGAAGCTTTATTGTTAATCTTGATTCTTATGACAACCCAACATTTTTAAAATCCAATTGTCACAGAGACCAAAAAAGTTCTGGCTGGGATTACAATGATAAAATATACAGTTCCGACTTACATACAAATTCAACTTAAGAACAAATCTACAGACCCTATCTTGTATGTAACCCGGGGACTGCCTGTATATTTATTTTTTTCGAGGAGATTACAGTTTGAATCAAAATTGCATGAAGGCGTCTATGTCTATAAACACTAACAGAATTTTGAAAAAGGGGCAAGTTTCTGCTTTCAGAAAATATATGGTTTGTTGGGGTTTATTATAATTCTTTTTGCTATAATTTCAGTTTTATTTGTAAACTTTAAAATTGTAAAAATTGATCTAGATAATAACGCAACAAAATTTCCAGAAATGCCCTGCCATGAAAGGGTTAATACTCCTTGGTTGAATGTCCAGGTGAAGATGCTTATCATCTGTCTAGTTATCTAGCTCCTATAATTTGTCTATTTCTTATATATATCCATTACTCTATCTTGCTTTTTCAATATCTATCTCCTATCTATCTATCAATCAATCTTTTATCTCTCATATTTAACTTACATCATCTATCTACTGTATATATAGTCTACTTTATAATAATAATATTTTTTATTTATACAGCGCACACAGATTACGCAGTGCTGCACAGAGCTTGGCAAATTGGTCCTTGTCCCCATGGAGCTCACAATCTACTCAACCTACCAGTATGTTTTGGAGTGTGGGTGGAAACTGGGGGACCTGGAGGAAACTCACGCAAACACGGAGAGAACATACAAACTCTTTGCAGATGTTGACCCTGGGACTTGAACCCAGGTCCCCAGCGCTTAAAGGCTGTAATGCTAACCACTAAGCTACCATACTTTATATTTCTGCATCTAGAAATCTATATAATCTTTTATCTTCTATCATCAATTGACCAATCTCCTATAAAATTCCCCTACAGTCCCATATTACACATTGTCTTACCATATTATGGCATGGAACTACTAAGTGTATTGTGCAGGGCTAAAGGACCCTCTTACTGACTGTGACTGTTCATAAAATAGTGGCCCCACTTTTAGTTTTACCCAAGGCCCTAAAACTGGCCCTGAGTGCAAATATGTCTTTCTGCTTTTACTATGCATTTGCAATACAATACTATTGTGTGTTTTGACTTGCCTTGCTCCCTGGTATAATTCTTTGTAGAGTCCCAGAGGTTGGCTTTGGTTTATATGCATTTCAAAATGCTACACATGACTTGTCTGTGCTGCTCACTCCTCAGATCTTAGCTCCCACCTCTGTGCTACTGTACAGCTTCTCCCTCCACCACTGATATCAGCTCACCAGGAGCAGGATGGAGGAGCTGTACAGCAGCACAAAGGTGGGGGCTGAGATCTGATGCGTTTACAGCACAGACAAGTCATGTGTTTTTGAAATGCATCCAAACCAAAGCCCAACCCCTGAAACGGTGTCACGGTGCAAGGTAAGTTAAAACAAACAATTATATTATATATAATTGTAATGCAGCTGTAATGGGCTCCTGCAACCTCTCCCTGGTGACAGGTTCCCTTTAACAAGGGTGTGCCCACATTGATCAAAAACAGTACAATCTGCAGTATATGTACTTTGTCTGTGGAGTATGCAGAGTGCACCAGATTCATGAACTGTGGCGCACGTGCTTTATAATTATGCCTCCCCCTGCACTGTATTTTTTGATGCACCTTTAACATAGGGCGTGTGACGCAACTCTGTTGGACACTGCATGATAAATGTAGCGCACAGTCCGACTGTGCATCACAACGACCCTTTCAGTACAGAATTTGTGCCACTTTGGATATAATGCAGCCAAATGTGTGTTGCGGACACTTTATAAATACATGTGCACGCAGTTTTCACTGAAAAGAACGTGCAAACTCGGACAAAAAAAAAAAAAACTTGTGTGGGCTTTAATAAATTTGAGCCATTGTGTGTGTTGACGCCACCCATTACTAGGACCAGGGGCAACCATTAGCCAGTAAAAGGGTTAACACTAACCCTCTTATCATTACCCCGGTACCCACTGCCACCAGGGATCCTGGGAAGAGCTGGCTACAATGCATTGCCTGACCATCTATAGTTGATCAGGTTCATGGGCAGATACAGGCTGGTATTATTGGGCTGTGATAGCCCAAAAATAGTGGGCACTTACACCCAAGTAATTATTTATTTTTAAAAAAGGATATAGGGCCCCCATTTTCTATAATCAGCCAGATACGATGCACAAGCGGCACCCTGACATCGCTGGAATAGGAGCGTCTACTGTTTTTGGATCTATAGGTGGTCAGTTAATGGATTGTGCTTGGCTCTTCCTGGCAGTCCTGTGGCAGTGGGTATCGGGGTAAATATAAGGGGGCTATTGTTAGCCTTTTCTGCTGGCTCACACTACGCCCTGTCCTTAGGAATTGGTGCCATCTATTAGACATTACCAATACTAAGGTAAGTTTTGAGTCAAAAAACACAATTTTTTTAGAAAATGTATTTTATTAGTAAATAGGGAGTAAAAACTCCCTGACACACTCTTGTCAACCATTTTATTTAAAAAGAATTAATCAGATTACTGATGTAGTCCACTGAATTAGGCAAAGTACACAGTATTCAAGGATCTGAAAAACTTTTAATAAAAAAAGTTAACAAAAAAAAGTGTATATAAAATAGTGCTACTTTCGTTCAATAATCTGCTTTGGGTTTTTAGAGTTCATTAATGTACCATATATACGCAAGTATAAGCTGACCTGAGTATAAGCCGAGGCCCCTAATTTTACCACCAAAAACTGGGAAAACCTATAAGCCGTGGGTGGGAAATGCATTGGTCACAGCCTCCCAGTATATAGCCAGCAAGACCCCTGTAGTATACAGGCAGCCCCCTTTAGAATACAGTCAGCCAGCCAGTTTGCTTAGCACTTAAAAAAAAATAAAAACTTACATACTCACCTCCGGGTAGTACCCAGCACTGTAAACGCAGACGAACTCTAGGCTGCGCTCCGCCAACCACTCACCTACCTAAAGATTCTGTTGCCCCAAGCCAGAAAAAGGCTAGGCTCCCCATATTATATATTAATGGTATAAGCTGCAGTCCGGTCGGCAGATGAGAAGTCCGTGTATCATATTTTTTTTTATAATGCGAGGACTTCAAGGTGTGGAGTCTGTGGGGCCCACTCATTCCCACTAACGACTAGTCATCTTCGTTATTGGGGTCATAATTGATGTGTAAGCAATCCTATCAATAAGTCGTCCTCCTTCGATTTTTGCAGGGTTTCAATACCTGTGGAGACATTTAGAAAGAAAAAAGGGAAGTCAAATAGAGATCTGTTTTATCTATCCCATGCAAAATCCCCAAAACGTAGTATCTCAAAAACACATGACTTGTCTGTGCTGTAAACGCATCAGATCTCAGCCTCCACCTTTGTGCTGCTCCTGGTGAGCTGATATCAGTGGTGGAGGGAGAAGCTGGATGTGTTCTACCAACACAGAAAGGGGAGGGTGGGGGGTGGGGTGTGGGGGTTGGCGGTATGCAGGGAGTGGGGGGGGGGGGGGGGGGCTGTTTTTAGTTAAAGGGGTATTCCCATAACAGCAAATTAATGTAATTGTAAAAAAAAAGTTACTTACAGTTTTCTAGATCTCTGTTAGCTGTCATTCTATAGAAAACTTCATTGTTTACTACAAGTGTACAGAAATCTGACCATGGTCACACAGGTGCACGGCTCGTTATATCACACAGCTCTGATTACTGTCTGTGATATAAGGAGCCCTCCACCTGTGTGACCATGGTCAGATTTCTGTACACTAGTAGTAAACATAAAAGATTTCCATACACTGAGAGCAAGCAGAGATCTAGAAATCCGTGAGGAATTGTTACAGAAAGTATATTAGAAAATTGTATAACTTTTTATCATAAAAACAATAGCAATAATTTGCTGAAATGGGAACACCCCTTTAATGCTGGGGGTGCTGTATATAGTTATTACTGGAGGGCTGTATAAATTTAATGCTTGTAGGCCGTTTATAGTTATTGTTAGGGGACTGTATATATTGCTGGGGGGCTATAAATAGCGATTGCTGTACCCTGTCTGGACTACATTCAATGGTGGCCTCCACCAACCTTAATCCGGCCCTGCCTTACACACCTGGCCTGTATGGAGACCAGACCCAAGCAGGCATCCACCTTCAGGAGTTTGAATTATTCTGCTGCTGAAGGAGCCATTTATCCACCTCCAGCCTAAAGCTACCTTACCAGCCATCTCGACCCAGTTGATGTTACTGCTGTTTTGGCTGTTGCTGAATTCCAAAGAAACAATCTGCAAGTTGATTGCTTTACATTCCCTGCTTCCAAGTGATCCCTGTGCACCCTACCTCTACATCGGGGTTGCCCCAGGGTGAAACATCTGATTTCTTCAGCCTCTCCTTCCTTTCTTGTGCTTCCACCTACCAGGCTGTGGACGAGGCCTCTGTCTCCTGGTATCCACCACTGTGACGAGCTCTAGGCTGCGCTCTGCCAACCACTCAGCTACCTAAAGATTTGGTTGCCCAAAGCCAGAAAAAGGCTTGGCTCCCCATATTATATATTAACTGTATAAGCTGCACAGGAGCTGAGGAGCTGTACAGGAGCACAAAGATTGGGGCTAAGAAGTGAGGAGTAAGTAACTGACAAGTCACATGTTGTTTTTTTAAATGCATCCAAACCAAAGCCCAGCCCCTGTGACTACCCTAGAATTTTGTCAGGGTGCAAGGTAAGTTAGGGCTTCTGCAACCTGTCTTTAGTGAAAATGAGGTCCCTGGTGGCTTACAACTCCAAAACTCTTCATCCAAATTTTGATGTAGATACCCTCAAATGAATTCTGGACTTTATGTACTACTACACCTACCCCACTATATAGACACATATATAGACAGTAGTACTACTACATCTTCATATAGGCACAATACGTTGCTATTAATCCTATTCTAACAATGTATGATCACTTGATTTTTTTTTCTGAAATAATGTAATCTACATTGATCAACATTTGATGGATTTTGTAAGGGGTACACTATTCCACTATAACAGTGTTTTACATAATTACCAAAGTATATCAACATAAAACCTTTATTTTCCCAAAATGTGATGATCATAATTAGAGAACAGCCATGACTGCAGCACAGAGAAAGATTATAACTAAATTTTCTTATGGTTACAGTAGGAAGTGTACCGGCCTTTGCTTTGAATTACTTCAGCACATCTAGAGCCACAGGACATCACTAGTCTTTCATTGCTCTGGTGTGATTTTGGTCCACTCTTCTTCAAGACTCTTCCATATTGGCTTTAGATCATTGTTTTAATGTTTTCGGTTTCAAGGAAGTGATTTCCCGTTTTGCTGTGTGATAGGGTGCATTGTCCTGAATGAAAATCGCTGATTGAGTGATTAATGCAATTAAAGAACCACGTGTTGTTGAAGAAGGTTTTGATACATACTTGCATTCTGGGGCCTAACTATTGGGGAAACAACTAAAGCAGCTGCGATGGGACCTGCAGTGTCAGGGGGCCAGAAACCCAACCAGACAGAAACTCTAAATGCAATGCACCCATCCTCAGGGAAGAGTCACATCCCATTTCATCAACTGGGACCCCTCAAGAGGGATCTACAGGGTCTGCAGTTGGTGGACATATGGCGAATACTCCATCCAAAGGACAGAGATTTCACATATTTTTCTCCGGCCCACAACTCATACAGTCGCATCGACTTCTTCCTCCTTCAGCACAGGGGATTAGCCTGGGAGCCATCCGCATCAATAGGAAACATAGTATTGTCGGATCATGCCCCGATCTATCTCGCGCTGGAAATACACCTTGCTCATTCCCGCCAGTGGGCTTGGCGCCTTAACGACAATCTACTCAAGGACGCTCTCTGCTCACAGGACATAAAAAACACAGTGACTACCTTCATGCGGACACACGATCTTTCTCCCACATTGCTCCCGATGAAGTGGGAAGCACTTAAATGTGAGATTAGGAGCCGGTTTATAGACCACGGAGTCAGACTAACAAGAGAGAACTCTGCTAAACTATCCTCCCTGCTCCAACAATTAAAGAAAAGAGACACAAACTATCTCAAACCCCGGGAGACCTGGCAGAATTGGTTTTAGTCCGGGACGCTATTCGGACCTTACTAGACCAGAAATCCATGGCCAACTACTTACGCTTTAAGAGTAGACTTTATGAACGGTCCAATAAAAGCGGGAGACCTTTGGCCCATTTATTACACCCCCGAGAGAGCACGTCCCATATCCCGCGTATCTCGTCCTTGAAAGGTATAATTCATAATCCTGTCGACATCAGCACGGAGTTCGGGACATACTACTCCCGGCTATACAACATCAAAGGACAGACCTCGGATCAACATCCCGATGATCTGGGCGACCGCATAAAGGCTTACATTGCAGAAACGCCACTCCCAAGTCTGGAAGCGAAGGTGGTAGAAGAATTAGAATCAGAATTCTCTGAGACAGAGATCTCTGAGGCTATCAAAGAATCCCCCTCTGGGAAAAGTCCGGGACCAGACGGTTTCACACCGGCCTTTTATCAAATTTTCAGGGACAAGCTAGCCCCCCTTATGACAAGATTTTTTAACGCTATAACCCCTACCACGGCCTTTCACCCTCAGTCGCTAGAAGCCAACATTAGCATCCTTTTGAAACCAGGGAAGGACCCATTATCCACTGAAAGTTACAGGCCTATATCGCTCCTGAATGTTGACCTGAAGTTGTTCTCCAAGATATTGGCAGACTGACTGGCACCACATCTTCCTAATGTACTCCATACAGACCAGGTGGGGTTCGTGAGGGGCAGGGAGGCTAGAGATACCGTATACCGTATACACTCGTGTATAAGCCGAGTTTTTCTGCACAAAAAATGTGCTGAAAAACGTCCCCTCGGCTTATACACGAGTCAATACTTGTAAAAAATAATTAAAAATGGATGTCATCGCGGCTCCTCTTCTGGCTTCCCGGCTCCTCTTCTTGCTTCCGCGCCGTCTTCTGTCTTCTTTAACATCGTGTTGGGCGCAGCGGCGTGTCATACTAGGCGCTGCACGGGAGAAGAACAATGGCGGTGCCCAACACGATGTTAAAGAAGACAGAAGACGGTGCGGAAGCAAGAAGAGGAGCCGGGAAGCCAGAAGAGGAGCCGCGATGACATCGGGGGAGCAGCGCTGCACATCGGGGCCACCGGAGGGTGAGTAAATAAGTTTTTGTTTTTTGTTTTTTTTTAATTCTGGGCTGACTGTATACTACTGGGGTGGCTGTATACTACTGGGGGGCAGGCTGCGGTGGCTGTATACTACTGGGGGCAAGCTGTATATTATAGGGAGCTGGCTGGCTATATACTTGGCTGGGTCTGTGACCAATGCATTTCCCACCCTCGGCTCAATAGGTTTTCCCAGTTTTTGGTGGTAAAATTAGGGGTTTCGGCTTATACTCGAGTATATACGGTAAAACTTTCTTCCTAATAGCGCATGCTCGTAAACGCTCAGCTCCTTCCTGCCTCCTGTCAATAGACGCAGAGAAGGCTTTCGGTAGGGTCCACTGGGAATTCATGTCAGCAGCACTTACACAGCTGGGAATAGGTCAGTCATTCTTAGAGAAGATCCTCGCTCTCTATACCAGCCCTACTGCGAGGGTTAGAATTAATGGGTTTTTCTCTCCACCCATTGCAATCCGTAATGAAACGTGTCAGGGGTGCCCCTTATCACCGCTGTTATACATTATATTAATGGAACATCTGGCGTGTGCCATCCGGAATAACCCCAGTATACATGGAATACAAGTAGGCCAACGACAGCATAAGACGGCGCTGTTTGCAGACGATATTCTGTTGTATGTGCAGCAACCTAGAATTTCATTCCCCTCACTGATCGCGGAACTGAAGAGGTATGGACAGTTGAGCAATTTTAAAATTAACTACGGTAAATCGGAAGCACTGAACGTCTCACTGCCATCCTCCGAAGCTCAGTCCCTTAAGGACGCCTTCCCCTTCCGCTGGCACACAGATGCAATTACCTTCTTAGGCATTAGGGTTCCCAGCGATCCAGCAAAACTATACTCTTTGAACTACCTTCCACTCTTGGAACGTACACTGAAAGACATTTCCTCCTATGATAAAAAAATACCTGTCCTGGTTTGGCCGGATCAATACGATTAAAATGGATATTTTACCTCGGTTCCTCTACCTGTTCCAGGGAGTACCGATCCAGCCACCCGCTTCCTTCTTTAAATCCATCCGCTCAGCTCTGCTTCGTTTCGTCTGGGGTTCAACCCATCCGAGGATTGGCTGCAGATTTCTCATTCCACCCAAAAACAGCAGGGGGGGGTAGGCCTGCCTGACCTCAGACTCTATCACCAGGCGTCCTCCATGGTGAGACTTTTGGACTGGCACCAACACCATACCTCTAAACAGTGGGTTCGGATCGAGCAATATAGCTCTACGATCCCACTATGACTACTCCCTTGGGTGCCTTTCCGACAAATAGTCTTGGAACCGCAGACCCTTTTCCTATCACAAACCTCGAAACTATGGGACTCCCTCAACAGGTGAAAAATCTTATCTAGACCACACAGCCCACTGACACCCCTATTTAGGATTCCAGAATTCCCACCCGCCTTCTCTAGATCCATTTTTCTGGGCCGATTGGCTCACGAAGACCTTCGTATGAGAGACCTTTTGGGAGAAGCCCCGATTCCTTCACTCAAAGAGCTGACCTCTAGACCGGAGACGTCCCATCTTTCATGGCTAGAAATATCTCAGTTACACTCCTTCCTCAGTTGCCTGGGCCCAGACTCTGCTCTCAACGCCCCCTTGACTCCATTCGAAGAACTCTTCCGCCTAGCATCCCCCCCAGAACACTGTATCTCACAAATATATAGGCTCCTGGCGTTTGCCATATGTCGCTGCTTGGGAAAGAGAGCTGGGAGTTACATTGTCGGCGGAAGACTGGGAAAAGGCTATCCTGTTATCACACAAGCTCTCAGTTGCAAGTTCTATGCAAGAACGCAGCTATAAAATTCTATCATGATGGTATAGGGTTCTGGCCCTCCTGCATTCAATCTACCCCTCGCTACCGGACACGTGCTGGAGGTGTGGCGTGGAGAAAGGAAACATGCTTCATATATGGTGGTCGTGCAGTAAACTCCTCCCATTCTGGGACCAGGTCTGTGAGACCTCTAAAACTCATCTAAATGCCCAGATCACGGGCGGACTAGAAAGTGCCTTACTCTCCATCTTACCAGGGGAAATCCAGAAAATAAAGCGCAGTCTACTTTCATTTGTTTTATTAGCAGCCCGTTCAGTAATCCCTAGAAAGTGGCGATCCCCCAGCCCTCCCTCAATCTCTGACTGGTTACAGGAAATGATACAGATCTTCCGCATGGAAGAGATAATGGCAGACATCAATAGTTCCTCAGTAAAATTCCTCAAACTCTGGCAACCTTGGGTGATGTTCTGGGACACCTCGACATTCAAAGAGCTCCTGGAGTCTGGATGAGGCGGGGGCGGGAGGCCCTGGTTCCCTGGAACAACTCCCTGCCCCACGTCCATCAATTCTTTCCTATCTAACTGCTGTGGTGGGGAAAATATTTGAGGGGTTTATTAGAGATGCTATCCTGGAGTATCTCATTGTGCACAACCTTATAACCCAGCGTCAGCATGGGTTTATGAGAGATCGGTCCTGTCAGACTAATCTGATTGGTTTCTACGAGGAGGTAAGTTCAAGACTGGATCTGGGGGACGCTGTGGATGTTGTATATCTGGACTTCTCAAAGGCATTTGACACTGTGCCACATAAAAGGTTGGTATATAAAATGAGACTGCTGGGAATAGGAGAAAATCTGTGTATCTGGGTAAGTAATTGGCTTAGTGATAGAAAACAGAGGTTGGTCATTTATGGCACATTCTCAGATTGGGTTGATGTTACCAGTGAAGTGCCACAGATCTGTTTTCTAGATCCTCTATCTTAAGTTGCGCCTCCTCCAATTGCGTATATATATCAGCAATGCGGTCACAATTCTGATTCACCCTAGCTCCAGTTTCATCCACTTTGTTCTCAATTGCCTCTATTCTGGACCCTATTGCCTGAAAGTCTCCTTTAAGATCAGAAGTGATTTGTGAACATGCCTTCGCTAATTCACTTTGTAGCATATGTGAGAAACGGGCTAGCAATACATTATCTGCCGAGTACAGAGGGGCTTGCATCACTGTAGAGGCTTGCTGTACCTCAAGAGATTGTTGGCTAAAAATGGCTGCCGCCATGGCTTGGTCCAATGAGGACATAGTGGAGGCCGGGGAAGCTATAAATAAATCAGGGGTATTTGTTATACCTTGGGGGTCCGGGGTCCCACCAGACCCTGATAGGCTCTCCTCCTCATGGTGCGATGAGGCCGGGCTATGGGTGTCCCGCTGTTGGGAATGATGCCTCATGGCCTTCGCGTTCTGGCGGGAGCGCTGTGCTTCCTCCCGTGCCGGAGTCGGCTGCGCATTGCCCGCTCCTGTCTCCTTCTTCTTATTTCCCCCGGGCATTCTTCCTCACCCGCGACCTTCCGCCTCTTTAACCAGCCGGTGCCTGCTCCGTTCGGCGCTTATAATAGCTCCTGGTCGCCGCGGGGCCTTCAGCGGTAGCGGAGCTCAAGGAGACGCGTCCGCCATTAAGCCCGCGCGCATGCGCTCCATGCGTTGTTTAACATTTGAAGGATTTTCTTTAAGGGGTACAACAAGCCACTTGAACAGTGTTTTCACAAAATTACCAAAGTATATCAACATAAAACCTTTATTTTGCAAAAATAATAATAATCTTTATTTATATAGCGCCATCAAATTTTGTAGGGCTTTACAAATCATAGGGGACATATACAGATATAATACATTACAAACATTCATATGGAACAATAGGAGTGAGGAAAAACTTTATGATCATAATTAGAGATCAGCAATGACTCTCATACAGAGAAAAATTATCAGGGCCAGTTTTAGGCAAAGTGGGACCCGAGACAAAATTTAAACAAGGGCCCCAAATGTTTAAATAGTGTACCAACAACACATTCACATTTAACTGGTTTGGCTATAAGCAAAGAAGATTAGGTAAACAAACACCAAGACATGCACTCTAACCAATTATACACACACTGTGCCCCCTCATAAATTATATACGCGTGTATAAGGCGAGTTTTTCAGCACAAAAAAATGTGCGGCATTTTGCTGCCGGTAGTAAGGACTTGCCAAATCCCCACTACCTGAAAAATCAATTAGCCTGGCGCCTTTAAGGCGCCAACGTAATTGATAGGCAGAGAGGTGCAGCACATTGCCCCGCTCTGCAGGACACAGGCCGGCTTTACGTCATCATGCACACTGTATATGAAAGCACGGGGGGCGGTATATGAAAGTATAGGGGGCAGGCTTTATATGAAAGTACAGGGGGGAGGGCAGGCTGTATACGAAAGTACAGGGGGGGGGGCAGCCTGTATATGAAAGTACAGGGGGGTCAGGCTATATATGAAACTACAGGGGGGGTAGGATGTATATGAAAGAACATTTAATACATTTGCGATTCCCCATATAATATTAAAAAAAAAAAAATTCCCCAACTACACTACAAAAAACATCACCATTGTCGCCCCGTTTGTCCGATACTATACATATTATAAATCAAACTGACTGAAATAAAATAGGGAATTCATTCATGTTTGTTTTGAAGCAAAAAAAAAATGTATTATAAATGAGAAAAACAGCCTTTTTCCCGCATTTAACACCAAATAAAACTAAAAACTTTTATGACGTATTATTTAGCTCTGTGTGACTCGGGAAAAAAAACGCCCCCAAAAAGGTAGCACGCAAAAAAAAGTTATAACCCTGGTACAAATGCCCTGGTGACTAGAGCCTTTTCAGGCCTGGTCACTAAGGGGGTAAAATATATTTACATAGGACTACACAATGATAACAGACGGAGAACCGGGAAACACGGGGGCACTACCGCAACTCCCCACGAGCCTGCAGTCAATACATGTCTTCAGAGATGGTACAGCAGTGTAAAATGTTAATATGGATGGTGCTCAGCATACAGAGTGCAGGTTTAGAAAATAGCATAAAAAAGGACGTTTGCGGCACTCACCCGTTAAAATTATTCTTTATTGTAGTCTCACATAAGATCAGTCCGACATGGTATAGCCAAAGTGGGGCAGAGGTAGGAGCAGGGGGTCAAAAAAAGGGGCGACAGCCGTTTCGCGCCGTCTGGCGCTTTCTCTAGCCTGTGGAGTGTGGCGTCCTCACCTGATTCTTAATGCAGTCGGCAAGACGTCACACCCCAGTTGCAAAGCAACAGAGACGCTGCTGTGCATAGCGGCAGGAAGTTAGCCGAGCTATGCACTAGAGCGCTGTACGGACAGGACAACATATACAGTATAAAAGACACAGAGCAGGATTGTTTGGACAGTAAACATAATTCTACTTCTAATAGGTTATACATAAAGGTACAGAGGAAATTAATAAGGCAACAACTTACAACTAACGTGGTACAAGCATTGAGATGGACGAATGGGCTGACAAGTCAAAGCAGATAAGCATGGTCACGGGGGAGCGGGGGGGGGGGGGGGAGTTAGGGAAAGAAAAAAAGTAGGATTACAAGAAAACCCCCATGTCATTCTTATCATTCAGTCCCAGGGGGCCCATAGCATTGGTCCTTAGAATCCATCTAGCCTCTTTCCTCAAAAGTTCCCTGTGGCGGTCCCCGCCATTAGGTGGTACCGGAATGTGTTCGATGCCACCAAAGCGGAGGACGCCGGTGTTACCTCCGTGTATCCTATTGACATGCTCAATGAGTTTAGGGAGCGCCCCTGCCACTTCTTACGGACTGACAATGCTCACTGAATCTAACATTAAGGGGACGAATGGTCTTGCCAATATAAAAGTGGCCACAAGGGCAGAAGACCACATACACTACATATTGCGATTTACAGGAGATGAATTGTCGTAGAGACACTTTAACTCCTCCTATACACAGCTTGCGTTTCTTAACGTTATGGGGGCAGATCTTGCAGTGGCCACAGCAGAAATTCCCGGATGGGATCATTCTGTCGAGCAAATTCTTCTGTATAGGGGGTAGGCGGCTGCATACTAGGTGGTCTTTGATACTTTTAGTTTTCCTGAAAGAGATCAGGGGGGTGCAGTAATTAGGTCCCTAAGTACTGGATCTTTTGTCAGCATATACCAATTTTTGTGGATTGTATTTTTAATTTTTTGGGCCATAGGACTATAGTTGAATGTAAAGGTGAAGCGCTCATGTTCTCTATGTCTATGTTTGGTGTGCTTGGGGTGCAAAAGGTTTTCACGTTTAAGGGCTGCTGCTTTTTGAAAAGCTTCATTAATGGTTTGAGGGGAATAACCCCTTTTAAGTAGCCTTGTTTTTAAATCATCTGCTTGAGACAGAAAAGAAGTTTTGTCACTATTAACTCGTCTAAGACGTACGAATTGCCCGTACGGGACAGCTGTTTTGACGTGCTGAGGGTGATAACTGTCATGGTGCAGAAGGCTGTTAGTTGCTTTACTTTTTCTAAAAACAGTGGTAGTTAGTGCAGAGTTTTGTACCTTGACCAGGATATCGAGAAATTCACATTCTATATTAGAGGTTTTAAATGTAAAAAACATATTCATATGGTTGGTATTAATGTAGGTCATAAATTCGTGAAATTGCACCTCTGTCCCTGACCATATGACGAAAATATCGTCCACATATCTCCAAAATGAGTGTATGTGCTTGGCAAAAAGATTTCCCTTTGAAAAAATATATTTATCTTCGAGGACAGCCAAAAATATGTTGGCATAAGTGCAGGCCATACCCATGGCCGTACCATCTCTCTGCTTGTACCAATGTGAATTTTCGGTAAGAAGTACCATGCTGGTTTCTGGGGAAAGGGGGGTAGTAGTTTTTCAGCCATAGCTCTACTTAGAATATCTTTTTCGACACCTGTTCTGAGGAAAGAGCAGAGCTTATTTTTAATTTTTGTAGTGGGGTCGGAGGTTAATTTAGTATAGACGTCCGAGTTTTCTAATTGCCTATATGCTTCTTTTTTATAGTATTCTCGGGTCATCACCACCGCATTACCCCCTTTATCTGCTCTTTTAACTACTAGGGTCTTATGTCTAAGCCACTTCAAGGCTGTTTTTTCCTCCTTAGTTATGTTATCGGGGTCTCTCTCATAGACCAGGGCTTTGAGGCTCTGTAAAAAGGGCTCCACCCGGGACTGCACAATGAGGTTGACAATTAGGAAATTGTGTTTTGTTCTCTAATTTTGATCTCCAATATAATATAACTTTTACCACTAGAGGGCATTGCAGCAAAGAGAAATGTCTGAACATGCCCAGTCACATCTATGGATGCAGGCACAATACATGTCCACATGTGTACATGTTGTTAGTGGGGATCTGTGTCGCCACAATTCTGATTGAATATTGACAGGCTCCCATAAGCTGCAACATTAATAGATTTTCTTAAACGCTGTAGCAGATATGCCAGTGTCAAATATAAATGTGTCACTATTTTCCCCAGAAGGCCGCCACTCCCTGAATAAATAGAATGCATGCTAAGCTAGGTGCATATTTATCTAGAGGTTGTGGGAGATGAATGTATGACCGCTTCAAAGTTTGTTGTAAATAATATAAGATTCAGACCAGCCCTGTGCATAGACCATTGCCTTATGATCAACCAATCGCCCGAGACTGGTCAGAAACCTCTGATGATGTAATGATTAGCAACTCTAGGATAAATACAGAATAAAATGGCAGCATTCAGATGACTGACATGTTCTAATATTCTTATGCACATCTAGTGATATGATAATAGAGGTCAAGCTAGGGAAATTTTAGGGAATGTTTTAGTTTCTGTATTCTAAATGCCACCACATGAGTTCACTGCAAAGGGGCCCACTTAGTCTCTGTCGCCCAGTGGCCTACGGAAACCTGGAGCCGGTCCTGCTTGTCCCTGTAAATGAATATAAAGCATCATATGGCGGTGAAACAATTGTCACATTAGTCTTTTATGTAAAGGCAAATATAAGTTCCTTATCCTCAATAACAGGTGAAAAGGAGGGGAGTTTTTGTGGGGGTAAGCCACAGAATGAGCCTGTTCCTCTTTAGGACCTTGCCATCCCCATGTTAGACTGATATCCACATGGTCTAAGAGAAAACTGCCTTCCCCTTTCTAGCACCCTAAAAAAAGACAGTTGCAGCAGGTGGGTGATGGCAAGTTCCTCTTCCCCTTCCCCTCACTTCTCTATGAAGTAATTCTGTTTACCTGCTGTAACCCCTTCAGTTCTGAAGTTGTGCTGCACTTCTTTTATCAGATATTTCACACTTTGTGCAATCATGACCACCTGCTCCCTGAATGTGTGACAATTCATGACCATTGACACCCACAACCTTCCAAACCCGTATTAACCATTGACCCCCCCCCCCCACACACACCATGTGAAACAGTATTGATCTGCACCCAGCACTTTGTGACCCTGTCTTTACCTTCTACACTCCCTGCTGTGTGACCTTTTTGTGACACCCATCGCAGCATGACCACCTACTTACCAAATCATGGTCAACCCGTAATATGTAACCTAGCTAAATGCAGATTGGTGCGACCATCTATACCTGGTGTCATAGTCCCTATTTATGAGAGTTAGTAGAAAATATGTACATTAATTGTGGTTGCATCTTTGGTGTTAGATCACTGTAGTCAACCCACCTCCCAAAATATCCACATTTATCCAATCCTATGTAACCCCATACTGACGGCATGCATCATATCAGGCATTTACATCTTCCCTTGTTAGTATGCTGAAGGTCATGCTGGTGGGCAATGCCATGCTATAACTAGTCTGGGGTGATGTGGAACCTTGTGTTCAGCTGTATCTATATTCTGCTCTTTATAACTGAATGATGCCTTTATTTCTTGGTGTTCAGACAGCTCAAAAATAAGCCCACCTCCCCCCTCTCCACGTCCTGAAGGTACAAATCCTCCTTTGACCCTGAGAATTCCTGACCTGCTCCCCTCCCTCCAGGTGTGCCTCTCCCCCACCCATTGGAGAACAAAGGGCAAAGCCCGCACCACCCCCACCACCTCCTGCAGCCATAGGTGCGTCCCCTCTCCCCACACTGGTGGCAGTATACACCTGGAAAATACTGAGGTATATGCTATAAACTTACATTTACTGAAGGCTCATTTAAGGCATCCTTATAAATATGATTGATTTGTAGGGCACGTCATAATCATAAATCATTTAGAGATGAAGAAATTGTATGGTAAAATGACTGATACAGTTTAATAAATGCCCAGTTACTTACTGAGCTACATTACTATCATATTATGATCAAGTTTACTGTAATGGGATCACATCACTAAAACAGCAAATTGACATTTTGGTTCTAGAGGGACGACATTGAATTATATTGGTCCAAAACACATTGGGGGCATTTATTATTTTTGGTGCTAGTTGTTCCTTTTGGGTGTCCAATTTTAGCGGGGATTTTAACTGTCATGTTATATTGTGGCGCACTGGAAGGACACACTGGAAGGCAGTAGAAGTCTATGGGTCCAAACAAAAAATATGGATGAAACATCCGTTATTTTTCACTGATGAGGCTGAAAACCTAGTATGATGTTTTCAAGAAATAATATATCGGGCCCAGAGCTAATGTTGGCCCAGCTTGTAATCAGAGCTGGGCTGGCATCATAAAACACGGGGAGTCCGCTGTAACTAACAGCTGACACCCCAGTGAACAACTGTGGTCGAATTGAGCTCCGATCACGGGTGTTTATCCCGGTAAATGCCGCGGTCAGTGCAACTGTGGCATTAAACGTCCCTGCAAGGGGTCTCTCTCCACACAATCGCCCCCCCCTGCTAGTTTCTATGGCAACGATAGTTTCCACGGCAGCCCTGAGGTATGATCAGGACCCCAGGGCTGTCCGCAGGTGGTGCCTGCAATACATCACTAATACCCTGCAATACATCAGTAACAATCAGATGATTGCTTGTTCATGTACCATGGTGGAAGTAATAAAAAAAAGTACAAAAAAAATTGTAATTCAATAAAAAATAAATTAATAAAAATGCCCATAATCTCCATTAACACATAAAATTACATATAATGTGAAAAAGGTCAAAATCATAACACAATCCCCACATCCATAACGACCCGTAGAATAAAAATAAATAATTTATTGTACCTGCATGATGAACTCCATTAAATAGACTGTAAAAAAATTACCAAAAAATATTTCATCCCACAAAAAAATACAATAAAAATTTGTCAATAAAACATATCTACTCCAGATACTGGTGCAAAGTACTACATGTCCTGCAAAAAACAAACCATCAATCAGCTCTGTAGACAAAAAAATTAAAAGTGGTATGCTACTTGGAAGATGACAATGTAAAAACTATAGATTTTTCCCCCACATTAGGCTTTATTGTGAGAAATTTAGTAAAATGCAAGAAAAAATATCTATGTATGGTATCCATGTCATCATACTGACCCAATAAGATGTTTATTAGGCTATTTGGTGAACACCAAAAAAATAATGTAAACGATCAATTACATACATGAGACTTTTCTACTCCTCCACCCCTGAAAAAAAATATGTTAATGTTTTCAACAATAGGGCATACCAAACCCAAAATGGTATCACTGAAAAATGCATCTCATCCCACAAAATAATTGCCCACACATGGCCTCAAAAAAAATTTTATAGCCTACAAAAGGGTGCCAAGTTCTATAGGATAAAACTGGCAGCTGCAGGGCGCTCCTTCCCTTTTTCGCCTCGTTGTGCGCCCAAGCAGCAAGTAACGTCCACATGTGGGGTGTCTCCGTACTCAGGAGAAATTGCATTACAAATTTTAAGATGGGTTTTCTCTATTTATCTTTCGGAAAAGTGTAAATTTTATGGCTATGAATGTATTACCGACAAAATTAATCCATTCTAATTGTAGAATGGACTGTTCTTTTTGTAAGCCGTCTAACACAGTGATTTTCAACCAGTGTGCCGCGACACATGGTCGGGTGTGCCGCGGGGAAAGTTCCCCAAACTATGGTGCCCCCTGTATTTTGTTTCCCAGCAATGCGCAGAGATGCGCAGTCACGGCTTCTTACAATGTAGGAGACATGTACAATAACACATGCGCAAGCTTTGAACCTCGCGTGACAAAATGATGTCACCGAGGCCGGCGCATCATCCTGAGAGCGGAGAGACTCTCGCATTTGCCCACCGCCAAGGTAATGTCCACCAATAATGCTGACTATATGAGCTTTTGCCTGAGTATATGAACTATTGGCAGAATACTCAGCATATGAGCTGGTACTTTTAGTACTCCAGCAGTACACTCACCGGCCACTTTATTAGGTACACCATGCTAGTAACGGGTTGGACCCCCTTTTGCCTTCAGAACTGCCTCAATTCTTCATGGCATAGATTCAACAAGGTGCTGGAAGCATTCCTCTGAGATTTTGGTCCATATTGACATGATGGCATCACACAGTGACAATTTACTACTAACTTGAAGTACAATGTCTGGCGCGATTCACTAAGATCGTGCGCCCGAGATCCTGCATGTCTCGCTTCCCCGCTCAAGTCCGCCGCAGTTCACCTTCTTCCCGGTGTGTAAGTGCATGTCTTGCGACACAATTTGAATTTTAAATCCCATGCTTAGTCCAAATCAGTCGGGTTGGAGACAAAGCACAAAAGATGCACGACTGAAGCTGAGCACCAACACCAATGTGAAAAAGCCATTAGAAGTACAAATAAGCATCACAAATGTCAAACATTCATGAAGGGGTTTAGAAGTTGGTGGACTTGCTTTTGATTGATCTAATTATATGGCAAAAGAGTGCCTGGAAATTAGAAAAGAAGAAAAACTGTTGGGATTTAAGAACTGTGCCAAAATTAAGGGATGAAAAAAAAAGTTGTGACTTTCAGAAAAGAACCAAATTTGTGGCACCGACACAAGATAAATATGGCCCCACGCCGTCCAAAAAGTGGCCCTGTGGAGCAAAGACTACAATATGGTGACACACATACTGAGTGTTTGTTGCGTTTTGAAACACAAAGGCCCCATACACTACCGTATGTGGGACGTATGTTTGGCCACATGCTTGCGGGCGTACATATGTCCCAGGTGGACGGCAGTAGCCTGCACACATGCGGCACCGTACCGCTTTGTACACGGGAAAAAGATAGATGTCCTATCTTTTCCTGTGTTACAATTTGTACACCATGCATTGCTATGGAGAGGGGAGGGGTCACCCCTCCTCCTCTCCATGGCGCCAAACATATGCCTGCCCGGCGGGCCTACGTTTGTCTGCATGCGGCCAAAGGCTGCAGGGATGGCCTTGGCCTTATAGCAGATGTGCTTCCACTGAAACACTCACGATTGGGATCGAGCAACATATGTTTTGCACTGTTTACATGCAAAACACTTGGTGTCTATGAATGTGAACTAAGGGTTCCCAATCGGTCAAACCATCTAATCTATACGGTGACCTCCAGAGGCTTATCAATTGTCAGGGAAACCCCAAATTGACGTGTATGTTGAATTTAATGATGGATGTTTGGTTCTGTACGGGAACACACGGCTGTACAATGGACCTAGCAGCAGCTGTGCCTCCCTCTCCCCACTAAAAAATATGGTGACTCAGCCAAGATGAGTGTGCATGTTAATGGGGAGGTTGGAGGCCTACCTGTGATATTTCAGGGACATAACTTTTCCATATATAATACACATCTTTACATGTGATAGGTCAAAGCTCCCTCATCCAAAAAACTTCATATAGTCCTATAGCTTCATATGTAAAGCATTCTGAGGTAAAATCGAGAAATTCTTGCTGCTGACATCCAGTGTTTGTCATGCTTGTGTCGTCCAGCAGAGATGACCTGGTTTTCTCTTGGTTCTGTGAGAGAACATATGTGTGAAATATGAATGTGGCACTGTGCTGCAGAGACACCTTAACACTGCTTGAGATGGCAGTGCCAAGGAGGCATCTGCTTTGCTAGGGGAAAGTACGTGATATTTGCAGCGCTTGCTAGTGCCAATCCCCCACCCACCACGTACTACTACCACTGCATGGTGGGCACAAGCCTCCCCCCTTCCTTCCCCACCTGGTGCACTGTGCACCCAGCTTAGAAAACTACAGGTTTGGAAGCAAAGGGAAGGGGTCTGAGAGCTAAACCAGGAATAGAAACCAAGGCATGAGGATGGGAGGGGGTGGTAGGGGAAGGAAGGGGGGAAAACAGCCCCAGGGAGAGATAAGAAGGGGGTGGGGAGGAGAGAGAGGAAAGATATTAGTAGAAAGGTCAGAGAGGGGAAGAGAATGGGGGAAGGTAGAAATGGGAGATGAATTAACCCTTGAACAGCCGCCAGTCACAATCACTAACTACTGCACAAAGATGGGGGTGTAATGCAATTAGCTGGTGTCTGCCTGTGGGGGGAGGAGGGGTAAAGGGAGTGGAGGGGATTTCAGAGGAAGGACAAAAGAACAAGGCTAGAGATAATATCCAGATATAGAAAGGTGAAGTAGACTGAGACAAAGGCAGGAGATACACAGACATGTCAAGTGCCCCTGACGCCAGGACATGGGGGGGCTCCCAGATGCTTCAATGTGTATTTATTTGTCTTCCTTTATAGCCAGCTGATATAGCATTCGTCCCCAAAACCAGGCACCTGTTTTATCAGTCAGGTATAGGCATTGTCATTGCACACATATCTATATGCAGTGCACCATGCTGCATATTTATAGGTGGCTTATAAACTGTGTATAGATATTTTACCTCTCCAGCTGGGGATATACAGTAGTCAATCCCTCTCTCCCCCCCTTACCAGATAGAGTATCTGTATACTAAATGTTTACAGGTTATGTTGTTAATCCCTATATGCTGCTGTCTATACCCTAAATAATGAGAGTACAAATGCTTTCTCCAATATTCTATTCCATGAGAGGAATGGTGGCGACAACTATATAGATACAGCAGGGATGTGTACATGGCTAATAACCCGCATAATTCTTATATTACAATACACACCAAATACACCAACAGGGATTTCATACAGTATCTTTCTTAGAGGATTGATAAATAACCAGCTTCCCAGATATATAGTATGCCCATAAAGAATGAATACTATGATGGATATATATAGATATATCATAGATGATCTGCTACTATGAATAATTATTTGTTCTGTCACTTCCACACAATGCACAATTTACACAGAAAGCTCAATTCCCAAACCCAAGTACACTTCCTTTCTATAGTATCTCCACATATCTCCCCCCCCCCCCCCATAACTGGAGATTATGACTAAAACCCCCCACCCTCTACAATAGTGCCCCCCTACACTATGACTAAGTTACTAACACCCCACCACCACTTGTCCTTTTTGCGGCTTCCTTCTTATGAACATTCTTCCCCCTAAAGGGACCTTCCCAAAGTCACACGTCTGTGACTGTGACGAAAAGGTGTGGGGGTGGGATGAAGGTCATTTTATCATCAAAATCCCCCTCCTGCTATCCTCTACAGTGAAGCCATCATTTTCACAGGGTTTCCATGCCCCTAGCAAGGAAGTGGAACCAGATACAAGCTTGTTAACCCTTTAAGGATATAAGAGAGCAGATGTAGACAGTTTTTATTATTATTCATTTGTTTTTATTGACCTCCATTTTATGGTAATGATGGAGTTAATGGGGAAATTGCATTCCCCTCCATCTGGTAGAGGTAATGCCTCCCACTTCTCCTTGCAGAAGGGGGTTAGTTTCCTCTCCCCACCTCTCTGGCTCAAGCCATCTGTCATAGAGAATATCTTCCTAATCTGCCCTCATCCTGGCACCTTCTTAGTCCCTGGCGATTAACCCTTCTGTTGCAGAAGGGGTATATCCTCTACTAGATCCTTTCCTTTACTGAATCAGAGATTGCATGTAAATACTACAGTAATTTCTTTATCAGGCCTGTATAGGCAGTTACCTAGGCAAATTCGGCTAAAGTGTCCATATTCAAACAAGACAGTCAGATGATACAAAGTATTGGCATTGGTGTTCACATGAAAATGAACTTATTTCATTTTACAGTGCGGCCTCTATCAGTCTGCAGTGGGTGGGTGCTGTCTCCATAATGTCACCTCTGAGACTATATACCAACAGAGGCTGGTAGTGACAGAGGTGCAACAGTGGATCAGAGGCAACGACCAAGCTGAGTATTAATTTTTTTCTTATTCTCACACCACCAAGGGCCAATAGTAAGAACATTTTGTTGGACTACCCCTATAAGGCACAATGGGGCTTATTTACTAAGGGTCCCGCGGCTGCATTTCCGTCGGGTTTTCAGACTTTTCAGGGATCGCGATGCTGGGATAGGCATTCAGA
Organism: Engystomops pustulosus; assembly: GCA_019512145.1. Lineage (NCBI taxonomy): Eukaryota > Metazoa > Chordata > Amphibia > Anura > Leptodactylidae > Engystomops > Engystomops pustulosus. Next base: position 59,091,668 of record CM033646.1, read on the forward strand.
AGGAGATTGTGTCACGCGCAATCAAATTTTGGCGCATTTTCATGCTTCATAAATCGGGGGCGGATTCGGACTGAGCGCAGGACTTAACATTTAAATTGTGTCGCAAGACAATGCACTTACATACACCAGAAAGAAGAAGGTGAACTCCGGCGGACCTGAGTGGGGAGCGACACATGCAGGAAACCAGGCACACGATCTAAGTGAATCGTGCGGAGTCCATGATCTTCGGACAGCGCGCTGCGGGGATCGTGACAGGACCAGGTAAGTAAATGTGCCCGATTGTGACATAACTTTCCTGAAGAGTTCACCCCTGACACCAGTGAATAATCCAGCCCTGACCTGTCACACTGTCCCAAAATGTGGTTAATTCCGTCTACCACTTTAAGGCCGTCCAGCATATTCCTCTAAAGTGCTATTAAATTAAGTGATTGGTAATTGGAGGCCAAGTCAATGGATTGAACTTTTAATTTTCCCCAATCCATTTCTTGTTTTTTTGGGTCATTTTTTGGTGACATGCCATGCAACAATCTCTACAGAAAAAGGTTAGGTATATTGTTGCCATGAAAGTTTACACAATTTTTAACCAATGTTTAAAAAACATCTACCACCAGATTTACTGATAGTAGACTGCCACAGTGTCATGCTTGGGGGTGTACTGGCACTTGTTTTCTTATGCTTTAGCAGCTCTGTGATCTTGGGAAAATACATTTTTTAAATATATGTAAATAAGCCAGAGGCATTCCGGCCTACATCACTGGTGCGCCTTTTGACTCCGGCCTCTCATATATTATGCATGCATATCTATATCCATCCCTAGTGCAAGTCTCGTGCATGCGCAGTAACACTTTACTTGCGCAGCCGGCTAGAGACCAGTGCAGGTGCGAAAGGTAAAGTGTTGCTGTGCATGTTTTTCACTTGCAGACAGACGGTGATGTCACTGGCTGTCTGCAACACTTGCATCTAATATGCAGACACCCCAGTTATATATATTTATCCCTGGTGCTGCCCGCAAGTGCTGCAGCTGTGTGGCACTAGGGATGAATATAGATAACGGGTGTCTTCATAGATGATGAGCGGGCAGAGCCAGAAGGCACTTCGGTGACGTAGGTTGATTTACATATTTTTATCAACTTGGGATCACAAAGCTGCTAAAGAATAATAAAACAAGTGCTTGGACACCCCTAAGGTAACGTCTATCATGAATAAATATGGTGGTAGATGTCCTTTAAATAGGTGTTGCAAGTGGAAACAATATCCATTAAGTCCATCAATGGATTGGGTTCAGCATGGCCACTTTGAACACTCTGCAGCTACAAGGCACCTTAAAGGAAACCTGTCACCACATTTGCACCTATACATCCAATGACAGGTTCCTACAGAGCTCTATTTACTGACCGACACCCTTACCATATATACTGAGTAAAGCCGACCCGAGACCCCTAATTTTAACACCAAAAACTGGAAAAACCTATTGACTCGAGTATAAGCCGGGGGTGGGAAATGCATTGGTCACAGACCCCCCAGTATATAGCCAGCCAGCCACCTATAATATACAGCCTGCCCCCTGCAGTATACAGCCTGCCCAGCTTGCCCCCAGTAGTATACAGCAAGCTCAGCCTGCCCCCAGTAGTATACAGCAAGCTCAGCCTGCCCCCAGTAGTATACAGCCTGCCCCAGCCTGCCCCCAGTAGTATACAGCCTGCCCCCAGTAGTATACAAAGCCTGCCCCCAGTAGTATACAGCCACCCAGCCTGCCCCCAATAGTATACAGCAACCAGCATGCCCCCAGGCGATACAGCGTGCCTCAGTAGTATTACAGCCACCCAGCTGCCCCCAGTAGTATACAACCCCAGTAGATACAGCCACCCAGCCTGCCCCCCAATGATAAAGCAGCCTCCAATAGTATACAAGCCAGAATAAAAAAAAAAATATATAATCACCCTCCGGTGGCCCCGAGGCGCAGTGCTGCTCCCCGATGTCATCGCGGCTCCTCTTCGCTTCTTGCGGCTCCTCTATGCTTCAGAGCCTGTCTTTTCTGTCTTCTTCAACATCGTGTGGGCGTCGCCCTTGTTCTCTCCTGGGTGGCCCTGATGCAGCGCCGCTGTGACATCATACTAGGCAGAAGGGGGAAAAACATGGCGACGCCAGCACGATGGTTAAGACAGGCAGAGACGGGCGGCTGAAGCAAGAAGAGGAGCCGGGAAGCCAGAAGAGGAGCCGCGATGACATCAGGGGAGCAGCACTGCGCATCGGGGCCACCGGAGGGTGAGTATATAAGTTTATTATTTTTTAAGTCCATTTTTTATTATTTTTTACTCTCATTGACTCGTGTATAAGCCGAGGGGAAGTTTTTCAGCACATTTTTGTGCTGAAAAACTCGGCTTATACACGGGTATATACGGTAGCTTACATCCACATAAATAACCTTTTATCTTATATTACCTGACATCAGAGGGGGGCGTGTCCTGACCAGCCAGCCCCTCCCATCTACTCCTCCCCATGCCTTATGCCTCCTTACTGGTCAAAGTTCATGTGACCAGAGTGACATCTCAGGTCCCTTAGCCTCTTAAAGCAAACTGTACCCCATGCATGTATCTGACCACATGAAGTCACAGCAATGATGTCACTCTGGTCACATGTCATGAATGTAACACAAGGCACCGGGTAAAAAAATTGACACAATGGGGCAGATTTTCTTACCAGTCCCTGCACGATCCCCGAGGTGCGCTATCCCCATGAGAATGCACAGCTGCCGCGAATCACTACCAGTGTGCGCCTGATATCTCGCATCTGTTGCTTCCCCGACCAGGTCCGCCACAGTTCACCTTCTTCTTCCCGGTGCATGTAAGTGCTTGGCTTGCGACAAGATCTAAATGTTAAATCCCGCGGCTTGTCCGAATATGTCGGATCGTCCGATGGCCCGCCCCTCGATTTCTGTTGCATGAAAGCCGGCGCCGATGCGCCAAAATCCTATTGTGTGCGACACAGGCGCGATCCCTGGGAAACCCAACGAAAATGCAGCTGGAGACCATTAGTAAATAAGCCCCAATATTTCCTATCTGTACATAGAGCTTTATATGCCTGTAGTTGAATATTAGCAGACAGTTCTGAAGTACAAGGAAGCAGAGCAGTGATATAAGGAGACACAGAGCTGTCAGTTAGAATAATGGGGCGTGGCTCACTGCCAGCCTGAGAGAGAGAAGAGTCGCAAACACCAGACATGAGTCAAAAAAGCTAATTTTCATATCAGAAAAACGTCTGTAATTAAGGTATAGTGTCTCACTGGCAGCTATTTTTAGGCGATATGGGGAGGACTTGTAACCCTTTATCAGCAGGCATTGTTAGTCAGGGTGGTCAAAATCTGGTGACAGGTACTTTTTAAGCAGAAAGCAATAATACATTGTGTATATTGACTTACTACTTTATATTGAATTACTACTATATCAAGCATTAACATATTGGTTCTTAAACTATTTTTTTTTAAAGGATTTTTTTGCAAATTTTTTGAAATTTTATACAATTATATAACAAACCAAAAAACAAGATTGGCGTCACAATTCCTTCCCCCCATTACAGGATTATTATACAAACAGCCATGTAACAGTCAGTGTTCTTGCTGTGTTTCAAAACTACCTGAGGGATATTACACAGTAGATAACAGCAGGATAATGCAGCCAGACATCTTGATACAACACAAATAACTATTGGACCATAGACAATCAGTCACACCCACACACACACCATAACCAGCACGCTCAGTCTCCTTCATCATGGAGAGGAGTTAAATCACATGTGATATAAGGCGTATGGGGAGTCACCCACACACACCACACACCACACCAGCACGCTCAGTCTCCTTCATCATGGAGGGAGTCTATATCACACTGGGATTATAAGCTGTAGGGGAGTTCGCGCACATCTGGACAGATTGCGGTCAACTTCTGGGGGACACTTCTGTTGGTATACAGGGACCGGTAGTGGGGAATGACGCTGTTAATAAGTGAGTATCCATCTTTTTAAGGAGGGGGCTCCTGGTCCTTCCAGGTCATCACACACCACTTTTGGGAGTAGTTATAATACAAACCTAAAGAAAATTTTGTTCATAGTGTCCATTTATGATGCCGGGAGACACACAGAGGGAGACAGTAAGCGTGGGAATTCAAAGTGTAAATTTAGGAATCCAGCACTCCCGACCAGAAGACATGGACCCTAGGGCAGGACCAGACACAATGCAGGAAGGATCCGACTTCAGCCGACAGCGAAAGCAAAGGTCATTGGGCATTGCTCCCTGCGGAATAATCTAGCGGAGTGAAGTAATACTCGCGTGGAGAATTTAGATTGGATCAGGAGTCCTCGCAGACTCATACCGATGTGAAGTAGGACAGTTTCGATCCCTCCAGTCATCATCCGACAGGTCAGGGATTCCTCACTCCAGCGTTCACGGGCTCATAAACGGTCTGGACTTTTGCTTTGCAGGAGAGCATAGCACTGAGTGAGTGGCTTAGGGAGGTCCGGGGGGGGGGGGTACTCATTCAGAGTCTCTAGTGGGAGAATTTCATGTCAGGCTGAAGGAGCCGAATTGGGCTTTGAAATGTGTTTCGCAGTTGCGTTGTAATGGAAATGGCCGTATCGGGTACAGTATGTCTCTCCCTTATCTCGTTAAAGTGAGTAATTCTGCTTCCGGGGATAAGAGCTGGCCTACAAATTTCACCCCCGCCGCCTCCCCACATTGTCCAGCCTGGGAGGGAGAGAAAGTGAGAGAGCCACGGATTTGAGCCCACAATGGAGTCCTAGGCGAGGAAGGGGGAGAGCTACTCGGCTCTACCAGGATTGTGGCCTTACGCCAGCACACCGCTCACGTAAGTAGGGGAAGTGGGGGTATCAGATGGGGACTTATACCTGTACAGCAGTTTGTAAGTGGCCTCGTAGGAACCCACCAGGCACCAGACAGTGCAGTAGCGCATACCCATGTCTATATCTATCCACCACTGGGCATATACAGCTGGGAAGCCAGGTAAATAAGATACAGATCCGGGGCAGCCAGTCCACCCCTAGACTTGGGGAGCCTGAGCAGCGCTAAACTGAATCGTGGGCACTACTCTGCCAGTAGAAGACTGAAATGCCGTCTTGCGTTTTTAAATAGGCTCTTGGAGTAGTAGTATAGGACAGGCAGGGAAAAGTATATAGAAATTTTGGGAGAAAAATCATTTTAAAATATGTTTTAATACGCCCGTACAAAGACAGGGGGGAGAGTGGACCAGGCTTTTAGCGCGATTCCGTTGCAGCATCAGGGTGTAATGTTTACTCCGTATATGCCTGGACCTGCGTGACACCTGGACTCCCAGAGATTTAAAGGGTGGACACCACCTGGACGGGACGGGGAGGGAGTGTACCCCTACATCGATAAGGGAAAAAGGCCGATTTGTCCCCAGTTAACCGGAGATACTGAGAACCCCCCGTAGCATTCTATCAGGGACCAAAGGGATTCCAGAGAGGGGACCCACATCCCAAGGTATACAAGTGTCTCATCAGCATAGAGAGATACCTTTCAATGATAGGACCTATAGCAATACCCTTAATGCTATCCGAGTGACGGATCGCCACAGCAAGGGGCTCATGGCAAGTGCAAGAGGAGGGGAGATAGCGGGCAGCGCCTGCCTAGTGCCCTGGCCATAGAGAGAGTAGGTGAGATATTAAGATAGTCCGTACCCTAGCATTGGGTACGTTTACAATAGTTTATAACTAATGCGTGTAAATCGAGGGCCCAAAACCCATTCTAGGCAAAGGGTCACAGATATGTCCATTCCACAGAGTCAAACGCCTTACAATTGGTCTAAGGACAATATAAACCCAGGGTCTGAAGACTTCTCTGCCTCTGCTGTTCAGTGTAATCTTGTGTATATTTATGTCAGTTCCCCTCCTGCCATAAAGCATTGTCTGGTCTGGGTGACCAAGGATAATATTACTTTATTAACCTGTTGCCAGAATTTTGCTAGGATTTTAACATCTGAGTTTAGGAGGGAAATTGGGTGGTACGAGTCGGGAGCAGGGGATCCTTGCCAGGCTTAGGAAGAACTACAATAGGGCCTCTTCGCATGGAGTCAGGGAGGGAACCACTGTTCGAGCGCATCGGAGTACAGGCTAAGTAGATGGGGGACAAGGGTCTCACAGTTATCCCTATACAGTCACTCCAGCCCATCATTCCAGGTGTCTTACAGGGGAGGCAACGATTGGATGCCAGTTCCACCTCCTCCGCCGAGAGCGGGGCATTCAAGCTCCGATGACTGTGCCGATGTAAGTCTCCAAAGTGGAAGACTGTCAAGAATCTGGAAATCTCGACGGAAGAGGGGACAATCTGGAGCTGTAAAGAGAGGCATAGAATCATGAAATACATGTTTATGGCCGGGGGGTTCTGTGATCAGGGTTCTACTGTAAGGATAGCGGGACGGAAGCACAAGACGTTCAGACCGCGTAAATACGCAAGCAGCTTACCCATTTTTATCTCCGGAATCAAAGATGGATGCTTCCACTGGCGAGCAGGCGCTTTACTGGTTGCGCCCTTCAACACAGTAGATGGTCCTCTGCGCCTGCCCCAAGCTTTTTATTCCCCCCCGGAGTAAGGTTTCTCTAGATACTCCTTTTTCGCATTCACAGGCAGCGGTTAGCCTGTATCCGACGCGCATTTACAAGACTTACTATGCCAGCTACCCCCACACCTGAATGACTGCCCCGCACGAGGATGTACGATTCCCATACTAGAAGAGGTCACAGGATGGGTTAGTGTACCGTCCCAGAACTCGCTGTGGCGTGCCTAACAGTACCTCAGACCGCTGGGATGGAGGCAGGCCGCGGTGCAGGCGCCATAGCGGAGTCGCTGGGGGGCGCCTATACAGGAGTACTAATGACGCAAGTCGTGATTGTCGTTTCCTGCCGGACAGTTGGTATGATCAAGTGCGTGAATATAGGGGAGCCGAAGGCCAATGTATCAATGGGGAACAAGGCCAGATCCGAGAAGCTCTTGTGCACAGAGGATGAATGAGTATCTCTCTCTGAGGGTGTTTACTACGCCAAAACGGCGAATCTACGAAAGTGAGCCACTCGTTCAGCGGAACCGATGCCTTTGGTCTAGGCCGCTTGTGCGATCTAAGGAGGGATAGGACTGCATTGAATCCCCAAGCTAGTAAGGGCTGGAGGCATAGCAGCCAGTTTCCTGAGATTAAGTGCAATACAGCTGGATCAAAGGAGGGGGACATAGAGAGACGCTATAGTAAAGGTAAGCCCACCACAAGGCGCAATGTACGATCACCATAAACGGCAAGTGATCCGGCGCTACTGTATGACCTACTATGGGAATCGCTTTGAGATATGAGTATGGATATCCCCTGGGTAGACAGAGAGGAGAATGAATAACCTCTAGGCCACCCAGGCCCGTCTTCAGAGAGAGGACCTTCTGACCCTTAAGGGTGTGTCTTCTTGGATACATAACAATTGGGGCCTGACGGCTCTAATGACGTCTAACATCAGGGCGTCTCTTGAATTTAGAATTAAGTCCCTCACATCATTCCAACTCATTACCTTAATTAGAAGACATCTAGCGGAAAGGGAAAGGGTGTGGGAGAAGGGACGTGAGAACCAAGCATTCTCTTTCATCACAGGACCATAGACAGACAGAACAACAGTGAGCTAACAAATATAACAGAACTGAACTAAACAATCCAAGAATACAAATCACCTGTCTGAACACCCTAACGCATTAGTGTTAGACCTTACCCACACAGTCAATAGTAGAACAGTTGGTCCCTACTCAAACCAAAACCACACATTTGTCCGGGACCTTCACCCCTAATGTTATATATGATCAGAGGAGGTTATTAGGAGCCATATTAGAGAGAACCAAAGAGGAGATAGGGGATGGGGGGGGGGGGGGGAGGAGGGGGACGCGAAGGGAGGTAATGGTAAAGGGAGGGGGGGGGGGGGGGGAGGGGAAGGGGGAGGGGAGAGGAGTGGGAGGGGAATAGGTGAGAGAATGAAGTGCCATATGTGGGCGCCATGGTGCGAGATGACCAAACAGAGAACACAAAATCAATCACAGGGTACATTTGTGAGGCACGTATGTGTAAACAAATATTAGAAAACTGTAACATGATTTGGGACCCCTAGATAACTATTCAGGACTAAGTCCCGCACTGTCATGCATATCAAATAAAAAGGATATGTGAGTCCAGTCATCAGGAGGTGCGGGACTTCCAGCTGGAGCCCGTGGAGGCATCAGCCCAGTTGAGTGCTTCGGTTGGGGCAGGGTGAAGAACAGTCTTCTGGCCGTCCACAATTCGGAGCTTGGAAGGGTACATCATGGAGTATTTATACCCCTTGTAACGAGAACGGGCACGGACTCGGTGAATTGGGGCGGTTGTTCTGACGGAGATGAAGAAATCAGGGTTAGAAGGGACACTCTGCTGTTGGCATAGAGAATTTCTCCCTTGGTTACGACCGCCTGAGGATTAGAGTCCCTGTTCCTAAAGTGCAGCCAGCCGGGCCAGGACAGGGTCTTGGATTGCCCAACTGGGAGGGGCCAGGGCGGGATGGCACAGATGGGGCCCTTCCACTTGAAGAAGAAGGGGAGAAGGTATCTGCAGGGCAGACATATTTTTGAGCCATTATCAAAAAAGGATCAGGGTCAGACCTTCACTTTTTCGGGGAGGCGACCACTTGAAGTTGTTTCGCGCAGGCGGTTTCGAAGTCATCAGCTCTGTCGATGGATGCAGACATTGGCGCTGAAGCTCTCTGATCTGTGTCGCATAGGACTCTGGACATCCTCCACCTCAGATATTCTGCGTTCAGTTTCGGTGTGTTCGCTCTTTAGTCTTTGTGGACATCATGCCTTAGCAGACAAAGTCCTGTCGCAGCTCATCCACCTTGGTGACCAGTTTGGATTGGCATCCGTTTATGGCCGCCAGCACCTCGCAATTTGCGAATCCAAACTCCGTGGCCCGCGTCAGACGGATCAAGCACCCTCTTCATAGCTACAAGCTGCGGCGGGCTCTGGGAGCCTTCAAAGAGGAGGGAGAGGGTTTGGGCACCCCTGAGGAGAGCAGGGCTGTGGTGCGGGAGAATCTCCCTAACTTTTGCAGCATTCGACTGTATCTGTGCAAGAACGGGTTGGGATGTGGAGCATTCCTGCGCATCCAGGGGTTCAGGGACTGGAATGAAGGATCTTCATGGAGGATTCATTCATCCGATGGAGGCGCAGACACCCCGGACGCTGCTTTGAGCTTTTAGCCGTCCTCCTCGCGGTTACCCATGGCGTCTGGCAGGGGGGCCAGTGATAACAATCGAGGAGCCCCCAGCGTCCAGTTAGAATGAGATAGAGTCCAAAACCCACGTGGAGATTGCGGCACTGCAAGGGTTAATATAAAACAGAACCCAGGAGCAGGGGATCACTGGAGTATGGAGGACTCAGTGCTGGGCGTATAGCTTGGGGTCCCCAGGGCAGAGGTGGGCAGCGCAGGGGAGTTACTTTCCTACATGTCCTGGCTCAGTGCCAGCAGTGTCAGGGTTAACCCTGCGCGCCTAGGCCTCAGCGCGCGGGGCGGGGAGTCCCACAATATGGCGCCTCCAGCAGGATGCAGTGTGGCTGAGCTGTCACGGTGCCTCGGTGGTGAGCGTGGTGGAACGTGTTTTCGGGCTGCAGGGGAGAGGATGATGTCCCCGGGTGATCAGAGCCGCGGTGTACTCCGGGCGGTACCGGGCGGACTAGGACCGGGCCGCCGCGTGTCACGTGGCCGGCTGCAGGGGGAGCCGGGGGGAGCGGTGCGGAGTCCACAGCCACTTCAAAAATCGGGCCGGTGGACAGCGGCAGGTGTGCGGGGGCACAGCGGAGCAGGAGGGAGCGGGCCAAGGTGAGGGATGGCTGCCTAATAGCGGGGGATGAAGTGTCGGGTCCCGGGAGCTCCGCGGAGCAGTCCAATCAGTCCGGCATCAGGCACGCCCCCATTGGTTCTTAACTATATTAGTACATGAGTAGGCACTAACCACCACATTGAAGAAGAAGCACTCATAATTTATCCATCACAGTTTGGTCTTAATCAAAGCTTACGTCTGTCCACTTTTACTAAATACCAGTTACAAGCAAGGTCCTGAGAAGGAGAACTGAATACTATTTCTGGAGGGGTTGTACAGGCTGATTAAGATAGAAGTGACAGGCAGATAAGGAGACAGGCTGAGGCGTCAGGAGGACCTGTTGATAAGCCTTGAATAGGGCTGTGTGTCTAATACTACCCATCAATCCTCTGTAATGTATACCCTTCGGTTATCCACATATTTGGATTATTTTGTGCATCCCCTTTACCCATGATAAAAGTAGTCACATGTGGGTCATGAACCGAAATTTTTTTTCGATACCTTACATTCAATGCCCCTCCACAAAATACCAAGTTTAAATGAATGCTTTGATGGATAGAAGAATACCTAGGAGTGACTTACTTTCTATCTTACCCTAGTTGGTACCACTATATCTGATGGTAGTCACCAGGTTTTCTTCTTCATGACACCATATCTATCCATCTGCTCCACTGATCTGTTTTCAGAAGTTGGCTGAAGAAGGGTTCACTTGAAAAAAAAAAAAGAGATGGAAAGAATGCGGCCATAACCATGTCATAGCTTCTTTCAGTGGTGTAACTAGGAGAGGCAGTGTGGCGACGTTACACAGGAGATCTCCTTCTAGAGGCAGAACCGGACAAATTTTACTTCTAAGCATTCAATAGCGTTGTGCCTATCCATAGCACAACCACACACAGTGAGCATAATCTTCACCATTACACCTAAATCTATCCCCAAAGCTGTCACACTATTAGCGCTCTCTTCCCGTCTTTTCTTGCCACTTTCTACTACATACCGTCTTGGTCGGCGTCTGGGGCCATAACATGGACTTCATCAATGTTCTCTCCCAGCACAACATACCATACGCCACATTTATTGAGGGTTTTAGACCATTTTTGGACAGTTTTCCGACTTATCCGAAAGGGGTATGGCCTAGCCCAAGTGCCGGCTAATTTGACATAAACTAGACCAGACTAATAGCTGCTGTAAAGTAGGATACGTTATTAAATTATCCCTCTATATGTCAGCAAATGTACTGTCTACATCAGAAGCTTTTCTAACATATACACTGTACGTGGCACAAAAACAAGATGTGAACATAACCTAATTTCTTCTAATCCTGTACCCTTTTTGGGTGGCTTCCTTGCTGAAGATCTCATCTGCTGGGTCCTAAAGTGCACGCTGACGTGCCACCTCCGGAGATTTAGAGAGCCAATGTGCCCACTGCTAGTGTCAGTCTGTGCACACCCCTAAAATTAAAGGCAACCTTCTCTGAAGGGAGGTACCTGAGCATTGTGGTTCTATTTAATTGAGTTGATATATGGAACTTCTACCTGAGACAACAGCCATGTCTGAGTATCTAAGGAAGAATTTGCAGTAAGAAAAGATCCAAGCAGCACTATCAAAACACACAATGAGTAAACAAATTAAAATAAAGTGGGCTATGAGGACCGGGCATCAGGTCCTTCAGTTATAGAGATAAATGAAAAAAAGGAAGCACACCAAATTGTAGTGAAAAAAATACCTTAGTGGATTTATTCCATGTGAAAGAACAACGTTTCGGCTCCAAACAGTGAGCCTTTCTCAAGCTGAATATCCATGATTGTGTACAGATATATAAACAAAATGGAGGAGGTCATGTGATCATTATTGACCAATACAGATAAAGTGCAAAGTTCTGGCAATATGGAAAGTTCAAACAATCATAATGCTCATACAATGTACTAAAATACAAATATTAAATAGATAAATCATTACAGAAAACGCATAATGACCGCAAGTGAACCACAATTATTGTGAGTAGCGCCTAATAAGGCTGGAGGTGTGCCAGTAAATGTCTAACCCCTTCCCAGGGGAAAAAACAAAGAACGGCATATTAACCTCTATTTCAGTGGTAATAACTACAGCGGTAGCAAAACTTTGGGTGCTAACCCCATAAGGAGTAACAAATAATATATGCATATGTGTACAGTTGATACAATTGCAACATGGAAAGCAACCCTTCCGTACTGTGCCATAAAGGCCAGTTTGTCGCAAAACTTTTGACGGTCCAACATCAGATTTAACTAGTTTGTCACGTAATAATTGTGACTTGCGATAGGAAAAAAAAGAAGGGGGGGGTTAAATTTATCCACTGTAATATTGCCTCCATTTAACTTTGACCAATGTTTCCTAATCACTCATGCTATGGAGTCACTAAATGGAGGCAATATTACAGTTGATGAATTTTAAAACCCCCCTCATGAACTTTGTCAATGCTCAGATGGTTGTTCAATAACAATTATGGGAAGTAGAAGCACCCAATGGCACCATTAAGGGAGCCTGGAGTACCAGAAAAATGTTCGAGTGATGCAAGACAAACTTTTTAGCAAGAAAAAAAAACTTGCTTAAAAGTGCCTGAGTCTTACAGTCAGGAGGATCCAGCATTGCCAACCCCTCCTAAATTTTGTGAGGTGCTGATAAAGCATTTCACCCGATTGCCATGAGAGAAGTACCTGTGCATAGCGTTCCATTTCCTGTGGTCGGGAAACAGGACCTGCGATGATGTCATCGGGTCATGTGACAGTCTAATGCCACATGTCCTGGAAAAGTTATGGGAATTACGACTCTTCTAATGTGAGTTGGCTCTTTAGGCTCCGCTCACTAAGAAGAGCCGACTCTTCTGGCTCCTGAACAGCTCCTTATTAATTATATAATAGGGAACTGCAAATCAGTCAATCACCCCACACCACTCCACTTTTAACCCGATTTTCTTGTAGACTTGGTTTTAACAGCTTTCACTGTGCACCCCGAACGACATGTCTACTTTATTCTCTGGGTCAGTACGATCGCAGGGATAATACATTCATATAGGTTTAATATGTTTTTATACATTTACAAAAATTAAAACCTCCTGTACAAAAAAAAAAAGTTTTTCATTTTGCCATCTTCTGGTGCTAATTGTTTTGGTGCTAACTTTTTCATACTTCGGTGTACAATGCTACCATTTTGAGGACTGTACAGCCTTTTCACTGCTTTTTATTACATTTTATTATATGTTTAAAAATTGCAAAAAAGTGCCATTTTCAACTTTGGATGCTATTTTCCTTTACATGGATGAACTCATATGTGGTAAATACAAAGAAGGGGCATATTCAAGGATTGGGGAATCCAATCTGGCAGGGGGTTTGTAGAGCAAAGTGGTCATTGTTTGGTGGAGGATGTGGGCACAGGTGGATTTGGGATAATGGATATGACAGCTGTCTGTGGCCACAAATACACTTACCTCTGTCCGCAGCACTCATCACCTACACAACGCTGCCAGTGAATCAGCATAACAACCAGTTACATATCGCATACGGTGCTTAGTATCTATAGTTGGTGTGCAGCCCCAGAAGCTCCTGACCTCTTATCTCTGTGCTCTGATGCTGTAGGCTCCATTCTGTGGACTCCTTCACTCCTGTTTCCAATGTTTCCTGGGATGAAGAGGAGGAGGGGCGGGCACTGTCTCAATAAGGCAAAACTAGTGAGAGCAGAGCCAATCAGCTTCAGGCTGCAATGGGACAGGATCATTGGAGTACTCGGCGTGCAACACTATTTCCTGCCAGGCCGGAGCTCCAATGATGACCTTTGATAAGGCTGGGGAGATGGTACCTGTGCCTGCAGAGAGGGCTGTGTGCCCTCTCTGCATGCAAGCCATAGGTTCGCCAACACTGGTGTAGAGGGGTGAACTAAAAGGATAGGGAGCAGATTTAGGAAATATGGTTGAAAGGGAGCTGAGGGTATTTTGGGGGCTTATTCATTATAAGGGTTAAGACCTAAAGAGGGGTGGGTACGGGGTACCCAAGTGAAGCAGAGCTTTAAGTGCGCCAGAAGGTAACTATGTAAGTTTATTTTTTTTTACAATGAGAAGGGCATGGGGGGGCTGCATGGGGCATTTCATAGCTCTCAACCGTCCAGGATTTGGTGGGACAGTCCTGGTTTTCAGATGCTGTCCTGCCGTCCCGGGTGGTTAGTAGATTGTCTAAGGCTGCACTGGTTCGTCTGGTCTTCTCCTGGTCCAGTACATTACAGCTGCAGATCAGCCAAAGCATCCGGCCAGGAGGAAACGGGATCAACTCCCTGCTACTTCCTCACGCGTCTAAAGGAGTCAGGCGCCCCTCCTCCAAGTCACAATCAGAGGAAGATGAAGGACAGGAGGCCACGGAAAGAGGAGGCTTAAAGGCAGGGGAGCACAGGAAGAGGTGGCTGGAGGAAAGGGGGCCACGGAAATAGGAGGCTTAAAGGCAGGGGAGCACAGGAAGAGGAGGCTGGAGGGCAGGAGGCCTGTATAGAAAAAGGGGGAGGCTGCATTTCATTACTGTGGGGCACTGCATGGGGCATTTCATTATGGGGGTAGGCTGCTGCAGAGCATTTCATTACCGGTAAAGGCTGCTGCAGAGCATTTCATTACTGGGAGGAGGCTGCAAAGGGCATTTCTGGGGAAAGCTGCTGCAGAGGATTTAATTACAGGGGTAAGCTGCTGCAGGGCATTTAATCACTGGGGAAGGCTGCTGCAGAGCATTTCATTACTGGGAAAAACTGCTGCGAGCATTTCATTACCGGGGAAGGTGGCTGCAGAACATTTCATTACTGGGGGAGGCTGCATGAGACATTTCATAACCGGGGAGGCTGCAGGCCATTTTATTACTGGGGGAGGCTGTGGCCGATACATTTTCTACGCTAGGCTAATACTCAAGTCTACAAGTTTTCCCAGTATTTTGTGGTAAAATTAGGGGCCTTGGCTTATATTCGGGTCGGCTTATACTCAAGTATGTATGGTAAACAGTGTTTATCATCCATTCACTCTCTAGTATAACTTTATACCTTTCGGAAAAACGAGCAGACGCGGCACATCTTCTAAAATGTTGAAATTTATTTGGTCATCTTAAAAAGTTGCGGTGAGGTAGAGGTATCGCCTACGCGTTTCGAGCACGTCCGTGCTCTTAGTCATGGCATATAATCTACTACAAAGGTAAAATATTTAAAACCATCAACCACCAATCACCGTTCAAAGGGGTGTGTACACATTCGTAGCAACGACGTCACACGGGGGAGTGTACTTCCCGTGTCGTCATCGCACGGATGCGATCTGTTAACATAAACAATATAATAGATTAACAACATTTGGAGTGAACCACGTAAATCCATACCGGGCAATTCATTTTATAAATGTGAAAAGGAATATGCATGAAGGTATGAGATTCAATATTGAAGACAAACGGCTAATATGTGAATATGTAGTTATTTTCAAAAGAAAAGAGAAAGGTCTGACCTTACATTCAGTCCTGCAGGAGTTCTAGTGCCCAGTTCAAAAATCCAAAAGGCTTCACGTTTCAGGAGAGTCCTACGTCTGTCCCCTCCTCTTTTACCCCTATGAATTTTCTCTAAACCAAAGAAACGGAAAGCAGAGATATCACCTGTATGAATAGAGACGAAGTGTCTGGACGCTCCGGACATATTGTTTTCCATGCTTTTGGAGCAGTCTCGTATATGCTCTGCAATCCGAGTCTTGAGTTTCCTAGTAGTGCAACCTACATAGGACAAGTTGCATGCTTCACACCTAATGACATAAATTATAAATGTGGAATCACATTAATAAATGTTTTAATCAGGTGCGATTTGGTGTCATTTGGAAGAAGAGTTAAGAGTAGTTATTTGTTTTGGAATTGGCAGACATTGCTCGTGTCGACCCAACAACGATAAAAGCCTTTTGTGTTAACCAGGTTCTGCTATCATTTTGTTGGTGCAATTCTGAAAGAGACTAGGGGATAATTTGAGCCCAAGTAGGGGCCCTTTTTAGAAACAAAATTACAACCATTTTTAAGTATCAAATTCAGTTTATCATCTTGGTATAAGATTGGAAGATTCTTCCTTAAAATGTTTATTATAAGGGGAAAATCTACACTAAACTGTGTAGAAAAAAGTAACATTGGAATGTTGTGGTTTACTGGAATTACATGTTCCCTTGGTTTTTAAAAGATCCTGTCGATCCTTAGATGCAGCATATTGAACGCTCTATAATGGACCATTGTGGGTAGTCCTGGACAGAAGCCTCTGACTAGGAGATTTAGCTTGATTAGGAAATCCGAATCGTCTGTACACGCTCTCCTAAGTCTAATGAATTCCCCTAACCGGTATGGCTTAATCGTGTGGGCTGGATGGCTGCTATTCGCACTTAAAACTGTTGTTCCCCGCGTTTCTTTCTGAATAAGGTCGTTATGACTCTATGTTCTGATACACATCCCTTTAACTAAGGTCCAAAAAGGCTACATCTCTCTTGGATTCAAACGTAAAATTAAGGTTGGCATTATTGGTGTTTAGATGGGTGACAAAGCCTGGCACGGACGACACAATCCCCCGACCACACAATGAGTATGTCGTCGATGTATCGCCCGTACCAGGCAATGCTCCCCAAAAATGGATTCAGTTCTGATAAATAAATTCCTCCTTCCCACCATGACATGAAAAGGTTAGCCAATGGGGTGAAAAGCGTGCCCCATTGGCGCCCTTTAATCTGTACAAAAAGACAACCGTCAAAAGAAAGAAATTATGTGTGAGTAAGTATTTCGTCACATCAATCAAGAACTCACATAGTTCGTACAGAATATAAATTGATTTATATAAGTGATGTGCCAACGCGATTAATGCAAGTCATGGGGGATGGAGTATACAGGGAGGGGCAAGATGACATCACATGTAAACCCATGCAAACCCCTCTTCCCACCAAAATTGTGAAGACTCTCAGAACCTCCTTGCTGTCCCTAGGTAACCGGTTAATTTTTAGGACCAGAGTTGCAATAACCTATCCAGCCTTCGCATAGATGCTCATTCAATGATCCTATTCCCGATATAATCGGTCTGAGGGAAGGCGGGAAGGTGTGTTCTTATGGATCTTGGTAACCCATGGAATATGGTATGATGGGTGAGGGGGGCGAACGCATCTTTGGCTGTTTTTCGGGTATAATGCCTAGGCTATCCCCTCTTGTACAATGTCAGCGATTTGTTTCTGAAATGTCGTTGTGGTCTGTGTCTATCCTTCTGTATGTCAATTTGTCGTCCAAAATGCTCATGGCTAGTTTTCCTGTATAGATTTCTATCAAAGCTACCACCTTACCCCCCTTATCTGCCATTTTATAAAACGACTTGTTTTTTAGACTCTAACTCAGTGAGTGCTCTCTTTAAACGTGGGCTAAGTTGCCACCTCTGGTGGATGTCCCTCTCTATATAAATTTATCATGGTCCCGCTCAACAACTTGTTGAAATGATTCATCCATCGCACGTACTCTGGCGTTTGACCGGATAAAGAATTTGTTGGAAGATATGTTAGATATGTATGTATATGTCTTTCACACTCAGGATATTCTAAGATTGTGAGATCCAAAGAGTGCACTGGCCTTGAATCCCAGGTCCGTGTACTCGTTTTCAATCTCAACATTTGATGGTATGTGGTGTCTGAATTTACATCACATTCAAAAAATGCCGTTTAACTGTTTAGGGTTCTAACAAACGGTTTACATCTAACAATGTGTTAAAGACGTTAAAAACCGGTCCGAAGGTTGCAAAATTCAAACCCTTTTCGAGCACACAGATCTGGTCCCTGGGAAAAAATGCAGGCAGATAATTTAAGAAACTACTGTCCCCTGACTCCCCTTTTCCAGAGGGAGGTGAGTCACGTTGTCCTTTCCTCTGCTCTCGTCACATAGTCGCGACTTCTGTTCTGAAACGGTATCTTCCGGTGTTACGCCTGACGCTCCTGGTGCTGTTTTTGGCGCTTTTGGTGCTTGGAGAGTATTTCTAGAAGAAGTGTGAGGAGCTATCCATTCACCGGGCTGAGGTATGTCTGAGTCTCATTTCGAGATGAACTGAAGAAAATTTGCATAGCTCCTGTATCTTGTTACGTTTCCTGTATTTCTTCTTCATATTCGAGATCGTGGGGTGCGATTCTGAGGTCTTTGTGTTATATGTATGGCCGGAGGTTAATCCTCTGAATCTACGTAGATTTTCTTTTCTTTGTTTTCCATATATGTTGTTCCAATTTATGTTGCTTGCATCCGATAGATTTTCTTCAATTGTAAGTATTCCGGTAAGTCTTATATTGAATCGCAGGGTCAGGACCATCACGATTGATCTCTCTGTTTTCAGAGTTTGGAGTTGTTGAGACCTCCTCCTCCACTAAAGCCTAATTAGAGCAATGACAGTCCGAAAAGTTATTTTGTCCGGGTCTATTTTTCAGGAACCTCGGCGTTTTGTTGTGTAGACTGTGGTTGGTCTTTTTCTCTTCTTAGGCCACCGTGAATCATTATTTTTCAACAGTGTATTTAATTGATGAGTTGTGGTCCCACCAGGTCCTTAATTCTTGGAGAGAAAGTTTTTCCAATTGGTGCATCCTAGTCTTCAGATCGGAGTTTGTGGCTACTACATCTATATTCACATTGAACACTTCCGCTAGTTTGCGGTTTCTGGCATCCAATGTGTTCTCCGTGATGAAGGCTGGTTGTGTTTCATCAGATTCCATGTTGATGTTTAAGCCAAAGGGAGATCCCTCGACAATTACTTCGATGAAGGAAAACGTGGTATGAAATCAGGTAAGTGTAATTGATTAAATCCCGCTGTGGATGATATGTGTAGCCAGTCAGTTACACCGGTAATCCCCAAAAACAATTCAGTGACTGGGGAGCATGCACACGTCCAAACAACAAATATGTGAGTAGTCAAAAAAGTTTTTTGTGCAGCTCACCCACTCGTCACGCTTCTTTCAAGGGGTCCACATCGAGAGAATCTTTTAATCACGTATAGCTGTCACGTGCATAGAGTGCTCGCGTCCCACCGCTTGGACTGCAGGCAAGGTTCATAGGTTTCGGAAAAACGAGCAGACGCGGCACATCTTCTAAAATGTTGAAAT
>CM033646.1:59110878-59156383 GCA_019512145.1 Engystomops pustulosus
GGTTGCCGCGTCTGCTCTCGTTTTTCCGAAACCTAATGCACCTTGGCCTGCTGGTCCAAGCGGTTGCGACGCGAGCACTCGTAATGCACGTGACAGCTATATCGTGCATTAAAAGATCTCCTCGATGTGGACCCCTTGAAAGAACGCGTGTATCGAGTGGGTGAGCTGCACAAAATCACTTTTTTGGACCTACTCACTTTTGATTATGTTGTAGGACGTGGTGGCATGCTCCGCCAGTCAGACGAATTGTTTTTGGGGATACCGTCGGTGTAACTGACGTGCTAACCATATTCATCCACAGCGGGGATTTACATCACTTACACTTACGCTGACGTTCATAACCGACGTTCTCCTTCAACATCGAAGTATTGTCGATGGTGATGTCATCCTTTGGCTTAAACTCACCTGGAATCTGATGAAACACACCAAACAACCAGCCTATTCCTCACTGAGAACACATTCGCGATGCCAGAAAACAGCAAACTAGCGGGCATTGGTTCATCAGGCAAATAATAGATCTACGTACCACAAAACAAACGTCCGATCATGAAGTCTAGGTATCGCACCACATTGGAATATACTTTCCTCCGTCTCCAAGAATTCAGGACTGGTGGGACCAGACAAGCTCACTCATTCATACCTGTTTGAAAAATATGATTCCCCACGTGGCCTAAGATGGAAAAGACCAACCCGTCTAGTCGAAACCATCTTCTAAAATGTTGAAATTTATTTGGTCATCTTAAAAAGTTGCGACTATGTGACGAGAAGCAAGAGGAAAGGACAACGCTGACTCACCTCCCTCTGGAAAAGGGGGAGTCAGGGGACAGTAGTTTCTTAAATTTATCTGCCTGCATTTTTTCCAGGGACCAGATCTGTGTGCTCGAAAAGGGTTTGAATTTTGCACCTTCGGAACGGTTTAACGTCTTTAACACATTGTTAGATGTAAACCGTTTTGTTAGAACCCTAACAGTTAAACGGCATTTTTTTGAATGTGATGTAAATTCAGACACCACATACCATCAAAATGTTGAGATTGAAAACGAGTACACGGACCTGGGATTCAAGGACCAGTGCACTCTTTTGGATCTCAACAATCTTAGAACTATCACTGAGTGTGAAAGACATATACATACAATATCTAACATATCTTCCAACAAATTCTTTTATCCGGTCAACGCCAGAGTACGTGCGATGGATGAATTTCAACAAGTTGTTGAGCGGGACCTGATAAATTTATATAGAGAGGGACATCCACCGCAGGGTGGCAACTTAGCCCCACGTTTAAAGAGAGCACTCACTGAGTTAGAGTCTAAAAAACAAGTCGTTATAAAAATGGCAGATAAGGGGGGTAAGGTGGTAGCTTTGGATAGAAATCTATACAGGAAACTAGCCATGAGCATTTTGGACGACAAATTGACATACAGAAGGATAGACACAGACCCTACAACGACATTTCAGAAACAAATCGCTGACATTGTACAAGAGGGGATAGCCCTAGGCATTATACCCGAAAACAGCAAAGATGCGTTCTGCCCCCCTCACCCAGTCATACCAATATTCCATGGGTTACCCAAGATCCATAAGAACACCTTCCCGCCTTCCCTCAGACCGATTATATCGGGAATAGGATCATTGAATGAGCATCTATGCGAATGGCTGGATAGGTTATTGCAACCTCTGGTCCTAAAATTACCGGGTTACCTGAGGGACAGCAAGGAGGTTCTGAGAGTCTTCAACAATTTTGTGTGGGAAGAGGGGTTTGCATGGGTTACATGTGATGTCAGCTCCCTGTATAGCTCCATCCCCCATGACCTTGCATTAATCGCGTTGGCACATCACTTATATAAATCAAGTTTATATTCTGTAGAACTATGTGAGTTCTTGATTGATGTGACGAAATACTTACTCACACATAATTTCTTTTCTTTTGACGGTGTCTTTTTTGTACAGATTAAAGGGGCGCCAATGGGGGCACGCTTTTCACCCTCATTGGCTAACCTTTTCATGTCATGGTGGGAGGAGGAATTTATTTATTCAGAACTGAATCCATTTTTGGGGAGCATTGCCTGGTACGGGCGATACATCGACGACATACTCATTGTGTGGTCGGGGGATGTGTCGTCCGTGCCAGGCTTTGTCACCCATCTAAACACCAATAATGCCAACCTTAATTTTACGTTTGAATCCAATAAGAGAGAGGTAGCCTTTTTGGACCTTAAGTTAAAGGGATGTGTATCAGAACATAGAGTCATAACGACCTTATTCAGAAAAGAAACAGCGGGGAACACAGTTTTAAGTGCGAATAGCAGCCATCCAGCCCACACGATTAAAGCCATACCGGTAGGGGAATTCATTAGACTTAGGAGAGCGTGTACAGACGAGTCGGATTTCCTGAATCAAGCTAAACTCCTAGGTCAGAGGCTTCTGTCCAGGGACTACCCACAATGGTCCATTAATAGAGCGTTCAATATTGCTGCATCTAAGGATCGACAGGATCTTTTAAAAACCAAGGGAAACAAATGTAATTCCAGTAAACCACAACATTCCAATGTTACTTTTTCTACACAGTTTAGTGTAGATTTTCCCCTTATAATAAACATTTTAAGGAAGAATCTTCCAATCTTATACCAAGATGATAAACTGAATTTGATACTTAAAAATGGTTGTAATTTTGTTTCTAAAAAGGGCCCTACTTTGGGCTCAAAATTATCCCCTAGTCTCTTTCAGAATTGCACCAACAAAGATGATAGCAGAACCTGGTTAAGCACAAAAGGCTTTTATCGTTGTGGGTCGACACGATGCAATGTATGCCAATTCGCAAAACAAATAACTACTCTTTCTTCTCACAATGACACCAAATCGCACCTGATTAAAACATTTATTAATTGTGATTCCACATTTATAATTTATGTCATTAGTGTGCAGAATGCAACTTGTCTATGTTAGGTTGCACTACTCGGACACCACGAACTCCGGATTGCAGACGATCTACGAGCCTGCCCAAAAGCTGGAAAACAATACGTCCGGAGCGCCCGAACGCGTTCTCTATTCATACAGTTGGAATTCTCTTGCTTTCCGTTTCTTTGGTTAGAGAAAGTTCATAGGGGTAAAAGAGGAGGGGACAGACGTAGACTCTCTCGACACGTGAAGCCTTTTGGAGTTTGATTTTGAACGTGTGCGGCCTAGACGCCTGCATGGACTGATGCATAAAGGTAAGACCTTTCTTTTCTGTTGAAAAATGTCTACATGTCTTTCACTATAGCGTTGTCTTCCAAATATTGAATCTAAGACCTTACAATTTGTCGCGGCATTAATTTTTCTTCTTCCTTCACATTGTGTGATAAATGACTTGCTTGCACTGTTGGATTTACGTGTGTCACTCCAAATGTTGTATCCATTATACTTGTCTGTAACAGTATCGCATCCGTGCGATTGATCTGACATCGGGTAAGTTACACTCCCCCGTGTGACGTCGTGACTAGAGAGTGTACAGTCCTACCCTGTTGAACGGTGACTGAGTGGTTGATCGGTTTTAAATAATTACTTTTGAGTAGATTATATGCCTATGACTAAGAGGCGATAGGACTGCTCGAAACGCTGTCTTTTGTAGGCGATCTCTACTCACGAACTTTTTAAGATGACCAAACGAAATGTTCAACCATTGTATGACGAGTGCGCGTACTGCTCGTTGTTTCGAAACCTAGTTGAACCTTGCCTGCAGTCCAAGGCGGGTGGACGTGCCGAGCACCTCATTGCACACTGCCAGTATATGTGTGATTAACAAGATTGTCTCGACTTGTGGGACCCCTGACAGAAGCCGTGACGATGTGCTGTGAGCTGCACACCACACTTTTTGCTACCGTACCACCTATTGGCCACTTTTCCCCCAAACCGGGCACTTTTTTAGAGTGTAACCGGCCCTAATCTAAGTGAAAGGTTTTGCCCCACCCCGCTCCTCCCTTCAGCTTCCGGCCTAGAAAATCCCAGCATAGGAGAAAAGCTGGGAGGGTGTAATCCCGCAGTTGGGTAGTAGCCACACCCCGCCTGCTCTGGGTGCCAGCCATGCGGGGCGCCCATCCTCCGATCTCATTGGCACTACCAGAGACTGTGCACTCTTAATACCCCTTGTCCAGCAAATCTGTAATTCTCACCTCTCCATGTCTTAATGGGTGTCAGTGTGCTGTGGTCTCTGTTGAAGGTGCTACGCGGTGCCTGGGTGTCTGTATGTGTAGCATCGAGCGTATGACATGTTGTGATCGTTCCTGCCCTCTGGGATGCGAATAGAATCTCGTACTTTTTGTTTACCCTTTTGGAGGGGGCAAAGCCTAGTGGGTACCTGCTCTCCTAGGACTTCCACACTGCAAGGTGGAACTATAATGGACGGTACCATGATGTTTAAACCAAAAGTTGTGTCGTATTTGTGGCAGAGAAAATGTGAATTTGTTTAGAACTCGCCGATGCCGTTGGACTTCATAAAGCAAGTCGCTCCCTAGACAGCCGACGGGAAAGACGAACGTAGGTTTGGGCAGTCCCCTCAGATACATTCATGGATAGCTGTGCCTTAGATGCACCCGAAGCGCTATTCTTTACGTAGGAGAAAGGGCTCTTAAAGAGATTAAAACTTGGATTTCCTCCCCCAAGCTGTGGTAAGGCAGAGACACCTTTGAAACGCATGTAAACAACCAACGCGGCGAGTATTTACAGCAATATTAGGCCAATTGCAAAGTAATGTCTCTGTGAATGCCAGCCAATGGCTAGACATTGTTAATATCTTATTTTTCTGACCAGAATGTATATGATGGCGCTTACTATCAGAATTGAACGTTGGTCACTTTTTTAGCCCACTGTGAATGTTTGTTCTACAAGCTACCGGGTTTACTTCTGGAGGAGACAAGTTAGTCTTTGGTCGCATTGATCGCCCCAGGGATTGCTAACCCCAAGGCATGCGTTCACAAGCATGTAATTATAAAACACAGTGAAGTAAAGAGTACGACATGATGGACTTTCTTTAACCATACATCCATTCAACAAACGACATGATACATTGGGCCCAATTCGTTCATATTTTACTTTTGTCATCGATCCCATCACGACTTCCTATAAAGGGAAATAATGAAAGAGTAAAACTCTAACTAGGATCCATTACTCAACGTGACTTACAATACCATTGAGGAACCCTTACGTTCTGATCAATCTGGTGCTGTCCGCGAACTTGACGCCTAATTCCCCTTAGAGACATCTGGCTAAGCCGATACCACCTCCAGATCAGCGTTTCTTTCCTAACGCTCAGTGTGGTGCATTCATCAGAAAATCAAGTTTCAGAAGAGGAGCTGTAAATCTGGATGCATATAGAAGTCATGGTGGCGCGGGACAGCTCAGCAATTGATAAGTCAGCCCTCCTCACCTCAGATACTGAACGAGAGATCTGAGTTAGTGATGTGTCTGGAGCTGGGCTCGAAATTACAGTGAGGACGAGGGCATTCGACAGTGAGGCATGCCTGACTTCTAAAGCAAATCTACAGTGTCAATTTCAATGTCATGTCATTAACATGTGTTTACTAGACAATGCAACACACTGACCCATGAAATTGACATGGATCTAGAAGGTGTTCAGCTGTGATGACACATCTGGTAGGCATTATTAAAGTACAATTTTGCTGACAGGTTCATATTAACGGAAAATTCTACCACTGGGATGAGCGGGAACTGTAACCAAGAACATAGCGACATACTGGTTGGGTGCCCTGGCTCTTCTTTAAACCTCAATGATGCCCGTGTTTTTTAATATTATGACCCTGGAGATCCACAAGACGATGCTTAGCTTTGCATAATACTTAAAGCCGTTTAATTTTTTAACGGGGGCACCAGAGCTAGTGGCTTGTGGTTACATCTGATCCTTTTCACACATCACTTTCTAGATATGTACAGTAAAGCCCCCAATGTCGAAACATATCGTTGGCGGATTATAATTAGCCATTCCTGCCAAAAATGGATCCAGATGGAGGATAGGATCTAGTGTCATAACCCATCTCTCTTCGAGGAAAACGAAAAACCCCCCCACCCCCTTACGATTTGTAGGACCTGACTATCGCCCAGTTAGCGAGCCACAGTCCCAATGCCACACCACCTACTCCAGCCATTGTCTGGATGGCTCGAGCTCTTGTGCTAAACCGACGTCTGAAACCCCAGGCGCACCCACCGCAATTTTTTAGTCATGGCCATGACTAAGAGCACGGACGTGCTCGAAACGCGTAGGCGATACCTCTACCTCACCGCAATTTTTTAAGATGACTAAATAAATTTCAACGTTTTAGAAGATGTGCCGCGTCTGCTCCTTTTTCCGAAACCTATGAACCTTGCCTGCAGTCCAAGCGGTGGGACGCGAGCACTCCACGCACGTGACAGCTATACGTGATTAAAAGATTTTCTCGATGTGGACCCCTTGAAAGAAGCGTGACGAGTGGGTGAGCTGCACAAAAAACTTTTTTGACTACTTACATACATGAAATGTACAGTTAGCATTGAAACCTATCTTTTTATATAACATCACAGAAAGTATTGCTTGCATATATCTCAAGCTTTTGTATATGGTAATATTATATATAGAGATGAACGAGCACTAAAATGCTCGGGTACTCGTTATTCGAGACAAACTTTTCCCGATGCTCGAGTGCTTTTCAAGGGGACCAAGGCTCTGCACAGGGAAGCTTGGCCAAACTATTAATTGTGATTCCACATTTATAATTTATGTCATTAGGTGTGAAGAATGCAACTTGTCCTATGTAGGTTGCACTACTAGGAAACTCAAGACTCTGAAAGAAGCGTGACGAGTGGGTGAGCTGCACAAAAAACTTTTTTGATAACTTTATACCACCTATTTGGCAAATTTTCCCCAAACCGTGCACTTTTTTAGAGTGTAAATGGCCCTTCTAAGCTGAAAGTGTTTGCCCTCACCAGATCTCAATTCAGCTTCAGGCCTAGCAAATACCAGCATAGGAGACAAGCTGGGAGGGGTGTAATTACAGAGGTAGTAGCCACAACAGCTGCTATGGGGCCAGCAATGTCATGGGGCCCCATCATCCGACTTGGCACACCAGGATGTGCACTATTATATACACATTGTACAGCATAATATGTATATAACATATACATCGTATATATGCTGTATCTGTGATGTGTATATGTTGTAGGTGTATACGGTGAATGGTGTCTGTATGTGTACGCATGAGTGTATAAATGTGTGATTGTAACTTGCATGGGTGAGTATATAAATATGTATATTTTTTTTACATGGGAAGCCTATGGGTACCTGCCTCTCCTGGGGCAAGCAAGTAGGTTTGGGACATCTACCATCAGTAAATCTCATGGTAGATGTCCTTTAATGCACACAAGCGCATGATTTCTTCTTTCCGAGAATTAGAGCACAAACATTGTGGATGGCGGAAAGGCGATTTAGAAATTTACGTAGGAAAGGGCTCTTAGAAGTTAAACTATGGATTTCCTACCCCAAGCGGTGGTAAGGGCAGAACATATTGAAGCATGTAAAAAAAAGACGGGATATTTACAGCAATGTATTAGGCAAATTGCAAAGTAAATGTCACATGTGAATGCAGCCAATGGGCTAGATATGTTTATATATATTTTTTTACTGACAAAAGGGTATTGATGGGTATTACTTATCCAAGATTGAACGTTGGTCACTTTAGCCCTGTTAGAATTCTTTCTACAAGCTACGGTACTTCTGGAGGAGAAAAGTTAGTCCTCTGGTCTCATTTGATGCCCCAAAGGATTTTCTAACCCCAAGGCTGCGTTCACACATGGCATTTATATTAATAAACACAGTAGAAGTAAAGGTACGACATGATGGACTTTTCTTTAACCATACTATCCATTCACTAAAACAAATGATACATTTGGCACAAGGTATAATTTGTTTTGCGGCAAATTATGACAGAATTCTGTCATATTTTACTTTGTTAATCATCCCCACTGCTCCTTAAAGGGAATTAATGAAAAGTAACTACTACTAGGATCCATATTTCATAAGTGACTCTAAATACCATTAGAGGAACCCTGTTCTGTAAAATATGGTGCTGTCATCAGAAATTGACCTAATTCACCATTATGAGTATGTTGTAAAGCAGATTAACACCTTCCAGATTGTGTTTCTTTCATAGCTCAGTGTGGTGGCATCATTCAGAAAATCAAGTTTGAAGTGAGCTGTAAATTGGTTGTATAAAGTCATGGAGGCAGAGAGCTCAGCATTGAAGTCAAGCCCTCCTCACCTCAGAATGAAGGAGATCTGGTTAGTGATGTGTCTGGACCTAGGGCCATCAATTACAGTGAAGAGGGCATTCCGAAGTGAGGAATGCTTGACTTTATAAAAGCAAATTACATGTCATTTCAAAGTTGATTTTACTAGACAATGCCAACACGCTGGACCATGAAATAGACATGATCTAGAAGGTGTTCAGCTGCTTGATGACATACTGGTAGTGATTTATTAAGTCCATTTTTGCTGACAGGTTCCTATTAAAGGAAATCTACCACTGGGATGAAGGGCTGTAAACCAAGCATACCGACATACTGGTGTGTGCCTCTTGGCTCTTCTTTAAACCTCTTATGCCCTGTTTTTTAATTATGCAAATGAGCCCGAGAGGCTCCAGGCTCATTTGCATAATCTCTAAAGCCTTTTAATCTTTTTAAAGGGGGCACCAGTACTGTGCTTGGTTTACAATCCTTGATCCTTTTCAACATCACTTTCTAGATATGTACAGTAAAGCCCCCCAATTCAGAAATATCTTTTGGCTGGATTATAATCTAGCCATTCCTGTCCATAAAATGGATACAGATGGAGGATCATGTGATCTATGTCCATAAGCAATCTCTCTTCGAGGACCTTAAGCTTGTAGTCATGAATACTGCACAGTTAGAGAACACATGAACCTCCATCTCCAGCCATTTTATGGACTGGATCGATAGCTCTTGTGATAAAAGACGTTTCTGAACCAGGAACATTTCTTTACATTTCAGGAAAGCAGTGTAGAACTTTTAATACAATATATTGGTAAACTACTTAATATCCTGGCCCCCCACACATTATAAGAAATTTGTGGCGGCATTGGCAGCCTTGTAGTTTGGAGCAGTTTGAGATAGCCTGGTTAAATACATTGCATTTTCCATGGGTCAGTCATTTTAACTGAACCAAAGATTCTTGATAAGAGTCTATTGTGCCTCCATCATGTTCACCAGTGAAAAGTGATGCATTTGCCGATGGCTCCCTTTATCTCAATGGTACCTCTACACGGTTGGGTGGGGAGGGGGCAGTGCTGGGTTGTGCAGTGGCTTTTTCATTCACAGGCTATGGGACAATTCTACACCAGGTCAAACCTGGTGAAGAAGTGTTCTGGTCATAGCACCATCAAAAGCTGGCGGTCTAAGCGCTGGCCTATGATAAATGTGCCCCTGTCTGTTTCCAGAGAATGGAGTTAGGGCTGAAGCCTAGGAGGTAACACCTGCTGTCATGAACAGTAAGGTAGATCTCCAAACCGGCACTATGCTGCTAGATCTGGGACAGTTGGGAGGTATGTTAGGGGCTCTTCTGAAAGTGCTATCAAGAGAAAACGTCTCCATCAGATGTTATGTTATCATACTACAACTCCCAGCATGCTTTGACAGCCCCAGTTCATAGACCACTGAAATAAAGAGGAGCACCTCTCTTACCCTCAGAGACTCGTATGGCATTGTATGGCAATGAAGACTGTCATTTTCCCCTCAATAAGCAGTGCTGGAAAGAATGAATAAAAAAAAAAAGTCACAGGAAAATCGACAGAAGTTTTGAAAGCCAAATAGGGATAGGCTTGCTTCGTTAAAGGGGATTTCCAAACTTTTTTTTTTATGACTATGTATCCCAGATGTATGTGATAAGTTTCAGTAGTTAATTTCTTCAAATGAACTACAATGTAGACATTCCTTGGGAACTTGCAATAGAACGCTGTATTTAGTAGCATTTGGCCCCATTCACGGAACACGTGTGCATGCAGCCCACAAAGTGAGACATGGTACATGCACTGCATCACAAACCTGCTAATAGAAGGATATGACCTTTCCACAGTTTGTGTGGCTGGATCAAGGCCTCTGAGCAAGCTTGTGTGCCTTAGGCCTTATACACAGTATGGGAAATAAGGATTTGATCCCAGGATGATTTTGCAAGTTTTCCCACCATGAAGAATGGATTGGACTGTAATTTTTATTGTTGGTTGTCAGGCTTCAAGGTTGTGGATCATCTGGACCACTGCGGACGATGACACAAGCCACTACCTGGGACCGGAGTCTAAGTGGTACCTGGTTTTCACCAGAGCCTGCCGCAAAGCGGGTTGGACAAGCTGCGGAGTGGTACCACCAGGTCGTTCCACAGACGTGACTTGTCCGCAGTGGCAGCCAAGGTCGAGGTACAGAAACGGCAGGCAGTCTCGTAGTAGTCGGGGACAGGCAGCAGGTCAGGACAGGCAGCACAGGATCGGAGTCAGAGATGTAGCAATAGGTCAAGGCAGGCGGCAAAGGAGCGATGTCAAAGGCAGAACCGGGGTCACAACGGGAATACACAGAAATAGCACACGGCATAAACTAAGCACAAAGATCCGGCAGGGATCACAGGAAGAGGCAGGATTAAATAGATTACCTGGGATGGTCAGCGCCAATCAATGGCGTGCTGGCCCTTTAAATCTGCAGAAGCCGGTGCGTGCGCACCCTAGGAGTTGGGGACACGCGCGCACAGCCGAAGATGATGGAGCAGCCACGGCGGGGAGCGCAGAAGCTGGAGCAGGAGCCGGGGTCCGTGAGTCGAGCCTGCGGCGCGCTGGCGTGGGGTGTGGCACGGGTGAGCCCGCGACCCGAGATACCACCCCCCTTCGGCCTCCCTCTCTTCTTGGGCTGAAGGAATTTCTGCAAAACGTCCTGGTCCAGGATATTGTCCTCAGGTTCCCAAGATCTCTCCTCCGGCCCGAACCCCTTCCAGTCAACCAAGAAGAACCGCTTACCCCTCACTGTCTTCATATCCAGGATTTCCTTAACCTCATAAATATCAGAGGAGACGGCCACAGGAGCAGGAGGAGAAAGTTGTCGGAGAAGCGGTTCAAGATGACAGGCTTGAGAAGAGAGACATGGAAGGAGTTCGGGATGCGCATGGTGGGAGGAAGGCACAACTTGTAGGAGACTGGATTGACGCGATTCAGCACCCCGAAGGGACCCAGGACACGAGGACCAAGCTTGTAGCCAGGAATCTTAAGTCGGACATACTTGGAGGACAACCAGACTTTGTCACCAGGATTGAAGACAGGAGGAGGTCTGCGTCTTTTATCGGCCTGAGACTTGGTTCGAGCCGAAGCCTGTATTTATGAAAGACGAGTCTGTTTCCAAATGGTCTTAATGTCCCGTACCAATTCCTCAACAGCAGGGACTTCCGATGGCACGGGCATGGGTAGAGGAGGTAATTAACAAAAAATGGGGAGGACCCTGCGGATGTAGAGTCCAAGGAGTTATAAGAGAACTCTGCCCATGGTAACAGAGAGGACCAATCGTCTTGACGAGCAGAAACAAAATGGTGTACATAGCAGCCCAGGGTCTGATTAACTCTTTCCACTTGTCCATTAGACTGGGGGTGATAAGCGTAAGAGAAGTCAATTTCACCTGAAGTTGGTTGCAGAGAGAACGCCAGAATTTAGAAACGAACCTGCGCAGCCAGTACCAGTCGGTCAGGAGGGATGACATACTGAGGAGCCGGTTCCTCCCCAATGACATCCGAGGCACGAGAAAGGGCGCCAGGCTTGATGTTCTTCTCGGCTAGGCGGAAATGAATAAGGAAATCGAACCGGGCAAAGAAGAGTGACCAGCGAGCTTGACATGGATTGAGTCGCTGAGCAGTTTGGAGGTAGAGGAGGTTCTTGTGGTCCATATAGATGTTGACCAGAAACCGAGTTCCCTCCAGGAGGTAACGCCACTCTTCTAAGGCGAGCTTACTTGCCAACAGTTCTCTGTCCCCTATAGAATAATTCCTCTCCGCGGAGGAGATGTACCCGTCAGTAGATCTACGGGACAGTTGTTGGGACGGTGAGGCGGCAACGTCTCGGCTTGCTTCTTAGAAAAGACATCAGAAAAGTCCTGATAGCAAGCAGGAAGGCCCTCCAGGGCCTTGGGAGCCACAGAAGAAACCAGGACTGGTACTGGAAGAGACATCTTCATACAGCGAGACTGACAATCAGGTCCCCACCGAAGGATCTCCTCCGTCTTCCAGTCAAGAACGGGTGCGTGGGGCTGCAACCATGGAAGACCCAACAGGATGGAGGACGTGGACCGCGGAAGTACATAAAAAGACAAACTCTCCCTGTGCAGCACACCGACTTGTATGGACAGAGGCTTGGTGCAGTACTGGACCGGGTCAGAGAGGATTTGGCCACTGACAGACGAGATGACCAAAGGCTTTTCAAGACGAACCACGGGGATGTGATGCCGGGAGACCAGAGCGGCATCCACAAAGTTCCCTACAGAACCGGAGTCCAAGAAAGCTGAAACCTGGATCTGGGTATGGGTACCAACACTGAGAAGAACAGGAATCAGAAGTGGAGAAGCTTTGGTTACACCTAGGGACGCTTCTTCCAAGTAGCCTAGGTGCTGGCATTTCCCGGATGCTGGGGACGGATGGGACATGCCCCAAGGAAGTGCTCAGGGCTGGCACAATACAGGCAAAGGTTTCCCTGACGTCTTCTAAAACGTTCCTGAGAAGAGAGTCTGGCCCTGTCCACCTCCATAGTCTCCTCTGCAGATGATGCTACAGGAGGCTGGAGCGGCCTATGAAAAGTAGGTGCCAGACGGGGAAGACGTCGTGGGCGGTCTTGGGGTTGTTCTAGACGTAACTCTTCAGCACGCTCCCTAAATCGCACATCAATTCGGGTGGCCAAAGTGATGAGACCACTCAAGGTAGGCGGCAGGTCCCGAGCAGCCAGAGCGTCCTTAACGTGAGCGGAGAGTCCCTTTTTAAAGGCTGCGGACAGGGCTGCATCGTTCCAGGAAAGTTCCGAAGCCAGGGTACGGAACTGGATAGCGTATTCTCGCACGGAAGAGTTCCCCTGGCGTAGATTCAACAGTACCGTCTCAGCAGAAGAGGCCCGTGCTGGTTCTTCAAAGACGGACCGGAACTCCGCCAGAAATGCTGTCAGATCAGCCGTGACCAGGTCGTCTCTGTCCCAAAGAGGGGTAGCCCAGGCCAGGGCTTTCCCGGAGAGGAGGCTGATGAAGAATGCCACCTTAGATCGCTCCGTGACGAATTGAGACAGCATGAATTCTATGTGCAGAGAGCACTGGGTTATAAAGCTCCTGCACATCTTAGGATCGCCATCATACTTGCCAGGCATAGACAGCATAGCCTGGGTTCAACAGCGGAAAGGCTAGCTGGAGTAGCGGGAGCCACAGGAGCATCCACCGGAACCTGTTGGCGCCCTAGGAGTCGGGAACGCTTGCGCACGGCCGAAGATGATGGAGCAGCCGCGGCGGGGAGCACAGAAGCCGGAGCAGGAGCCGGGGTCCGTGAGTCGCGCCTGTGGCACGCGAGTGTAGGATGAGAGGCACGGGTGAGCCCGCGACCCGAGATATGGGACCACCCATGACATAGGTGAATTGCAAATATGAGAATCTAAAAGAAATATCCAGAAAATCACATGTCATCTGTATGATTTTCAAATAATTAATTAGTATTTTATTGCATGAAATAAGTAATTGATCCCTTACCAACGACCAAGAATTCTGCCTCTGTACTCATTATCTGTTTTAATTGCAGCTGTTGGAACTTGTTTCCCGTATAAAATACACCTGTCCACATAATCAATCAGGCTCCAACCTCTCCACCATGGGTAGGACCAAAGAGGACACTAGGGACAAAATTGTAGACCTGCACAAGGCTTGGATGGGCTAAAGAACAAGAGGCAAGCAGTTGGCACAATTATTAGAAAATGTAAGAAACACTAAATGACCGTCAATCTTCCTCGGTCTGGGGCTCCATGCAAGATATCATCTTGTGGGGTATTGATGATTCTGAGAAAACTCAGGAA
Organism: Engystomops pustulosus; assembly: GCA_019512145.1. Classification (NCBI taxonomy): domain Eukaryota; kingdom Metazoa; phylum Chordata; class Amphibia; order Anura; family Leptodactylidae; genus Engystomops; species Engystomops pustulosus. The sequence continues at coordinate 59,124,981 of CM033646.1, forward strand.
TCAGCCTAGAACTACACAGGAGGACCTGGTCCACAACCTGAAACCATCTGGAACACAGTCTCAAAGATTACCATTAGTAACACACTACATCATCATGTATTAAAAATCATTCAGGGCTTGCAAGGTCCCCCTACTTATGTCAGTACTTGTCCAGGCCTGTTTGAAGTTCCCCACTGACCATCTGGATGATCCATCTGGGAGAAGGCCATGTGGTCAGACAAGACCAAATTAGAACTTTTTAGTATCAACTACACTTACTGAGTACAACCCTAGGAACACATCCCAAACATGAAGTATGGGGGTGGAAACATAATACTTTGGGGTTTTCTGCAAAGGGGACAAAACGACTGAAGATGGATTATGGTTGGGTCTTCCAGTATGACAATGACCCAAAATACACAGCCTAAGGAGTGGCTTGGTATGAAGCATTTCAATGTCCTGGAGTGGTCTAACCAATCTCCAGACTTGAACCCAATCAAAAATCTTTGGCGGAAGCTTAAACTCAATGTTGGCCTGCGACAGCCTCAAAACTTGAAAGATGTGGAGAAGATCTGTATGGAGGACTGGGCCAAAATCCCTGCTGTAGAGTATGCAAACTTGGTCAAGAAATATAGGAAACATCAGACCTTTGTAATCCGTTTCTGTAGCAAATATTACGTTCTGTTTTTCTATGGGATCAGATACTTATTTCATGCAATAAAATGCTAATTATTATTTTTTTTAAAATAATACAATGTTATTTTCTGGATACTGTCTCTCACAGATGAAGTGTACCTACAATAAATATCACACACCTCTCTATTCTCTGTAGGTTGGAAAACTTGCTAAATCAGCCTGGGATCAACTTATTTCCCTCACTATATATGTTTGGGAAAGCTGGGTGAACCCAATATGTCTGTGAAAGCATTATTGGCAGCTGTTATTGTTGTCACCCAGCTTTTCCTGAAACAGCTATTACTGAAAAATGTCTGTGCTATTTGTTTTTTCTTTATACAACTTGGCAGGGGGTTGAGATGTACCAAACAGCTTTATTCGATCAAGCACTTTGTCACTGCCTCCTGTTTTTGATGTCGGTGCTGATCCACGTGATATTTTGTATTATCCCACACACACATACACATACTCCCACCATGTGACAGACCAAGAAGGTGGGAGTCATTAAGTTCCCCTCTGGATATGAATTTCGTGGAACAGGGAGGATCCCCTCCATCTGGCTGTGAAGTGCAAAAACCACCTTTTAATTTTGGTACAGAGGAAACAGGCCCCCAACCCCCCTTCTCCACCTCCTGGGGACAGAAGAGGAAACTGCTGCCAGCCTGTGGGGTGGAGGGACAAGGAAGGGGGTCAGGGGGTGGAGGCCGTGAATAAAAACTGCTACAACCAAGAGAATGAAATGCACAAGTATATATGGGATCTACGGTTCATAAACAGAATACAACACTGGGTGGTCTTTGCTCATTTCATGCCAAACCCAAAAATAACTGTTTATCCGAATGGCCTTGTAGATGTCAGAGGTGTTGGGGAAGGGAGGGGGCAGTACTTGGCCGATTCTACGTAGCATTGGAAAAGAGAGGATGATACTGTACTGGCTGATGAGACACAAAGCTTCCTCTTTCATGCAGGCAGTGCAGCTCCTCCATTAACACATTCCCTGCATGAAGGTCCATACTATTCCTCCAGGTCTCCTGTTACCTATATAGGGATGGGAGGGGGAGTGAACATATGGCAGAATTGGGTAAGCCTGCCAAAGGTTTCAGCATGATGGAGACCCCCCCAGGCTTCCCTCCTTTACCCCATCCCTTCCCCCTTCACTGGCTTCTACAGTTACTTACTTGGCCTCTGTCAGCACCTGTGAGCCTTGGGGATGGTAATTGTGTATACAGGTGAGTGGACGTGGACTATACTGTCACCTGTATACAAATGACCTGCGAATAATTTATGAGGGAGTAAAGGGGAACTAAAGCTCGGCACCAAAACTATAGACAGACTATAGGAATACACTAGTCACCTTCCTTTGCCAGCTTAGGGATATGTTATGTATTGTAAGTATCCATTATGGGGACCTCCGAGATCCTAAATAAATGTAGGTGCAAAGCTCAGGTAGTTGCTTAGCAACAGCGGATGATACTGCCAGGTGACACCTCTAGAGCTCCGCACTTTGGTACGGAGCGGCATTTATGTTTTTTTTTTTTCAATCTGCAGTTTTAGAGGAGGTCTGGGGAAAGTCACTACATGTATATTATTGTACAATGCTGTGCAATATCATGGCATATATAAAGATGGGAGACTATTATTATTATACAGGTGGGTTAAAGGTGGGTATGTGTGCATGTGAAGCCGATAATTAGCCTGGCACACCCTCTCCCTTCCCGCAGCCATCTCTCCCTCAGTGCTCTGGAAAATTACAGTTGTACAGTGGCCCTCCCACAGCCCCAGGAATCCACAGTGATCCCTCCAGTCTCCAAACTACCCCCCAGCTCCCACCCTGTAACCTTTCTCCCACCCCCACCTCCCCAACAGCTCCCAGCCCTTGGTTAACCCTTCTTAGTCTGCCTGCAGAGCAGGCTACAAACTACAGTTACATATACACAAAAACTTGGTACTTGTGAGCAAATGCAGATAATACAAGTTACCCAGACACAGCACATGGGAATCACTGAGGTAAAATATGTATCTCATCTATTTGTACCATGACACAAAAAAACTATTTTATGTTTATCAATAATATGGGGGTGGGGTGGGGATCATTTATCAAACTTTTATTTTTTTTTCTCTCTCTTTTTTGAGATTTTTTTATCATAAAAATCCAGAGATCAACGTCTAAATAAATAGCAAATTTTTGCGCAATCTCGGTGAAAACTTTTTATGCAATAACCTCTATTCCAGAGTAGGCAATGGAAACGGGTTGCTTACAGGAAATTCAGCATCAAAAAAAAGCTACCTATTAAAGGAAATCTACCATCTCGGATCTACCTATTACGGTAGATCCAGTGGCAGGCTCAACTAATGGATGACATGGGAGCCCTTTTTAGGGCTAATCCTTGAGTGGGTTGTAGCTTTATAAATCTTTTATCACCTAATATGCAAATATCTAAAAGAGGCTACTGGGGCGTGGAGAAGCCGGAGCTGAAGTTACTCCACCCCCCAGTAGCCCCTTTGGATCCTCCTACTACAAGATCTTCAGCGCGCAGCTCCTGGTAGCTGTGCGCACTCATCCGTGCTCTGCATAGACTATCTACGCAGAGCCGGCGGCTGCGCGTACTCGGCTGCAACACTTAATAGCTGCATGCTATTATACTGTGGTGTGCTTAAAGAGGACCTGTCACCCAAAATTTGGGCACAAGGAGGTGCTTACTAAAGTAAGCAGCTCCTAGTGCTTGAACAAACGCAGCAGTGTTTTGTTTGTAATTGTCGGACAGCTCGCAATTCATGAGGGGGTGGTGTTGGGGCGTGGTTAGGGGCGGTGACTGGCGCATGGCGCACAGCAGTCACCGGCACCCTATGGAGCGAGAGGGGTGTTTCGGGGAAGAGGCAGCGCTTTGGACTGCCCCCTCATGAATACATTGGACCATTTTGCGAGCGGTCCGATTATTACATTGTACCCCGCCGCAGAGGTTTCCGGCAACACTATCCTTCTAACACTGTGGCGTTTGTTCAAGCACTAAAGTAAGCAGCTCCTAGTGGAGAAATTTTGGGTGACAGGTCCTCTTTAATAGCTCCAGAGTACACGGAGCAGAGCGCAGACGAGTGCGCTCAGCTACCAGGAGTGGGAGGATCCAAAGAGGCTACTGGGGCGTGAAGTAGCCGCGCCGTGTAGGTTCAGCTCCGGCTACTCCACGCCCCAGTAGCCTCTTTCAGATATTTGCATATTAGGTTATAAAAGATTTATAAAGTTACAGGCCACTCAAGGATTGAGTCATTCATTAGTTGAACCTGCCACTGAATCAATCTACCGCAACATCTAAAGTAGGTTCTCAGTAACATCCTAAACTAGTGGTGGCGAACCTATGGCACAGGTGCCATAGGTGGAACCCAGAGCTCTCTCTGTGGGCACCCAGGCCATCACCAAAGAGGACACCATGGATTTCCAGACAGCCAAGGACTTGCGACGCTCAGTGCTATCTTAAAGGGTTTGGCAGGATGTTGAAAAACTTGGCAGCTTTCTTCCAAAAACAGTGCCACACCTGATCATGGTTTGTGCCGGTATTGCAACTCTGCTGAATAAAGATGAATGGAGCCGAGTCTCAATACCGGTACCAACTATGGTCAGGTTTGGTGCTGTTTTTGGAGAAAATCAGTCAAGTTAGTCAAACTTTGGACTTTAAAGCAACAGTGCTGCCTGAGACTACTGGAGGAATTGGAAGGGGTTGAGCAGATCTGCATTATCATGGTAGCCCCGGCTCCAAGCCTGACAATTCTTCCTGTTCAGGATTTTGTCCGCCTTCTTTCTACTGTATTGGTGTTCTCAGGATGCTGATATGATTGAAAGCTATGACAGAGAAGGGAGCAAGAAGTTACTGCTTAAATTGCCATGTTGGCACTTTGCGATAAATAAGTGGGTTTTGGTTGTAGTTTGGGCACTCAGTCTATAAAAGGTTCGCCTCCACTGTCCTAAACCATAAAATATCCTTCCCTAATGCTATGAGGCTGCATTCACATGTGGCATTTACATTATGTTTTTAAATCCAATACACCAGCTGAGGAGAGGAGATTTGCCTAAGTACATTGCTATTAACACACTGGTCCACATTAAGGGTGGTGTCACATGTTTCCGTTTTTATTCCGTTTTGTAACGGAATCAAAACGCACAGGGGCGGCCCACAGACGATTACATATGCATTTGCATGTAAACGCACGCAATCTGCAATCAGCACCGGGTATCTTGTATTGTGTAAATGAAAGACACCGGACGCTATTTGCCGTTCCCATGCAATTACATAAAAAAAGCATATGTGATCAGCGCAGGCCGCCCCAGTGCGCTTTGATTCCGTCACAAAACAGAATCAAAACTAGAACATGTGGCACCACCCCAAGGGTGCGGTCACACATACCGTTGCAACACAGCGTTAGGGTACGGGGGTGGGCCTCAGCCCAATCGCGTATGTGTTTCCATGGACCAGAACCATTTAAAACAATGAAAGATACCGGAAACATGAAGAACGGGAGCCAGATTCAGTATTTCCCTCTGCACACTACACAGGCAAACTACAAATAGTGTGCCACAATGTTAACATATGCATTTTGATAACAATGTTAACATATCTGTTAACATCGAGTCAATGGTTGTGTTTTTTTAAATGTTTACAGCAATGTAATTCGCCAAATCCCCTCTCTTCAGCTGTTGTATTGTATTTCAAAATACAATAGAAACTCAATTTGTCAACGCAGCCTAATACTTTCTACACTTTAACTAATATGCAAATTCTACTCCACACCCTAGTAGCATCTACGATCCCTCCTACCTCCTTGTACAAGTCAAATCTTTTGCTGTGGCATCAGCACTGAAGCTGGAGCTACTGCACATGTGGATAAAATAATAAAAGATTCAACTTGGGCGTGCAGGTGGGAGGGATCACAGAGGCTACTGGGGTGTGGTGTAGAGTTTGCACCCGCTCCCTGGAGCACCAGCACCAGGGACTGCAATAGAAGGCAATGGGTCTGCAAAAAAAGAAGCATGATGTTGGGAACAATATAATATAATGTAACCATCAGTTGTTTTTGCAGATGTGAAAAACCCTGGATCAACGGATGCCATACAGATGTGCAATAAAAACATATGTAGCTGCAATACTGACATATAACAGTTTGAACACTGATGTGTTTTTTTTTACAAACAAATGCAACACAAGGTCCCGGTAGGGTCCGTTTGCATATGAATTTCCATGTAAAAGCTTATTTTTCAACATAGTCCCCTTTTAGAAAGATAAACTTCTCCCAATGTTCCTGCCATTTTTCTAACACCTCCATAAAATAGGATTTGTCGAACTCTCCAAAATCGCCTCTGTCTCAGCGATGACTTCCTAAATTGTTTTCCCGCAAGCCATTTCTTCATGTTACGGAACAAGAGAAAGTCGCAGGGAACCAGATCAGATGAATACGAGGGGTGCGGCAGCAATTCATAACGCAATTCATGCAGTTTGGCGGCAACAACTCCGGATGAATGTGCTGGTGCGTTAACCTGTTGAAACAGCACCTTCTTTTTTGTCAAATGCGGCCGTGTCTCCTGCAATTTTTTGTCGAAGCGGTCCAATAACTCACTGTAGTATTGTCCAGTGATCATTCTTCCTTTTTAAAAAAAAAATCCATGAGGATGACGCCGTTCACATCCCAAAAAACGCCGCCATGACCTTTCCGGGCGAAGGGACCGTCTTCGCCTTCTTTGGATCAGATTCACCAGGAGAAATCCATTGTTTTGATTGTTGCTTTCTGGTATGTAATGATGAATCCAGATATCATCAACGGAGACAACGCGATGCAAAAACTCCTTCGGATTGCGCTTAAATTGCTCCAAACACTGCTTCGAAGTTAACAGCCGCATCCACTTGTTGTCCACCATGAGCAATCGTGGCACCCATCGGGCCGACAATTTTTTCATTTCCACTTATCATGTAAAATATTCATTGCCGTTCCGGTCGAAACACCTATGGCCTCTGCTACTTTGCGCACTTTCGTTCGCCGATCAGCAAGTATCATGTCCCGGACTTTTTGAATGATTTCCTCCATTACCACGTCTGTCGGGCGTCCTGGTTGCTCCTCATCAAAAACAGATGTTCGCCCACGTTTGAATTCGTTGAACCAATATCTAACTGTGGTCATAGATGTGAAGTGTCCCCATAAACAGCATCCAATTCTGCTTTTATCTGCTCGCATTTTTTCCCATCCAAATACAAAAAGCAAATTACCGAACGATACTGCTCTTTTTCCATCTAAGCGAAAATCACTTAGCACGTCTTACTCAAATGGCTGCCAAATCCAAACTAACCAATCAATCAGTCTGCAATTTGTTTTGCCGTTGTTTGATAGATGGCGGCACATGATGATAACACCAACTTCTCTCAGGAACGCCCTCTGTCGTCAAACACGGGTACTTATTGAACCGCTCTCGTACATGTATACACTCATACGCACACATTTATGTACTAATACATACAGTATACAGAAACTCATACAGTATGTGCACATCCAAAATATACGCAAAGTTGCACACATACTGTATATATACACGTACATATAGCATATATACATCATGTACTTATACATACAGTATACACCCACCGCATACACATATACATGCAATATAAAAACACTGTATACCCACATACTGCGTCTTCATACAGCATATACACACGTACATAAGGATATACAAACATACTGTGTATGCATACAGCATGTATACACACACATACAGCATATACAGACATACTGCTTACACATATATACAGCGTATACATACATACTGCATATGCACAAATACATACAGCACAAATACACACAATATATATACTCATACAACATATGCATATAGTGTCGGAATGGCATGTGTTGGGCCTACCAGAGGTGGTGATCTTGAGAGCCCAACATTCAACAATAAATCACCATAAAAAAATCATATCATGTGGGATGTATCATTAAAAAGTTCTAATAATCTATCATATCAGAATCGTCCTATATAAAATAGATCATAATATCCAGTGATTACTCCATTCACTTGTAAATGAAGATCTTTGGGGCCCATTATAAAGTGTTAGAACCTGGGGCCCACCAGAAGATTCTCTGATGCTCTGGTGGGCCAGTCCGACACTGTATGCATATATGTATACATATTACTATGCATACATAAAGAGGGACTTACTTGTGCTGTCAGACGGGTGTATGTGAGGGTTGGTAGGCAGATAGTCGTTGTGTCTGCAAGCAGGACAGGTATCTGTGGCGGTGGGCAGGCCATGGAGAAGGGAGGGCACCTGCTCACACCTGTCTGCAGTGGCGAGAAGGCAGCTGGCCATGGCATCGGGGACAGGGGTCTGTGGCAGCTGTGGGTGGGCGGCAGGACGGGCATGACAGGTGGGACAGGCAGTGGATGACTGGCTGTGGCATCAGGCGGGTGGTTGGGAAGGACAGGCGGCTTGCCTTGGAGTCAGGCGGGCAGGACAGGTTGTCTGTAGCGATGAACGGGCAGCTGCCCGCGGCTTCCAGCAGGCGGCTGTTCTGGTGAGTGAGCAGGCCTGGTCAGCACAGCAAGTGGGGCCCCATTACATTGCCCCTGTTACTGCTTTGCTGTTGCTCCGCCCCAAAGAACCTGTCAGTAGGGAGAACGGCACTAAATTTTGGTTCTGCCCCTGAGCAGCCGCAAGGGCTGCTACAGCTGTTGTTGAACATATGCACATGTCAGCGCACCAGAGAGGAGAAGCGCTGCTCACCCCTCTCCTCTGCATAGAGCAGTGCAGGGCAGGAAGTGTAACACAGCAAAATATAGGACATAGCGCTGCTCACCCCTCTCCTCTGCATAGAGCAGTGCAGGGCTGGCACAATAACACAGCAAAATATAGGACATAACGCTGCTCATCCCTCTCCATAGAGCAGTGCAGGGCCGGCACCATAACACAGCAAAATATAGGACATAGCGCTGCTCACCCCTCTCCTCTCCATAGAGCAGTGCAGGGCTGGCACCATAACACAGCAAAATATAGGACATAGCGCTGCTCACCCCTCTCCATAGAGCAGTGCAGGGCTGGCACCGTAACACAGCAAAATATAGGACATAGCGCTGCTCACCCCTCTCCTCTCCATAGAGCAGTGCAAGGCCAGCACCATAACACAGCAAAATATAGGACATGTCCTATATTTCTCTGTGTGCCGTGACAGTGCGACGCCTGCTCACCGCCCCGTGACCCGGTGCCATAGACACCAATAGGGCCGCATACCGATTCCCTTTATGTTCATTGGAATGAGCCCTAAACCACGGAGAGCAGCAGAAGAGTGAAGAAATCAGGCGATACCTTTTTGAGGCAGTATATTTGATAATAATAATAAGCCACTTAAGGGAGAACATTTCACCATCTGAGCACCTCTATGTCTTGCTTAGGCGGTCATCTATGAATGTGATAGTTGCAGCTGCTTTGTGTCCCGCTATCTTAGCAACCAGATGCAGCAGGATTACAGACGTCACACATGGCCGTGGGTACAGCATAGGAGAGGGGGCATTTAATGTGGTGAAAGGGGGCACACAATGGCCACGACTGGTAGGCGACACTGACCCTGAATGGCATTTCCTTGGTCACGTGGTCCTTAAGGCCCCCACGTGGTCTGGCTTCCCTACAGCCTCCCCTAAGCACAGAGCACATCCTTCCCAGTGGCTGACACATGGGCGGGGCTCGTAGAATTTATCCTGCCGCTTTGGCTAATGGGGCTCAGTTTTCTGGGCGTGGTATTGCACAACCCCGCCCTCCGGTGTAAGCCACGCCTAGTTATCGGTTTCTCTTCCTTCAGTGGGCGGTCTTTGGCTGTCAGTACGAAGTGTATGTGGGCGCGGCTCCTGCTCTGTCTGACTCTGTAGACACCGCTCCCCCAGCCGGCTGCGAGGAAGCTCCGCCCCGGTCTCCGCCCCCAGCGCCGTCTGACAGTGTCGGGAACGCGCAGAGGAGACAGACACCGACTGACCGGAGACTGGACGCAGGTACGGGGGCGCACAGAACCGGGGCGCAGCGAATCACTGCTCTCACCGTCCTGCTGGGGGGATGGAAGCGGCTTCCGGGGGAGGGCGAGACTGTCAGGGTGGACGCTGTGTCCGGCCGCTCGGGGTCTCTAGATTATCAGATGTCTGCGTGGTTATTGTATGTCACACACATATGTACCGGGAGCAGTGTGACATAGCTCTGAGTGTATGGATGGAACACATATACGTAATACATGTATAGAGATGCACACATGGTAAGAAGTGTAAGGAAGCACCTGCACTCACACACCACTGTATACAGCAGCGCTATTCCTAAGGATGTACATGGCACTGGCACGCCTGGATCTCCCCCGTATGCTATAGGATGTAATGGTGACCATGCCCTGAGTACTGCATGACAGTATTATTCCTGTACATAATAGATGTTATGTGCTGGAGTAGCAGAGCTGAGTTTGTCATTTCTGAAGTTTTTATGAGGGGAAAGAAATCTACAGGTTTGTGTGTGTATTTCTATGTCTGCTGGTGTGGCTGCTCTGTGGGTGGGGGGATTTGCTCTGGGACACAGGGTGTGATATTTGGGTGTGTATATAACCTATTTACCATTACAAGTCAGAGGGGGGTTGTTATGCGGCTGCCAGTGGGTGTAGGGGGAATTATTCAGAGGGGCAGGTTGTTTTTAAGAATTTCCAGGTTTGTGAAGGATTACATTGTGTCTGTATTGCCTGTAATGGTGTGTGTTGTATTGAAGAGTTTGGTCACATCCAGTATTATTATGCGGGGGACTTGTAGCTCTGTGGTTTCCATCATCCTTTTGATGTGCTCTTCTCTCTTCTATGCACCTCCTTACTGGCTGCTAACAGCGAGCAATATATAGCTCACACATGAATAGGCTGATAAAGAGCAATCGCTTATAACAGCACACAAAATATATTATGTACAGCATTCTCACATTTAACTTTTGGGGACAAATGATAAGTTTGATACACAGGTCAAAACTCCAAAAACCTCAAGCCTTACTAGTCCTATTATACCATATAGGGTCATAAAAAATCCTATGGATACTGAGCAGGCCGCGGGCTCTGCTCGATGATGGCCCATTCCAGACTTGTCTTTGGTCAGTAATTATACGATCATCCATACATGTGTGCCAGGGGCATGGCACCCTTGGTACTATGTCAAAGTTCATTAGGAGGCTATAGAAACTGGGTTAGGTGATGGCGGCAGGCACTGACTGGGTGCCACCTGTGCTCTCATATGCAGTGGGACAGAACTTTGTAAGTCTATTTTTGGGGCATTGAGGAAGGTGTTGCCTTCCTTGGGCAGGGCACTGAATGCTGTGCTTTGTACAGAGGTGGTTGCGTGCCAGGGACAGAACCTCCTCCCTTTTTCCCCTTCCTCCTTGCTGCCCCCTTCTTTACTTTCACCTTTTCCCTTGTTTCCTCTTTTGTCTCTGTGTCTTCCTTACCATACCCTTCCTCCCTTCCCTCCTCCTTCCTGTAACCTCCAAAAGGGGAATTTGTGGAGCTGTGCTGCAACTGCACGCTGTCCCCCAGGGCTGCAGAGGGAGAGGGGGTATCTAAGCTACTGCCAACACAGAGAAAACACATTCTGCTGCTGCAGAAACAACACAGGTGTCTAAGGGGCTGTAGGTGGGAGCTCTGCGGATGGGGTTTATGCCTGAGCAGATTATGGAAGTGGAAAGTTTTAATTAAAACAGAGGCAGAAGTATGATCTAATGGTTTGTCATCTATTGTCACCCCTCATTACCATTCATATATGGGCACAATGGGAATGGGATCTCCTCAGTTTTGTGCTGATATCTGGCAGATGACATCAGAACCCACTTGAGATACGACACCCCCCTTCCACCAGCCCCCTGAATGAAGTGTGCGCCTTATTGATGGGATGCAGAGAAGATTTCCATTGATTCAGCAGAGACATCGATTACTACACACATAGAAGCCAATTCTGCATCCAAAATATCCATGTATCCATGCGTTTGGTGTGTATTCTCAAATGCTTTTGAGGTGTTATTTTGAGGATTGCTTTTAAGGCATGCTAGGAGTTGTAGTGTTAGAGCTACAGGTTGGAGCTCATTGGATGGATGCAGCTGTACATATCTTCCCATATGTTTGTTTCTGTGACTGATTTCCCAATTAGGGCAGTTTGGACAGGTGGTCACATGACGTGGGCTGTCATGTCTAGTGCTGCGTTTTGCACATTTGTAGTCCTTGTCCCAGTATGAATTTGGTATAGTTTGGTCCTAGATGTCGTGTTGTCTGAGGATCACGTTGATTGTATTTTGCCCCCTGGCATCTAGCGGCGCTAAATACAATGCCCAGGGTCTGCAGCTCTCCAGTCTGTCCCAATGGTGTGCATTATATTGCTTCCAGTGACGCTTCTTATCTGTCGTAGGTGAATGAACTTGGGTCAAGTGGCATTTTTAGAATTCCACTGAGTGATGCCTGACTTTAAAAGGTAGAGTGGTGGCTATGGGATCATACAACGGTATAATGGGTAAATGGAAGGGGGTATGTGGCATTGTTTGGGAAAAACCATGGTATAGCAGGATGGATGGCCGAAAATAGTTTCAATTAGCCATTAATGTACAATTTCAGCTAAGTTGAATGTGCTTAAATGGAGCAATGGAGATAGGCAGTGTGCAGCAGTACAAATGATACTTATCTGCAAATAAATGGCCATGGAAAATGGCCACCACCAGTGGTAGTGTCGATACATACATGTATTTGTCTGACTACATACATGTTTTTGTTGTCTGTAACTATAAAGGCACATAGGTGCTGTAGAACCCAGGTAGATGTATTTTGTCTGACTACATACATGTTTTTGTCTGTAACTATAAAGGCACATAGGTGCTGTAGAACCCAGGTAGATGATTTTAAAAAGATTTGCAAAATTGTTACTTTTTTTTTTCTTTTAGATGTTTTGGAGCTTTCAGAATATTAGGCTCACTTTACACCACCATTTGTGGTGTCAGGCGCCAGAGATAACGGACACCACAAGCGGAGCTGTGAACTTAGCCTGAGCTGAGTGAATTGATCTTAATGAATCAGAATTTAATCTGAACTTCAGGAAAAATTTGGTGAGCACTAAGGCAAACAGCAGCAGGCCATACCCTTGCAATTTAAATACCTGATCCCATAATCTCCTAAATTTGCTTGCTACCTGATTTTAGGGACAGATGTGAAAGAGTGGACTATTGAGAGAGTGCAGTTGCAGTCTGCAGTTGTTATAGGAAGAACAGGGCTGTTGGAGGATATTGTTGGTGACCATACTGCAGGCTTTTATTGATTGTTTTGGGGGGTCAATGCACCCTGTACATTGTTGCTACTGCAAACCATCATTTTAGGGTTAATAAACCCTGTTTGCTGCTGTTGCTCTTTCATTATTCAATACAGCGTGGCCCTCATTTAAGTGTTTGCGCCATTTTTCTCTCTGACTTTGCACTGAAAAGAACATGCAAACTGCTTGTACATGTGTTTATGAAGTGTCGGTATTGCGTTGTAGCTGCACTGTGTCCACCTCCTAACCCCGTGTCTGGTGCAGTTGGACTATGAGCCACATTTATTAATGCAACGCGACACAATTGTGTTGCGCACTTTGTTAAAGGTGCGCATTTCCCGAGCAGAGCAGGGTTCTTCAGGTTAGAGAAGAGTGTGCGCCAGTGCACACTTCACAGGCAAACTACACATAGTACTGTTTACACTAGTTTTTATAAAAGTGGGCCAATATATTGTAGATGCCTGGTTCGGTTGGCCTGTGTGAAATCCATATAGAAAATGTATCTGATGCACTCCTCTGAGGGCAGTGTAACCATTAGCTTCCGGGTCAGAGTGACTTTTTCAGAATGGACTTGCTCTTAATGTTGCAGCAACACACAGTAATGGAAATAATCATACTCTCACAGTACCCACAACTTGTAACAAATTAATTTGGATCAAATTGAATGTTTAGGAGAAATTTAGCAAAACGGTTTAATGAAATGATTGAGAAGTGGCTCATCTCTAATTAGTTTTATAGCTGGTATCCCCCCCCCCCCCATGGTCTCAATTACTGAATTTTCTGTACTACAAACCCATCCTAAACCCTCGCCTCACTGCTCATCAGACTGGACCTGGACAGAGCATTGTGTGGAGATATGTGCTGTGATAGGTGATTTATTCTCTGTGTATGTGGAAAGGCGATCACCGGTTCATAGATCTGGAGAATCTCGTACTGAGGTTGATGGATTAAGTGAATTGCGGTTTGTGAGCAGGGAGAAAAGTGGGCCACTTGCTCCATGTGGGGCGGCTATCTGGGGCACTTTGTTCTCTGATAGTTTCTGTGTTTCTGTAATTTTCTTGCTCTGATTCCCGGTTATATTACACTATGTTTGCTTAAAGGGGCAGCACAGTTCTGCAGAAAAGACATACTTTGGAGGCAACATGTCTCCAAGGCCTGAGAATACCCTAGTAAAATAAAAATATGGACAAAAATTGTGCCCACTCAATCATTTCTTAAGCCATTCCAATGAATCAGGATTAGTAACATGATGGATGGACAGCTGCCATTTTTTACTTCTAGAATACTGTATTGGAAAAGCTGGGTGTATGAATGTGACTCGGAGTGGTATTTCTTAGTCAAGCATAAGGATTCTAGTGATAAGAATATGATACACAGCTGCTGTATGGCAATTTTGGTTGTGGCACATATTTTTTCTTTTTTACAGAGTGAGCTGTTTTGTTATTGTTTCAATTTTGTAGAAACTTTGTTGCAGTAATATAACTTGCACATTTAGGTACTGACCCTATAAAATGGTAACCAAAATGCATTGTACTCTCTTTTACCCTAAAGAATAAGCCTGTTAACACCTTAAGTTAGATATTAACACATACTCTCTTATTCTCTATTATTGTAGCTGCTCTATAGGTGAAGAGGGGCTGGGAGCTCAGTCAGGGAGTAAAAGAATTGAATTGAAAGATTCTCCTGTTGATTATGTCACTTAATTAATATTTACTATAATTTCCAGGGATTTGCACTCTTTCACTCCGGTGCCCGGGACATCATGACAGCAACCCCTCTGACACTTTGTCACTGTCAAGATTGCTAAGAAAGCCCGAGATTGTCTCTACACTTGGTGAGTTTTTGTTTATAAAGTTATTGTCTATAGTAGTGGTCTGTGTCTCCCCTGCTGTTAGTACAACTCACATCATATGGGATTTATAGTCTCAAAAGCTGAGGAAAGATGGGTCTATGTTATTTTAATGGGAATTAAGGTTGACCATGCCCTTCAGATAGCTGTTCTCCAAACACGCCCATATACAAGTGTGCATGTGTTTTTAATGTGAAGAAGGGAAAAAGCTACTTCCAAGAAGAGTGTATAAGGGCCCAAGGGTATGTACTGTCTAAGACATCTGAGGTTTTTACTAACATTAGGTAGGTGGCTGCTGCCACAGCCTATATGCAGTACATCTTTGTAATACTTTTAGTTCACTTCTTAGAAAAGGTGAAGCACTAAAAACAACATAAAAGCATAACATAAAATGCAATTCATAGGGGCAGTGATTTTGCTGCACTTTTCATCCAACCACAGCCTGTAATTGCTGACAACTGGGTACAATGGATATATTATTACGTTGGAAACGGCACAGCGAATGTGCATAAAGTTCTGTATTTTAGATCTAGCCTTTGATATAATAATCCTAATATACAGTAATGTCCTGGTACCCTCGTGTCAGCAGAAATACATTGTATAAAGCCACTTGTAGCCTTATTTTCCCCTCCTCCACCCCATTGCATTTCCTTATTTTTCACCAATCTTCTGCCTGACAGTGGCTGTACCTCACCGTGCTGCTTACTTCTCTATTAATAGTGCAAATATCATTTACACCATCAGTGAAAAACTGTGTTGCTCGGTGTGCCTCTCCATCTACAGGATCACACTGCTCCATGACAGAGGTGTGAAAACCACAACTACTCATCTTGTGAGTGACACCTGGAGTGGTGACCAAGTCCATCTGTGAAGCTTGTGATCTCATGGTCTGGTGGGTGTTGATGATCAGCTTTTTAAGACCTTTAAGGTCCTGCTGCTGAGACTCAGACACCGAATCTTCTAGAAGTAGTCATTGACTGTAGATTGACATTTACAGTCTTTTGTAGCATGGTTCACCCCTGTACCTCTCTCTGATATGTATGTATGACTTTGACTCCATATTTGAAAGTTATGTCATACTGTCAGCCGCTGCCATCTCCTTTATTCTTTCCTAGTGTTTTCTTGGACTCGCCTCTCTGCTCAGGGATTGACACTAATCTCTGGGATTATTGTGACCACGATTTCACCGCCCAAAGCAAACCCCAATAGGGTGTGGGAAAGGGGGGTTGCTAGCATTGTGGGGGAGGGGAGTAACCCCTTTGATGTTGTCTAATGTGGAATGTAGGATCCAGCCTCTTCAGCTTCTTTTGATCTTCATGGGGAAAGATTTGTACTTGTACAACGGAAACCATCACCCCACCCTCTTTGTAACACACATTACCTTTTGTAAAATATTATGTCTGTGACCTGTGACTCTCCACTGCTTGACAGAGCATGGTGAGACTTGGAGTACACCTACAGGATAATATCTTTTAATGTATAGAGTAACACAACTGCAGAAGTCATTAACCAAATCCATTTCTGCTTTATCGTAGAAGTTTTGTGGGGGACAATTAACCAAAGACGTCCACAAATGAATAACCGCAAAGAGGATATGGAAATCCCATCCCACTACAGGCAGCTTCTGAACGAGCTCAATGAGCAGCGACAACATGGAATCCTCTGTGACGTCTGCATCGTTGTGGAAGGAAAGATCTTCAAGGCGCACAAGAATGTCCTGCTTGGCAGCAGTCGGTACTTCAAGACCCTCTACTGTCAGGTCCAGAAGTCATCTGAACAGACCACGGTAACACAACTGGACATTGTCACAGCACAGGGCTTCAAAGCCATTATAGACTTCATGTACTCGGCTCATCTTGCACTGACCAGTAAGAACGTAATTGAGGTGATGTCTGCGGCCAGTTACCTCCAGATGACAGATATTGTTCAAGCTTGCCACAGCTTTATCAAGGCTGCTTTGGACATCAGCATCAAATCTGAGACATCTGATGAGCTTGTAGACTATGATATGGGTGCTCCTTCCAGTAGCGCCGAGGCCCTCCTTTCTGCTGTGGTGGCAGGCCGTAGTATCTCTCCATGGTTAGCAAGAAGGACAAGTCCAGCCAACTCTTCGGGAGACTCCGCTATTGCCAGCTGTCATGAAGGCGGCAGCAATTATGGCAAGGAAGATGCTGAACAAAAAGTGGACAGTCAAGATGAGGTGTCATCAGTATGGCCTGGAGAAATGTGCTATGGACAAATGCGGCTCAAAGAGGAGCAGGTCTCCCCATCTCATTGTATAGGAGGCAACAAAGGGGATCCAGGAAACATTTATGTAGAACAAGGGGATGGCTGGCAGCACTCGGGTCGCAGAAAGAACCGAAAGAATAAAGAGACTGTTAGGCACATCACACAACAAATGGTGGAGAACTGCAGAACGGGGTCCCCAGAGCCGTCCTTCATCTCCAGCACTCAGTGGCAGTACAGCAACCAGGACAATTCCGGTAAGTTTCATTTGTTGGCAATAGATATGGTTTCAATTATTACTTCCACGCAGGAGTTTAGTCCTGATATGGGATGCACTATTATGTACATACAGATTAGACCAGGTTTGGACTGCACTCCTTCATTTTGTTGAACAGGGTCGTCATAGCCTTGCCGTATGCATATCTATATTCAGGATATACTGATCTGATGGATGACGATATGCAATAAGACTTTTTTGTGAAAGTGAAACCATTAGGGGTAGGCCCGATTGAGAATCCTACACATAGCCTTTTGCTAAAACCTTTGCAGTGTATCAATGAATGGAAATTTTTTTTGTTAGGTCCACAATCTGGAAATCTGTTTTGTTAAACTGGTGCTCACACCAGGGCAGGTCTTGCAGGGACACGTTCTTGGATTTAAGGTGTGTGGTAAATTGTCATAAATTGTTTCCGTTCTCCTTATAGGTTATAGAATCCTTTCCGATTTGCTTATTCCTTGCCTGTTATAGTTTTTGTTGTTGCCTAGTTATCTGGTTTCATCGTCTTTGCCAGGCAGCCGCTCATTAGTAACTGTAACTAAGTATTTCTGGACAGTGTCAGTATCCGCTTGTGGACGGCAAGCAGCGTTCAGCCCCCGGGTCACCGTGACCTTGCAGCTCTGGGCCTGTTGGTTTCCATGGAGATCCCGAAGCCTTGGCCTGGCATATGTAGCTTCAAATGTTACAAGACATATCCGCAGGTCTAGTTAGTAACGTTCCTCTCCGGGATCTTGTTAGGATAATGCACTGAAATCCCAGGATTATGCTGTTAACCAGGGCTGTACAGGGCTTTAAGGATGGCAGGATGACTGAACGATTGGGTGTCCTCTTCACCCAACACACATCAGGAGACCTCACCCTCGCCCTCATTATACCACACAAAGAAGAGTAAATGAGACATACATGTCTGGAGACTTATCTGTCCCCAATTACTGCCAGTCAGAAAGCTCTGCTCCAAACCTTAATCCCTTTACATATGCGCCTCTTGGTCCAGGAAGGCTTACTAGTGATTTTCTGGGGATTGGCATGCTGTTCTAACAAGTCTTCTTTTGCTTTACCAAGACTAGAGAAGGACGTTTACCACTAGACCTTGGGTGGTCAACTATTCGTTTTCATGCTTGAGAAACACTTGGCTGGTCTCCATGGCTAACACTTTTCATTTTGCAGATTCCACAGTAGAGGTTTTAAATACAAATTGCAAAGAATGAAGCCTTGTTTTATACCCAACAAAACAAAAAGGTGTCCATTAAGTTTATAAGAGGTTGATATTGGTGGCCATGTTTATTTTAAATGTAGTTGCCCTTGAGTTCTATAGGGGGCAGTAACCACCGTTCCTCCACCTCACTAGTGCATAGTGCCAAGGTGACGTATTAATGTATTACTTGCTAATATTTCCCATCTGTACAAAGGGAAGTGCTACAATGGAGAAGGTACTGGAAGAATGTCCTGATTTGATTAGAAGTGTGCTGGTATCGAGCCTACTATTTCATTGGAGTATGTTGTTTGTTGGTTTTTTTTTTTTGTTTGTTTTGTTTTTTTCCACTGAATAATACTTTCCACACCCTTTTTCGCTCCGGTACTGCTACACCTGGTTCCCTCCTCACTAGACTTCTTGGGTGTATCCTCAAGCCACAAGACACCCTGAGTGTCATTTGGAGGTTGGAGTTATTGTTTGAACACCATCTCCTAGCATTTCTGTTGGTATTAGGGAAACATTCAGGGAATCCAGTGCAGTTGTGATGGGAAGTGTATGTACTAGAATGGATAGAGTGTACAAAAATATGCCGGAAAGTTGTTCTAGGTTAAATCAAATCAGAAGACAAGGGGGCACTGTTTCTGTCTAAAGAAAACTATGTTTAATCACCAGTGAGGAGATGGGGCTTCTTTACTGTGAGAACTGTCAATCTGTGGAATAGCCTGCCTCAGGCGCTGGTCACAGCAGGGACAGTAGAGAGCTTCAAGAAGGGTCTAGCTGCCATTTTACACCAAAATAACATTGATGATAATGTTTTATAGTGAATTATTTTCCCTAAATCCCTTCCTTCTCCAATCCCTTCCCTTCCTTCTCCAATCCCTTCCCTTCCTTGGTTGAATTTGGACAGGTGTCTTTTTTTCAACAGTATAAATTATGTAATATTAGTGCTTTACATAATGACTCTCCTAAGGTACTTTAAGTCTCTTTTCTCCATATCACTGCTCTTGATTGTTGAACAGGGTTGGTGTGAAAGAAGGCCATTTTGGAAAATGGCCATCTTTAAAGTAACCTTTAATGACACAGCCACACAACTGTAACCAGATTGGTCATAAACCTTATGGAACGCTTGTACCAGCTCCAGCCCATAACTTGTAAATGGCCACTCCCTTCTCACTTCATCAAACATGGCACCCAAAAGCCAAAGAATGTATTCACCATTGGAAAGAGAATATATTGTAGACTGGCTTTTCTAATAATTGTAATCCTGATTGATACCACAGGGAAATGTGGGGTTACTGTGCCTTTAACAAGGAAGAATGCAGTTTCTCCCGGGACTTTAGACCCTTTTTAGAAAATCATTAAAATGTCATTGAGTTGGAGGCTGAGCCTATTAAATCTAGTTAGATTAGAGAAGCTGTCTGGCCTAAGGCTTTTTACGTTTCACTACCTCCAGCAAATCCTCCAGGCAACTGGTTTGTTGCAAGCAATTATCCGGTGTGTGGGAGGTGGGAGCCGATGTGACTGGTCCAGTGGTGGCGGGTGGAGTTCCTGTTTATTTTTCCTGGTTTCTTGTAATTACTATTTTTTTAATGCAGTTTGCTTGGCTTCCCTTCAGATGCCTTCCTTTTTTTCTCCCATTTACCATTGATGGAGTAGCCAGAAGAAAAAACTGTGGGCCCTTGGTTGTTGGGTTGATGCCACTGCAAGCTTATCCAAGTACAAGTACTGTGTCAACGGAGTGAGGGAAGAATGGAAGTGGTAACCAAACAATATTTGCCTGGTAGTAATTATAAATAAATCTTCCAAATTTGAATTGAGAGTCTTACAAATTGAACATCCTTGGGGACTTAATGGTCTAATAGACCACAGTTGTATCATACATTTGTGCCAGGGCGAAGGGGTTCATAATTTGATCCGGGGCCCGATCTTCTGAAGTTACCATTTCTTTGTTAGATTCTTTGTAACCAATACTTTTGAGGGTTGCATATGGCATAACTATTCTTCAACATGTGATAGCCGTGCTCATGGGATGTACACAAAGTGTTTAAAGCCCTTTAAAATTTTCACTCTTGATTTCATTGCAGCCAATTGGTAAAATAAACTTTTTTTTTTTTTTTTGCTCATTAATGTTCACTCTGCATTCCATCTTGACAGAAAAAACTGAAATGTAGATTTTTTTTGCTAATTTATTAATTAATTACAATTATTGCTCAATATTCAGCTCAAAAGTCTTCCTGGGAATGGAGCAGCAAGTTTTTCACACCTGAATTTTGGGATCCTCTGCCATTCTTCCTTGAAGATCCTTTCCAGTTCCCTTAGGTTGGATGGTGAACGTTAGACAGCCATTTTCAAGTCTCTCCCGAGAAGGTCAATTGGGTTTAGGTCAGGGCTCTGGCTGGGCCAGTCAAGAATGATCACAGAGTTGCTCTAAAGCCACTGCTTTATTTTAGCTGTGTGCTTATGGTCATCTCCTTGAATCTTTTCTCCCAGTCTGAGGTCTAGTGCACTCTGGAAGAGGTTTACATCCAGCATCTCTCTGTACTGCCGCATTCATCTTTCCTTCAGTTTCAACCAGTCATCTTGTCCCTGTAGCTATAAAACACCCCCAGAGCATGATGCTGCTAGCACCATGTTTCATTGTTGGGATTGACAGGTGATGGGCAGTTCCTGGTTTACTCCACTTAAACCTCTTAGAATTAACATCAAAAAGTTCAATCTTCATCTCATCAGAGAATCTTATTTCTCATAGTTGTAGAGTCAAGGAGGAGAGGTTTCTGTGGGTACACTGTGCCATAAAAGTGCTAATGTGCTGTGGAGGCTGCAGTGATAGTTGACTTTATGGAACTTTCCCATCTCATTACTGCATCTCTGGAGCTTTTTTGGACAGCATTTTAGTTAAATATGAGTGTTACAGCAAAGGGTCTGAATACTTATGACCATGTGATATTTCAGTTTTTCCTATATAATAAATTGGAAAAAGTATCTATATGTGTGTTTTTCTGTCAAGATGGGATGCAGAGTTTACAGCAAAAGAAATTTCTTTCATCTTACCAATTTGGCTGCAATGAAACAGAGAGAAAAATTTAAAGGGGCTGAATATTTTCCATAACCATTGTAATTCCCAGAATGCCGGCACATGCATCAATTGCTTCAGAGAATTAAACATCCAGACTTCTGTTGTTTTGGTCCTAACCATAAAAGCATTTCTCAGCTGTGTGTTATGCAGCTACGTTAAAGTCAGTACAAGTCTTGTGTCCACTCTGGTAGTTGGGGCTGTTTTTCGATGGTCGTCCATATAGTGTGTGATTCGGTGCAAAATAGATGCCACACGTGTGCAGGATCCGCACGGTCCTGTAAATAAATCCAAATGTGAATTGGAAGTGTAACCCTTCCATTGCTCTGTTTACTGTGAATTCTAGAGATATCGAATGTGTCTGGTAGCTGCTTATCGCTACATTCTATTGAATTAACTTGCATTCTCAATTGGTGAACGTTGGTGTGAATGCTTCCTCACAGAGTCTGTATCAAAAGACATTTCCTTAGATGCTTTTTTTTCCCATGCAGATAAGTGGCAGCAGAAGTGAATAATTGGCCGAACATATGACCTGCTGTTATACACAACATGTTAGTGGTATGATTTAGTGTGTTTTTCTTTTCAGATGGTCCTCTTTGCTCACAGGAGCATGTAGGGAATGTGAGGGTTAATTCCGTTTTCCTATCCCTACCCTACATTCCTATTTCCCCAGGCTCCCGACCTGCACCCCCCACCCCCCTCACCCCCTCCCTCTATTCCCTATGGCAGTGATTTTCAACCAGTGTGCCGTGGCACACTAGTGTGCCGCAACACATGGTCGGGTGTGCCGTGGGGAAAGTTCCCCAAACTATGGTGCCCCCTGTGTTTTGTTTCCCTGCAATGAGCAGCGATGCGCAGTCACGGCTTCTTACAATGTAGGAGACGTGTACAATAACACATGCGCAAGCTTTGAACCTCGCGCGACAAAATGACGTCACCGAGGCCGGCGCATCATCCTGAGAGCTGAGAGACTCTCGCATTTGCCCACCGCCAAGGTAATGCCCACCAATAATGCTGACTATATGAGCTTTTGCCTGAG
Source organism: Engystomops pustulosus (assembly GCA_019512145.1). Lineage (NCBI taxonomy): Eukaryota > Metazoa > Chordata > Amphibia > Anura > Leptodactylidae > Engystomops > Engystomops pustulosus. Next base: position 59,147,616 of record CM033646.1, read on the forward strand.
TATATGAACTGTTGGCAGAATACTCAGCATATGAGCTGGTACTTTTAGAACTCCAGCAGTATACTGCATATAACAATGAGAAATGTAAAATGAGAAATACTATAGTCATGAGGCTGGAGTACTACAAGTACCAGCTCATATGCTGAGTATATGAGCTGGCACTTGTACTCTGGCCTCATGGCCATAGTACTAATCATTGTACCCCTTTATTTTGCAGTATATGAGCCACATAATAATCAGCACCATATACTAAAAACAGGGAGAAACTGAGAACTGTTGAGGAAGAGCTTTGTGTGTGTCTTTTTACCATTCCTGCCAGGATATCCCTTTTGTGTTTATCGAAACAGGCCCAGGTTTCACACTGAGTGAGTAAAATAAATTTAGAATCTATATTATTAACTATATGTATAATATGATTGTTTTAGTGTCATTTTGTGCTATTTTGGTTGGTGGTGTGCCCCAGGATTTTCTACGTATAAAAAGTGTGCCGCGGCTCAAAAAAGGTTGAAAATCACTGCCCTATGGTAACTGCAGTGTCTGCTTCAAATGCTTAAAGCCTTTCATACCCCTGATGTCACACACCTGAGAGGCACTTTCATCAGATTCCAGCTCAACCTTGTCCCTCAGCAGTTCATCATCTTTCAGGCCATGATACCTGTGTCCTATAAACAGTGGTACTGTGACATTTGCTCACATAGAACTAACCATTTAGAAAAATGCTATCTGCTTTTGTTTCTGACTTTACATGGCAAAATATTAGAAAAGCCATGAACTATGGACTGCTACAGCAATAGTTGTAGACTCTAACCTGTTCTAGCTATTGACGCATGCTGGTATATGTGTTCCCCCATCAGCTGGTGACCCACAGATTGGGGACTGCTGCCATAAAGTATCATATCGATTCGAGTTTCACCCAGTGGTTGTCAAAAATCTGCACAGCTTGGAATGTGTTTTTAAGAATATGGCACATACGGTAGATTCTTAGATTAAAGACCCAAGGGCCAAGCTACTGTGCCATAGATGAGATGATTCATAACTTCAAGGATATGTCGTTTCTGCTATCAAGATAATATCTAACACAGGCTGGATTCACAGAATGTGCCAGCTTCAGTCTTCCACCCTAGATAATTTACTTCAGATAACTAGATCAAACCAACCAAACCTCACCCTTGCTCCAGTCCCGACTGAGAGGGTGCCAAGAGCTGATATCAGGACGGTAACCAGGGCGCAGGTCCTCTTTGTATGCCCAAGCATATTGACCAACCCATCCCCTCCCCCACTAGGTTCCACAGGTAGACGAAGATCTTATCAGAAGACTAGGGTGGATCTGCTAGATTCTGCATAGTGCTGTTATCCTGCAGCTTGTCCTAGAGCTCAGTCTTAGAGTTTTTTGTATTTTGCAAGTTCTCATGTATGGCCATTTATGGCGCCAATGTCTTCAAAAGCCTTTATACAGACTGTACTTGCCAATAGGTCCTTACAGATGGGCTCCCCTGCTGGCTCTTTTAATGGCAATTCCTTCCCATGCCGTTTGGCTAGTATTTTAGGGTTCACTTTTTAGAAGCTGTTGCGTGGTTGTTGGCTGCCTAAACCAGAAAGTAAGGGTCATAAAACTGTGCTGATTCTAAAAAGATAAACTGCAACCCCACATTCCTAGCCCGTCCTGAGAAATACTCCCTTCCCACAGGCGCTCCAGCTCCCATGTCATCGGGTTACCCCCACCCTTCTTCCCCAGACTCCCACAGCCTGTTCTCACATTCCCCACCAGAGCACATAATGCCCTCCGATAGATCCTCTCTCACCTGCTCATCTTCCCTCCTTTCTATGTTAGTCATCACCCACTTACGCACCATCTTAACCCACACCCTCTAGTTGAGCACTAGCCAAATAGAATGCCAAATTGTAAATGTAGAAGTTAGTGCTCAGCATTCCTCCAGCTTCCTGCTTTTACCTGCCATCATTTGAATATGGTAAAAATTGATGCAAATAAAACTCATAATGTAGTTGAAATGGTAAAACCTGTCTTGGTGATATCTTGCCGTTCTTGGTACAAAGTCTGTACCCTTTTCACACCCCTTTTCTTGGTTTTGGAGACCTCTTTACTGCTATTTGTCCCTCTGTGCAGTTTGTGACTTTTGTCGCACCTTTTCTGACTTATAAGCTACACTACCTCTGACCCCTGTTGCTAAATGCCTCTCGTCTTCTGTTACCTTTTAGCGCTGTTTCTCCTCTGTAACCCTCTGCCTCTGTTCTGCAGTATCTAAACTCTAACCTTAAATCTGATTACTGCCTTTTTTGAAAAATGTTCAAAATGAAATGTAATGTCTTTTTTTTATCTCTGTCCCTCATATGTTCCCCTTGGCATCCTCCTCCACATACCCCCCCCCCCCCCCCCCCCCCCTTGCTTCGCATTACTGTGACCACATGTGCTAAAACCTGTTGGTGTGGAAGTGTACAGTGATGTGGCACTCCCCACTCTCCCACCCCCTTGGTAAATCCATATAATCCCTAATTGCCCCCTTTTCCTTTTACTATGGGAGCCGCTCACACCCTTTTTAGCTCCACATTTTAGCACCGCACTCAACTTTACAGCGGAGGCCCAGGTGATTTTTGTGTAAATTTTTAGTTCCTGAACCCTTAGAGGGTAACTCCCTCTTGTAGTTATAAGCATCCTAATTATTGAGTTGGACTTGTTACAAGCCCTGAAATCCCAACGCTGTAAATGTTCTGTTTCTTCGGAAAACTAAAGTACTAATCGGCTCCAATGTATGTTATATGTACAATTATATTATTGTATGATCTTTATTATGTTGTGTTTTTATTATGTATCTTTTGCTGTGTTTAATCTGAATTGTTGGAAGGATGTTACACGGCAGGAGGAGCTGAGCGGATTGTACATAGTGTCTTATATGCAGGCAGGATGTTATAGAGCAAAAGGATGTTATACAGTTTCCTATCTAAAGGGTTTTGATGATTAGATGTCTTTTTGGCTAAAATTTCTGGTGCCTATAAATTCCCACTGCTGCTGGATTATATAGTGTATAAACACTTTATGCTGGATTATATCTGGTGTAGAATTTTGATTAGTGACTTTTTATGTATATATATGTCAAGGTTATCCCTCATGTGTATCATTTAATAAGGGCAAAATGCCTGTGTGAACCATCTCTAAGTTGTTTTATGCAGATTGTCTTGTATCCATTGTATTGAGGTGACACTTTGTGATCATCCTCATGGAATCCACTTTAAATTCTAATAAAAGGCTGTTTGCTATTTCTAATCTAAAGGCAAGACTAAGATGAGCCTGCCCCTTGCTGCCATGTATCATGTACCTCCAGCTCGCTGCTTTAATGGGCTCGGACTCTTCTATAATTCATGGCTGAACTAATCTGACCAGAGCTCTTGCCGGTTAACCCTTGCTATACCGACCATATACCATGCAAGGGTCTGTGTCATCCTCCAAAAATGCATTGCTTACATTTCCGATATCTTATATTATAGACAAGCTTGGAGTATGAGCACAAATGTATGGCAAATGCTGTGATACAGCAATATATATGGTGTAATTTATAGTTGAACAGAATCTTTCCTTTCCCTATTTTCCAGTAACCAATGCAGTAGCCACTATATGATTTTCTTTACTTACATGGATTTTTGTAAAATCCTGAATGGATTGTGGAAATTGATAACCATATGCTCCGCCCATTGTTGTGGTAATGGAGGTGTATAGAGACTTGTGTTATGTTTGCCAATGAGAAGGGAAAAAGACCTAGGTCCAGTTACTCTATGGAAACTCTACCCTCATTGTACACCCTACACTGAGAGAACATTGCTTATGGTGGCACCAGACAGAACACATGTGTCATGTAAGTGGGTTATCTGTCACTTTAGATTGATAAAAAAAAGTTGAATTTAAATTGCAAGCTCTAGTGTGATTACAACTTCCCTTTCAGGTCACAATTATTTCAACTTTTTCTTTTAGGAGATGACGTGACTGTGATAGAACCAGGCAGTTCTGACAGCCGAGAGGAACGGGTAGACTTGTACTCTCAAGGAGAAGAGTCCTTACAAGGCGGGGAACCCAATTACATACCTCACACGCTGGGCCTGGAAAAAGATGACAATCACCAACAGGTCACCAGCGTATCCAACCTGCGCAGCGCCCTTCTGAGCAAAAACAGTCTGCTGTCCCTCAAGGCTGATGTCCTGGGCGAGGAGAGTTCCCTTCTTTTTGAATACCTGCCCAAAGGTACCCACTCACTCTCTCGTAAGTTCCTCTCTTCTTTGTCTGTTATTCTTGTCCTTTTTACTGTGTTGCCAATTCCAAGCTTCTGAATACTACTTCTATCGATAAATGCTGATCATAGGGGTCCTAGAAACTAACAGCACTCCCTCCTCTTAATTGATAGCTGGTCCTTGTAACCCCTTACACCCCTTGGGGGTGTAAATTAAAATAGAATCTTGGGCCAAATTTTAATACTATTCTGCTGATGCCAATACCAACCTCTACCCCACACAAACCTCTAACTTTTTTGCCTGAAATATTGGCAAATATATGGGTCATTTATTTGTTTCTGGAACTTCTATTATATTTGTGTTTCTATATCCTAACGCTAGCAATTTACAAAATTTTACACATGAATGACAACATGAGTTCCTCCATTAAGCTAGTTTGCTAGTGTCTACAGGATAGGGAATAACAATCTGATCAATCAGGCTAGGATTACTGCAACCCCCACTGATCACCAGATCGAGGGTCCCATTCTCACTAACTGCTGGAGCAGCAATTTAAGCATGCTTCCTGACACTCCATTAAATACTACGGGGGGGGGGGATTTATCATACCTGTGTATGATGGGGGCCGTGCCCCCATCTGTCCCGCCGGATACATCAAGATGTGCAGGCCTCTAGATGTATTGGGGGGGGGGGGGGGCTTGTCTTCTTGTTAAACTGCACCAGGTCCGTCCTGAATAATTTGCAGAAAAACCCTAAGAATGAATGATCCCTTAAGCAATTACTGATGTTCCAATAGTATTGAGTGGCAGGACACATGCTTGACCTGTCGCTCCACCCATTAGTGAGAACGGATGAACCTGTATTTGACATATTCCTGTCATCTCTGAGTCTGAGGTAATTGCTTTCTTTATTATAAAGTTTGTTTCCCCTCCCCTCATTTACTATGTGGCTTCTGATGACACCGCCCGGATTTTACTGTCCCTCTTGCTTTGATGTGGGCCGCTCTGCTGGTGACAGCTTTAGTTTCTCACCTGTAATTTGCCAATCACCAAAGTTTATGATGGTTTACAAATAAAATATTAAGTAATATTTAGCATTCCGCTCATAGAATTAAAGGGATATTGTTTTTGGCTCTGGGGATATGGCTGTTTACATTTCTTTCCAGACTTTAGGAATAGGGACTAAAACGCACAGGATAGAAGTGCTAGCAATGAGGAATGAGGCGCTCTGTGTTTAGCCTAGGTCCCTAGGTACTGGCCAATGTCCCCTTATAACGATGTGCTTGTGATTTCTAATGTTTGAATGCCTAGATTCCTGGTAGGGGCTTCAAGTCGTCCCCCTTGTGGCTGCAGAGAGGTATGCACATAGGTGGGTCTCTGTCAGGTTATCTAAGGACACTGATTAGCATGGCACTTTTGTGCCCAACATGGCATTGGGCAGAAAAAGATGGGAACTGGGGGGAGGTATCTTTAGGTCTTACTGGAATAATCCAGGAGTATAAGAATCAAGATTCAGTCTTTCCATGTGAGGCAGGTCTTCTCAGCAGTGCTACAAGTCATATTGTATTAATATACATCAGTTTGATACCTTGCACCTTTCTATATGGTTATTAAAGTAAATCTCGGACTCCTTTTTCTTATCTCCTGCAGTGAACGAGTTCACGGTTATCCGAAAGAAGTTCAAGTGTCCGTACTGCAGCTTCTCTGCCATGCACCAATGCATCCTAAAGCGACACATGCGATCACATACAGGGGAGCGGCCATACCCCTGCGAAATATGCGGCAAGAAGTTTACAAGGAGGGAACACATGAAACGCCACACACTGGTAAGTGATGGAACTGAGAGGCAGACTTTTAGTAAGGGGAGCAACATTACTTTCTTTGTGGAAAATGTAGCTCCTCTTCCTCATTTTATGTACATAGGGCAGTATTGTAGTAATATTTTTGTGTAAAGGAGCATTGTTGTCGTAGTTTTACATATGGGGCAGTATTATAGTAGTTACTGCCCCCATGTACAAGAATATAACTACTTTAATACAGCCCTCAGTGTACAAAAATATAACTACTACAATACTGCCCCCTATGTACAAGAATATAACTACTATAATACTGCCCACTATGTACAAGAATATAACTACTATAATACTGCCCACTATGTACAAGAATATAGCTACTATAATACTGCCCACTATGTACAAGAATATAGCTACTATAATACTGCCCACTATGTACAAGAATATAGCTACTATAATACTGCCCACTATGTACAAGAATATAGCTACTATTATACTGCCCACTATGTACAAGAATATAGGGGGCAGTATTATAGTAGCTATGTACAAGAATATAACTACTGTAATACATGTACAAGGATGTATTACAGTAGTTATGTTCTTGTACATAGGGGGCAGTATTATAGTAGTTATATTCCTGTACATAGGGGGCAGTATTATAGTAGTTATATTCTTGTACAGTATTAAAGAGAACCCGTCATGCAAAATAACCCCCCTAAACTAAATATATTTTCATAAACTGCCATTAGAGAGCATTGCCTCTATCCCTTCATTGTCCCTCTACATGCCTGTAAACCTGAGCAAAGAGGTCCTAAAGCTGTATGCAAATGACCTGTGAAATGTCCAATGAAGCATTAGCATATTCAAGCTGTCCACTCTATTCATGAGTGGGAGGCACAGCCACACCCCCAGTGCATGACTGACAGCCTGTATAATGGTGTGAGGCTGTATAATGATGTGCTTCCTGGTGCTGGTGGCCACGCCCCCTGCAGCCTGTGTGTGCATGTGTGTGTATATAGGAGAGATACAGCAGCTCCAGGCAGCCATGTTACAGCAGAACATGTCAGATTCATGTGTAGCTGATGTCTGTGTATTAGGAGGATGCAGCATGTCAGCAGATGCAGCACAGACACTAGCCATGCTTTACTATACATTACACACAGACATGAGCAGGGGGAGGAGAGGGGAGGGGGAAACAGGGGTGACATCACTGCCTCTGACCATGTGACCAGCCTCATTTACATGATAAAAAATAGATGATTTTACAATGATTAATGTATGAAATTACTAGATAAAGGCTGTGATGGGATCCTTGTGATCTGCTCCAACAGGTAGTAGTGACAGGACAAGTGACACAGACCTGATGACAGGTGTCCTTTAAAGTAATCTTGTACATTAGGTAATTTTTATAGCACTTTTGTTCTTGCAAATAGCAATAGTATTATACTAGTTTGGGGACACTATTATAGTAGTCAGTTATAGTTGTATATAATTATAGTAGCTTTATTCTTGTCCTTTCAACTGGGAGCAGTATAAGGATGTTTTTACGTGGTTTAAAGGAAACCCACCTTGATGAATCTACCATGAGAAGTAGATCTCAAGGTCGATTCCTCCTGCCTGCCTCTGCCCTAATCTTTAATATTTTTTGAACCTAACTTGTTAAAAACTTTATTTTAGTAATATGTAAATTACCTGCAGAGGCTACTGCATGCCTTAGTAGCCTCTGTAGTTAATTTACATATTGCTAAAATAAAGTTTTTTAATAAGTTGGGTTAGGTTGCAGAATTATTAAATTACAGATTAGCGCAGAGGCAGGCAGGATGAATCTACCATCAGTTCTACTTCTGATAGTAGATGCCTCTTGGTTGGTTTCCTTTAAGGCTTGGCAATTTTGCTAGAAAAGGGATGCTTTTTTATATTAACCCCTTAACGCTCTGCACGGCGCAGAGGTATAAGGGATGTATGAAGAGGGCTCACGGGCTGAGTCCTCTTCATACAGAGGTGGGGGTTGTTGCATATTGCACCGATCGCGGCTATTAACCCTTTCAACACCGCCGGCAAAGTCGCCTGCGGGGTTGAAAAGACAGGGGGCGGCGATCGGTTGCCATGGTAGCCTCGGGTCTTCGTTTGACCCGAGATTATCTGGCATCTGCAGATTCGTTACAATGAGCCAGCGGCTCATTGTAATGAATGTGCTGCAAAAATGCCATATATTGCAATACCACCGATCGCGGCTATTAACCCTTTCAACACCGCCGGCAAAGTCGCCGGCGGCGTTTAAAAGACGGGGGGCGGCGATCGGTTGCCATGGTAGCCTCGGGTCTTCGTTTGACCCGAGACTATCTGGCATCTGCAGATTCGTTACAATGAGCCAGCGGCTCATTGTAATGAATGTGCTGCAAAAATGCCATATATTGCAATACAGAAGTATTGCAGTATATGGTAGGAGCGATCTGACTATCTAGGGTTAGAGCGAAAAATGAGCCGAAAAACCCTGCGTCCTTAAGGGGTTAATCTTGGTATTGTTAAAGGTGTAAACAAATAATAAAATCCTAGATGCTATTAATGCTTTTCTTTATGTTAAGATGTGTAGGAGAGAAGGTGGACACTGTTATATTAGATGGGGGATAATAAGCAGCAACAACACTTGAAGTCTTACTTATAAATATGGGGAGGGGAGTTTATGTATACTGTCCATGGTAATGTGATGTCACACAGGTGCACAAGCCGTTAAATACAC